>CM038676.1:78041193-78471193 GCA_021605205.1 Aegilops longissima | reverse complement strand
AATGGAGGCGCTACCTACCGGGGCGCAGGTTGGTGAGGAGCCAGCACTGTCGTTGACCCGAACCTTCTTTGGTGGAGGTTGCGTGGGCGATGATTTATCCGAGGCTCGAGGACTCCAGCGGAGGTGGTGCGCCACCGTGTCGGTGAGGAGGACGCGCGACGTCCGTCGCTACTTGTTTGCGTTGGAGCACAGTCGTTCTCCAACACCGGCAGGTTCTCTGTGGATCTCACCGAGCTATGATCCCGTGATGGTTCCTTCTCTGTGGTGTCCACCGCCGCGCCGATACCCGTCGTGTGCTAGGGTTTTAGTTGTATTAGTGATGTTATATGTATGACACCATTCATGATGTATTAGTGATAATATGATATGATTTACCTTTGCTTATTGAATGCATGCTAATTTGAGTCCTATTAGATATTTTGAAATGTATATCTTGTGTTGCTCAATATCCAAGTGGCCGGTCATGTTTGCATGTTACACCTCCGAGTGGCCTATGTTTTGCCGGAGTGTTGATTCATTTCCGTTCCGGCAAATTTCAGGCGCTCGATATGTCCTATTTTAGCAAAGGTCATGCCGGATTTTTCTGTGAATTTTGGCATGACTTGTGCCAGAATATGTAGGAAATATCGAGTGCCCCGGATTTGTGTGTTGAGTATCCTGGTAGTTGTCTTCGATCGATTTTCAATTAATGTTTTAACTATGAACACAGGAAATGTCTAACAACGAAAAGGATTTCGGTATTTGCAAATACTGCAAAGACGAAGCGGCTTTGTCTGCGACGGAATCTTCCTAGATGATGATAGGCGCTTCAGATCAAGCTGACGAGAACTTCAAAGTGGATACATGAAGTCATAACGACAAGTCTTTTTTCGTAGCTAAGCATGACATCCGCTTCATTTGCTTGAACTTATATTTTTTTACTATTCTACTAGCGTATCCCTACCATGCAAGAGTTCTTGTATTGATAAGATAGGTTTCACCATACTGCAGAGGTAAAGAAAGTTTATTTGAAGACCGAGCATGGTTATATTTTCCATGCAAAATTATACAATTCAGACGACTACACCTATTTTGGATGCAAAACATGGCGAGCACTATGCAAGACTTATGCATTTGAGCCTGATATGGTTACCACCTTTGATATTCGTCCGGAAGATGATATTGAAGGTAATACCGACATCTGGGTCGATGTCGACGCCTCCAGCTATACCATTATGTAAGTTTCTCAACCATATTTATGTCTTTGATATTGTTTATTCAAAATAGTTGACAACTAATTTGTATTGTCACTTATTTCGGTGCAAGCAAACATGTCCAGCGCTTGGTAGATAGGACCTACTACTGTCCTGAGGCTGAACTAAACTGCCAGGAGCTAAGTCATTATGTTTCATGGCTTGAGGATCTTGATACTGTCAAGACAAATTTTCTTCCTGGATTTATAAATGTTAGTACTGAAAACGTGCGACCAATAGTGTTTGTAATGAACTACGGTCACATCCATTTAGGAAGGATGGTAAGATTTTTACTATTTGTCCTCATTGCATCTTTTCCATACATTATTTTTGAAGCTAAACTTCATTGCTAAGTATGTTACCATACGATGTTCTTCAACAGGGACTCCTGATGAATGTTGTGCCTTATGGGATCGAGACTAAAGGTACCATGAGTATTATCACTTCGCCAAGATATCCTACAGATTACTTTAGTGCATTCAAGATTAGCGACGGATGCTTAATAGTGCAAGACTGGACCTAATATGTGTTGGGGGAGCGCAGAGAAGTACTAGGGGGCAGCAAACAGAGGCGCTTTCCACGATTAGGAGACAGGTTCATCTGCATGCTCCAACTTGATCAAGGAGGAGAGCTACACATGTTTTATGTTGTTTTACCTAAGAGAGAGCGGCAGGAGTGATTAGCTAGCTAGAAATGAGTTTCAGGATGATGATGTGCTACACTATTACTATGATGATAAAATAGCTAGTGTTGGTGGTAATGACTATGATGATTATTATTAGCTAGTGTTAGTGGTGATTAAATAAATACTGTTGGTGGTAATGACCATGATGATGATTAAATATCTTGTGCTGGCGGATTAGATTCAAGTGGAGGCAACATGTGGTGCACATCGAAAGTACTACTAGTCCAAACTAGATCAAGTTTGGATTAGTAGTATACTTTTGACATGCACCACATATTGCCTCCACTTGAACCTAATCCACCTTCATTTGACACTGTTATGGACATAATGATGTAAACCTCATAACTGGTATTGTATCAATATTTGTACGATGGCGAATAAATAAACTAAAAACGAAAAAATAAAAAAAGAATACTAGTAGCGATGAAGAGAAAACACGCTGCCAAGTAGTTACATTAGCAGTAGCGTGGGGGTGAAACAACGCTACAGCTATTCGTCCTAGCAGTAGCGCGTGCGGGCACGCATTACAGCTAAGCAGTAGTTGTAGCGCCTTATTAGTAGCGCGCCTACCCGCGCTACTAGTGAGCACAAAACCAGCGCTACTGCTAGGGTTTTCCCTAGTAGTGAAAGATAGCATTTGAAACTGGACATATGCTAACTACAAACAACCGAACAATCAACAAACTTTAAAAGAGGCATATGCTAGCTATAACAAGCTTAACAGCAAGCAAATATATGATTTCCTATCAGTATGTTTAAAACTGGATTGATGAAATGTACTGCACAGTAAATAATTGCACATATAGAGCATCACATTGTGAACAACTGACATAAACAAGGCATACTGCAAACAACCAGATATAGCAATTAAAACTAGACATATTCTCACTACACTACAAAAGGGACTCGACAAAACAAATCATGGGTTTCCCCCTGTGAAGAGGCACGGCAAAACAAATCATGGGTTTCCTCAGTTGTCACAGATGGGCTCGTTCCCGTGGGAAGAGCATGGACCCTGGATGCGCTCCATGTTGTCGCAGATGGGCTCCTTCACCTTGGAAGAGCACGGATGTAGGGTGCCCTCCCTAATGTCGCAGACAGGCGCTTTCCCCTTGGAAGAGCAGATGGGTTCTTTCCCCTTGGAAGAGCCGGAGAGGGTGCCCTCCTCGTGGTCGCCGTCGATGAGGTGTGACTTGGAAGCTGTGGATCCCAATCCAGCGTCGCAGAAAGTGTCCTTCAGAAATGACAAAAGGGGCTTGATGGCGATGTAGAATGGCAATTTGTTGACAGCGAGCCAGAGGAGATCAGCGGCGGGGCCATGGATGAGATCGACGGTGGTTGAACCCGAGGGGTTGGGGTGGGCCACTTAACCTGTGACATAGCTCGCCTCAGGCCGTCGCTGTTGATGACCTTGATGTCGTAGCCGGCGGCCGAGACATGCCTGCATACTCTAGCTCGCTGCTTGAGTGCCTGCCGCCAGTAATGGTCATCAGCTTCCTCGGCGATGTCGGGCGAAGAGACCGCTATACACCTCTTTTGGGCCAGTCGCTCCTCGAGCTCGGTAGCGTAGCCGGGCTTAGGCTACGATGCTCTGGAGTGGGGGATGGGTATGGGGATCTGTGGTAAAGGGGGCGTTTGGCAGGCGTCATCTAAGAAACTCAGGGCAGCCTGGGTATGGAGATCGGTGGGTAAGCTGCACGGGCAAACCGGCAGATGTTCACATTGGAGGCCTTGCGGCGGCGGGGACCTTGCTAGGGTTTCTAGCGAGGGAGGGTGTGTGTGTGTGCGCATGCCCGAGGAGGTTTTGGTGTGTGTTTGTGTGTGTGTGTGTGTGTGTGTGTGTGTGTGTGTGTGTGTGTGTGTGTGTGTGTGTGTGTGTGTGTGTGTGTGTGTGTGTTGTGTGTGGAGGGTGGGGCGGGGTGTTTGAGGAAATGACACGGGTACTGAAAATTTTACTACGCGGGAGTAAAATGCCGGGCTACTGAAAATTATGATAATAGTGCATTGCACACGGTCCGGAGATAACAACCGTGTGTTATGAAACAGAAAAACCCTCAAGGCGGGCAGATATTTTCTAGGGATGCAGGCGGGATTGGGAACAAGAAACATCGCACACGGTACGGAGATAACAACCGTGTGTTATGAAACAGAAAAACCCTCGAGGCGGGTAGATATTTTCTAGGGATGCAGGCGGGATTGGGAACAAGAAACATCGCACACGGTCTGGAGATAACAACTGTGTGTTATGAAACAGAAAAACCCTCGAGCGGGCAGATATTTTTTAGAGGGGTAGCCTCGTGGAGCCCAATGTATTATGCGGATGTGTGCGTGACAGGGGCACCGGCGTGGCACACGGTTAGTTTGAGTGAATCATGTTTGTTGCGTCATCCGACTTGTCTAATGTTCATAAATTTGGCGAAAAATGATGCAGGAGAGGGTCAGAACACGAACACACTTGCATGTGGACCAAATTTATGTATCAAAAGGGTGGTTTGATTTTCAAATGACAAATGCAACTTCGATGTGGCACCTCTCATGCAAAGCGCATGGTATTGCTTGCCCCCACCCCCCTCGTGTCGGCACGAAGGGAATCCTAAGCTATGAATGCGTGCCCCCTCCCCCCCAGCCGAGGTTCACCTAGCAAAGTGCGAAGTAGCTAGCAGCCCCCCTCCTCCCTCATGTCGGCATGAAGGGAATCCTAAGCTATGAATGCATGCCCCCCAACCGAGGTTCATTCACCTAGCAAAGTGCGAAGTAGCTAGCAGCCCCCTCCCTCATGTCGGCACGAAGGGAATCCTAAGCTATGAATGCATGCCCCCCCAACCGAGGTTCACCCTAGCAAAGTGCGAAGTAGCTAGTAGCCCCCCTTCCCTCGTGTCGGCAGGAAGGGAATCCTAAGCTATGAATGCATGCCCCCTCCCAACCGAGGTTCACCCTAGCAAAGTGCGAAGTAGCTAGCAGCCCCTTCCCTCGTGTCAGCATGAAGGGAATCCTAAGCTATGAATGCATGCCCCCCAACCGAGGTTCACCTAGCAAAGTGCGGCGTAGCTTGCAGCCCCCTCCTCGTGGTCGGCACGAAGGGAATCCTAAGCTGTGAATGCATGCCCCCAACCGAGGTTCACCTAGCAAAGTGCAAAGTAGCTAGCAGCCCCCTCCTCGTGGTCGGCACGAAGGGAATCCTAAGCTATGAACGATGCCCCCAACCAAGGTTCACCCTAGCAAAGTGTGAACTAGCTAGCAGCCACCCCTCCCTCGTGTCGGCACGAAGGGAATCCTAAGCTATGAATGCATGCCCCCAACCGAGATTCACCTAGCAAAGTCTTGAGTAGCTAGCAGCCCCTCGCTTCGCTCAAGGGAATCCTAAGCTATGAATGCATGCCCACTCCCCCCAACCGAGGTTCACCTAGCAAAGTGCGAAGTAGCTAGCAGCCCCCACCCCCATCATGTCGCCAATGGGGAATCCTAAGCTATGAATACATGCCCCCTAACCGAGGTTCACCTAGCAAAGTGCGAAATAGAAACGCCCCCCACACACACACACTTTCAGTCGGCGGGCCAGAGAGGCATATATCTCACCAAGATGGGTCGTAAAACGGACCAAGAATAACCCACCTTGGTCGTACAATGATACGTCTCCAACTTATCTTTAATGTCTTATTGTTCCATGCTATTATATTATCTGTTTTGGATGTTTAATGGGCTTTATTATGCACTTCTATATTATTTTTGGGACTAACCTATTAACCAAAGGCCCAGTGAAAATTGCTGTTTTTTGCCTATTTCAGTGTTTTGCAGAAAAGGAATATAAAACGAAATCCAAACGGAATGAAACCTTGGCGAGGATCGTTTTTGAAACAAACGCAATCCAGGAGACTTGGAGTGGACGTCAAGGAAGCAGCGAGGAAGCCACGAGGCAGGGAGGCGCGCCCCAGGGGGGTGGGCACGCCCCCACCCTCATGGGCCCCTCGCAGCCCCACCGACCTACTTCCTTCGCCTGTATATACTCTTATACGCTAAAAACATCCAGGAGAGCCACGAAACACTTTTTTCCACCGCCGCAACCTTCTGTACCCGTGAGATCCCATCTTGGGCCTTTTCTGGCGCTCCGCCGGAGGGGGAATCGATCATGGAGGGCTTCTACATCAACACCATGGCCTCTCCGATGATGTGTCCACTACAAAAAAAATACACTTCCGTGATGATACGTGTTTGTCACAGTAGGGCGCGTTTTTTGTCATGCATGTACATCCATGACAATTTTATGACGTAATCAAGATAGTCATACATGTCTTTGTCGTAGAAGTGTTCCATGACATTACCAAAATTATCATCACGAAGTGTCCACTTCCATGACGATAAATCGCGTCACGAAGTGCTTTCATCAAGGGTGACCGACACGTGGCATCCACCGTAACGGAACACCGTTAAGCTATCGGGTCGGGTTTTGGATCCGATAACCCGTTAACAGCCCGACCAATGGGAAATTTCCATGTGTAAAATTTTATTGGCGGATGAAACACGTGTCGACTCATCGATGGGTCGATAGGCGCCTATGATATGTCGACACGCGCCATGGCCCACCATCGCCCATTTAGCTTACAAAGCCGCCCGTTTGACTTGGTCAAAAGTTAACGGGCTGGCCCATGAAAAGCCTGTTAACGGTCTCTTCGCAAATAGCCCATTTTACGGCCCGTTAACTCACGGCCCGTTAGGCCCTAAAGGAAATCGGCCCAACAACATCATGTGGGCCGCCGAATATAACACTAGGCCATTTCACTTTCAGCCCATGCATGGCCCACGACGTCTTTTGGCCCATATGAGGCCTTCGTATCTTTCGGCCCTTTACAGGCCCACGGTGACTCTAGCCCATAATGAACAGTAATTTTCTTTGTACCCGTTAACGGCCTGTGATTTACATGGGTCGTGTCCAGCCCGTGTTAGCTTTCGGCCTATTGATGGCCCATACGTTCTTGGGCTCCTTTTCGCCCTCGACATTTCCCCCCACATCGCATGTTCCCTAATGTACCAATTTTGGCCCACGGCAAGAGTCGGCCCGTTACTGGCATGTTCCCCAAATGGGCCAAATTCGGCCCATGGCAAGAGTCGGCCCGTTACTGGCCTGTTACCCTAATGGGCCAAATTCGGCCCATGGCAAGAGTAGGCCCGTTTCTGGCATGTTAACCCGTTGCACCGTTTCCAGCCTGTCCTATATTCTTGCCCATTAACGACCTGTTATGCCTGTGACAGAATTAAGCCTTTGCAGTCCTACGGCCTGTTACCGTGCTGGGCCGATACCAATTACGCCCGATTACGGCCCATGTAGACCCATTTATCCGACGGCCCGAGGCCCACCGATTACAGGCCCATTTATCGATGGCCCGAGGCCCACCGATTATAGGCCCATTTATCGACGGCCCGTAGGAGACCCATACATCCTACGGCCCGTATATGGCCCATGGTAGTTGCCGCCACTAGCAAACCAAGGAAAATGAAGACTAGGAAATAAATAAGGCCGAAATTAACGCTAGGCTATTAAGGCGATTGCACAGATTACATCCACTCGGCATCAAAGATCGCCACCAGTGCAAATATAGGGAACACCCTACACTATAAAAAATGGCTTGTTGTTTTCTTCAACGGTGGCTGCACGTTAAGAATAAATTTTGTATCGCACCAAAACAAATTACAACTATATAACAAAAGGAAGGTTGGCATAAAACTTAACAATCTAGCAGATAAATGCACCACCAGAAGTTCAGAAGCTCAGTTCATTTGACCTGACTGTTACGTTTTCATGCTGTATTGTCTGATGGAGCACCATAACCCTCGCCTTCATTTCCCCTAGGCACCTGAACAACATAGCAAATGTCGGATAGTCTGGTTTCAAAACCATTCATATCTTGACGACATTGAGCAATGTTTCTCCTTGTTTCACAAAGGGCCTCTGTTAGGGAATGGACTTGTGTCTGGAGTGCAGATACAACATTGCTTTGAGCTTGCATATCTTTATAATGAGGCAATTTGGACGATATTGCGTTAACAACCAACCCAGTATTACGCAGGAACGTGCTTTTGGCACTGTTAGTGGACAGGTACTGACCCACTGCAGCAAGAGCTGACATTGTGGTTATAGTTGCCTCACCACCTTCAGAAGGTGGCGGTTCCACCATTTTTTCCATAGCTTGCTGAAAAGTTGAGGTTTTACATTAGTAGTACCAGAACAGAAGATATTAAGGAGGCAGCAAAACCAAACAAAATAGCTTTGGTCTATATATAGAGCTTATTCTGGTGAACCCATGTAAAATATTAGTTGTATTTTATTGCAAAGTACATAATAAAACCAGGTTCCAAACATATGACCATGTACCATCGCTAATGTATTGTCTATTTCTTCACATTGTATTGAGGGCTAAGGATAAAGAGACGAAGTTTATAATACGGTAAGCATAGTATGACATCATTCATATCACAAAACAACCGAGAATGCATAAACAGCAATTATAACATTGTGTGGGCAAGTCCAGCACGGAACTAGATTACGGGTCAAGATCAAAGGAACATCACTCCTCTCTTTTAGACCTTGTAAGGTGCAATGATACACTAAGACAATTGTGTATAAAATTGAAAAGAGTAATAGACATTGGCTGCAAACCATGCAGTTCAAGGCACAAGTTAGAGTAAGTAGTAGTTAAAAGGCATGAGGATCAAGGACTTACAACAGCGGCATTGACTGGTGTAGTCATGCCCTTCTTCTTGCTGGTGTGACAGTCCTTGAAGATTTCCGCAGCATTTGGTTCAGGTACTTTTTGGTCCTTGCGGGCTTTCCTCTACATTTCGAACAAGTCAATATAGATCTGATAATATGGTACAGCGAAAAGAGTGAAACACCAACTAATTACAAGAGCCTCGCAGTGTGCAATATAGCTACGAGATCCCGTAAATGCTGTTGAATTTCACTTTCAATGCGGTTGGCCTTGTTCTTTGAACAGTTCACCTACAAGAAGATAGATTTGTGTGACACATGCGTAAATAGGACTTCAACATGTGATCTGATCACATATATATATAATGTACCGATACTTGGATCGGACCGGTGTTTAACAAGGCCCTCCGGTCTTCATCCGATATATTTTCCATCGGAGATGTTTGGGAAAGTTCACCGTTAGCCTTGCCTTCAAAGTGAGTTTTCCTCAAGTTATACCGACATCTTGTCATGAGAGCAGACTTCAAAACATGGGTGCAAGCTTGTCTGGTTGCATCATCTTGGCTATCCAACTTGAACCTCATCTGTTGAAAATTATGGAAGTCTCATTATCAGCAACCTAGAAAGTATGGGACAGAGCAAGACGATATTACTAGTTTCCATACATAACCATACTTAAAGATAAATGGTCAAGGAAGGTGTTGAACTGGGTTTCGTATTTGTCATTCCTGTACTGAATCCATGTTGGGAGGATACGTACATGACACCTAACGGCAACCGCTGCCTCTGATACTAACTTGGCTAACTCTGTAGCATCACGTGGCCTTTTTAAGCCTGCCTCAAAACGGATCTCCATTCTTCCTCCTCTAGATTTAGTTAACCTATCGAGCATTATCCCTGATGTTTGTTTCCTCTTGAGCCTAGGTTCTAGTCCAACAACGAACATAGGAAGTGTTACTGTACATCAAACTGTGAGACTACATATAAAGAAGCATGGAACTGTAACTTGACTCCAGGAACTACCTTCTTGTTGTTGAAGCTCACACGGTTCATCTGATATTGCCAACTCATCTTGTGTCAAGAGTGCTTGGGAAGTAGTGTCAGGTGGCAAGGGAGCTTGGGAACGTGCTGCTAGCTCGGTTGACGCACGAGTATGTCGTGCAACCGGTAGTACTGTGGTAGGTGTTGCAAGAACTAGGGCTGTCTCTGCTTGTTTGGTGGCAGCTATTTGTTTCGCTTGGCTTTTTTGCAGCTCGTGTAGCATGGGATGCCGTGTTTGTAGAATTTTCCTTTGGACTTTGACCTTCTATTGCACCATCGCACCAGCAGAATCTGCAGGATTCATCCGCTTCTCATTCCCTGCCATTCTGTGTTTCTTCCTCTTTCTCTGCCATGTTAAGTCAAGTCGACAAGAAAACGAATAACAATTTAGTTCTTCGAACAAATTGATGCGTGATGCTTTTAACTGAACTTTGATGTTAGACAACCACATGATAGGAGGATGTAATATGTATGAAAACAGGACGGAAGAGATAACTTGAACTATGATGTAAACTAAGAAGAAGACATTTCACCAAATTAGAAGCAATGCAATGGAAGGTAGACACCATATGAAAGATGCTACAAATATCGCCTCGCCAAGTTAATAGTCTCTCATCATAAATGGCGTTTAAACAAATGTGAAGCAAGACAAGAAATAAATCATATGCAAGATGCAAACAACATCACACTACCATGTTAGAGGTTTCTCGTCATTAGTGCCATTGCATATTCATAGCATTGCATATTCACAACTTATGATGTGTAAACTAAGGACAAGGCATTTCACCAAATTAGAAGCAATGAAAGCTAGACACCATATGAAATATGCAACGAATATCACTCTACCAAGTTAAAACAGTCTCGTCATAAGTGCCATTTCAAAAAATTAGTAGTACAAGCTAGAAAAGAATGTGAGATGTAACCTATGTCACACTCTGAAGTCAAACGTCTCTTATGATAAGTGATTGTTGCAGGTTACACAACAGTAGTAATTTGATGTAAGAACATGGTGTGATAGACAGATATTGTATGTTCTAGAAACAGGAACACGTGTCTTATTCAAGTATAATGTGTAAAGTAAGCAGATGGAATTCAACAAAATTAGAAGCAATACAAGCTAGACATCACACATAACATGCAACCACATATAATAAATTGCCAAGTTAGAGGGAGCACCAGTGATGCTGCACTAGGGAGACGTGCTCATCATAAACACAGCTTTGTTGAGTGTCTATGCATGTGTTGTCTTGGAAATCATCTTGGGGTGTGGAGGAGTAGAAACGTAGAGGCCCTCCGTTCGGAAGGAGCACCTTTATCCTTTGCCTTGCTAACTTCCTTCCGCTTTATTGATTTTGAATTGTCAAGTAAAACCGACAAGAAAAAGCAATAAAATTCTCTCTTCGAACTCATTCATGCATGATAATTGACAATCACTACTTTGATGTAAGGCAAACACATGATACCAGGATGGAATATGTACGAAAAACAGGACGGCATGGCATGTTCACAACTGTTTGTGTAAACTAAGCAGAAACCATTCAAGCAAATAAGAAGTAATGAAAGCTAGACACCACATGAAAGATGTAACCAATATGACTCTGCCAAGTTAAAAGCGTCCCATCATAAATGGAATTTCAACAAATTAGAAGCAGCGCATGCTATAAATCATATGAAAGATGCAACTAATATCGCACTGCATATACTAAAGGTGTCTCGTCATATCGATTGATGCGGGATACAAAAAAACAATAGTTTTATGTAAGGACATGCTTAATAGACAGATGTACTATGTACTAAATACAGGAAGGCATGTCACATTCACAGGTATAATGTACTATAAGCTAAGCAGACTAGCACATGCAGTTTAACCAGATTGGAAGAATTACAATCTAGACACCATATGCAACATGCAACCACATATCACACTGCCAAGTTAGAGCAAGCACCTGCGATGCTAGTGTAGGGGAAATGCTGTAATCAACTACAGAGCTACGTTCACTATCTTCATCTAGCATTTCTGTTTCTTGAGAATCATGTCGGGAGGCTGACGATGCATTCCTTAAATGAGTAGTCCCCTTGCCTGCCTGCCTCGTCATAAGTGATTGATGAGGGATACACAAGAACATTAGTTTGATGTAAGAACATGGTTATTACACAGATGTACTAGTATGTACCAAAAACAGAAAGGCATGTCATATTCAAAGGTATAATGTGTAAGCTAAGCAGATGCAATTTAACCAAATTGGAAGCAATACAAGCTAGACATCTGGCTGGAGTGGTGAGCATGATCATCTAGGACCTGAGAGCCTGGTGGGAGGCGGGCTGCTTTGCCACCATCGCAGCTTTTAGTTGGCTTCGGATGATGCCTATCTTTGCTGGGCTTGTCACCGGCTCGGCCAATTGCCCCGACTAGCTATTTGTCTTCCGGTGCTCCGGGATGGTGGTTCATGTAAAAAATATATTTCCTTATCTTGATAAAGACTGACTTCTGCCTTTCGAATACAAGCTAGACACCATATGCAACATGCAACCACATATGACATCGTGAAGTTAAAGCAAGCACCTGGGATGGTGGTTCACGGCGAGCGAGATCATCAACTCCAGAGCTACGTTCCCCGTCTCCATCTGCTGACACTACACCCTTTAAAGTCTTGAAACGTTTCTGGCCTAGCCGCGTACCACGCTGGAGCGACTTCTCTCTTCTCTTTTCTGCTTCTGTGAAGGCAGGGTCTGAAATACCCTTGCATAAAAACACAATAGTGAGAGTATGGGTGAAGTGTGTGTAGAAGTAATGCATTGTAAAAGTAGCAGATAGCAGGTGGCTGAAAAATAAATGACAGGAGACATATGATAGCTTTACAATATTGCATGGCAAACAAAATTAGATTCTACTCCGTATGGTTTTGTAATATATGAGCACAGGAAATGCAGGTACTCCTCCAGCACACCACCACATGTGGTCCTATCAAGATAACAGTCGACTAAAAATAAAAAGTTCAGTTGATTTTTTTTATGAACCGTCAGATCTATAAGGAACGTGCAGATGGCCTTCGTCTACCTCCCGCCAGTCACTGTTGACGATCTTTCTCGAACCGCCAGCGACCACCGGCCCAGACCCCTGCCTCCGCCGCCCTGCCCTCCCATCGACCTCACACCACCGCCGTGCTTGGCAGCGCCCCCAGGCCATCCCTTTAATCCCGGCCGACCTCCAGATCGGGCGCCAATAGCTCTAGGCTGCACATGCCCCTAAGATAAACACCAAGGCGCTGCTTCCCCGGTGTAATAGTCGTACTAGCGCCTGTTACACCGGGGAATGCTTCCGTTAATTGGGAATCAACTGGCCAGAAATTGAAATTCAGAGGGCGACGAACCTCTAGCTAAGGTGAAATAGTATATGATGAGAAACCTTGTGCATCGCGAGTTACTAAGAACATCTAGTATCAAGAATAAGCGGTCAACTAGTGTCTTCTGTGGGATGAATACTGTGCAAGCAGAGACGTATGATTTGCACGAATAAGGGAAGAGGAGTACTTTCTTCGGTTGCCGGTGTGCTCACCTCCACATGTCACGCCGATCTTCTTCTTTTTACCGGGGAAACCGATGTTCTGGAGGGTGCAGGCTTGGACGAACCCATGGCCAAATTGTTGACTGTGTTGCCGTGGCCGTATGTCGGCGGAGGGGAAGCAGATCCGAGGCGGCGAAGGACGGCGTGGCGAACAGCTACTCGTGCGGTGGAGGTGGCGAAGTTGGAGCGGCAGTGGTGAGGCGCAGGACGGCGTGGTTGAACTGGCTCGGGTACGGACGGCTGGGCCTTGGCTTCAACTACTAGCCGTGGAGGGCGTTGCGGTTGAGGTTGCGGTGGACGACGACGTCGGGGTATCGGCTCTGACGTCATGGAGGAGGGCGGCGGTTGATGGGTGGGATGGGGTGGCGGACGGAGGACTCCGGGGTTTCGTGGCTGGTGGAGAGGTAGTTTTGGCGCCCACGAAGTACGAATGGGGAATTCGACGGGTGGGGGGGAACCATGTTTCGGTCCGGGACGCGCTTGTTTTTGGCTTTTTTGAACAGAAGATGGGACGCGCTTGTTTGAAATTTGGGGAAAGTACAAACTTTGCCCCCCCCTCTTAAATTTCGGACCTACTGCAGATGGGGGGTAGGATGGTAATCCCAGGTGTCACAAATAGTGGGCGGGAGCGATTTCGGCCGCGTGCATGTGTGCTTAGGCGGCCATTGTGTATGAATGTTTTTCGGAGGCGGTTGCGTGGCGTTTAGATGAAGCTACAAACCTACCCCGGTTTAGACCTTTGGACGTCGGGCCGGTAGGTTTCGCGGGTCGGAGTTATTAGAAAAGTAATTTCCTTGTACTACCAAACATTGGTCTCACGCGGTTTCGGGCGAGTAGAGGCTCTTTTGGCGCTTCGTTCGAAATTTTGAAACACAAGCATTCACGTTTAGATTACTCTTGAACTATGAGGATTGACCTAAATAGACAACGTTATATTTGACCTTGTATGTTTGAAAACCTCATTAAATTATCCGCTTCTTTTCGAAATTTTGACACTTGAAAATCCTATAACTACGATTATTTTGGAAAGGAGAAGCTAAATTTGAATCTATTTTGTACACGACTACATGTGCTATTATGTACAAAATCAGAGCAAAGATTGGTGCCCCCATAATTTAGGTATGGTTTACAAATTACATGATACCAAATTCAAATAATTGAATGGACTTCATGTTGAATTCGATTTTTTTAAACCACCTTAAGTTGTATTCAAATGTATGCTAGTTCATATGTAGCTATTTATAATGTCCATTGTGTAACTTTCATATGTATAATGTGCTTTACACACACAACATGAACTATACTGACGTTTATATTCGATTGCTAAAGCGATGCATTGTCTGGAGTTCAAAATACTAACTATGTGGATCAATTGTGTCGAATAATAACATAGACATGCTCAAATTCAATAGAATCTAGATGTCTGATGGATCAGTGACAGCTCCTTACGCGAATTGCAAATATCATGATCCCATCCTAATATTTGGATACAATTTATATATTTAATCAATGTGTAGAGCAGTCTTTTACGTGTAGTTTCACTCTCCATCGGTGGTCTCTCACACATGCTCACACACTCTCTCCCGAGGTGTCTTTCTCGCACACATGCTCTAGATATAACCCTCCCTCCCTCTCGTAACCATTTACAACTGTTTTCACTAACCTTTATCACAAGCACTCTTCCTCTCGCAAACATACACACGCACAATCATCATCGACCCTTTCTATATACATGGACCTTCCTACGTGTCTCATGTACGCACATTATCTTTACGCCTGTCTCTCACGCATTGTCTCACACTTCTCTTCCTAATCGACGAGTATGATTCTAGCAGAGCATTTTGTAGGATGCCCCTTAAAGTTAGGTTGGATGAATAGTAATATCAGAGATAAAGGGGTTACCTTAGTCCGAGAACCTAGGGTTATTGTCGGTGTCAAAACCGGCGGATCTCGGGTAGGGGGTCCCGAACTATGCATCTAGGCAGATGGTAACAGGAGACAAGGGACACGATGTTTTTACCCAGGTTTGGGCCCTCTCGATGGAGGTAAAACCCTACTCCTACTTGATTAATATTGATGATATGGGTAGTACAAGAGTAGATCTACCACGAGATCAGAGAGGCTAAACCCTAGAAGCTAGCCTATGGTATGATTGTTGTTCGTCCTACGGACTAAAACCCTCTGGTTTATATAGGTACCGAAGAGGGTTAGGGTTACACAGAGTCGGTTGCAATGGTAGGAGATCTACATATCCATATCGTCAAGTTTGCCTTCCACGCCAAGGAAAGTCCCATTCGGACACGGGACGAAGTCTTCAATCTTGTATCTTCATAGTCCAGGAGTCCGGCCAAAGGTTATAGTCCGGCTATCTGGACACCCCCTAATCCAGGACTCCCTTAGTAGCCCCAGAACCAGGCTTCAATGACGCCGAGTCCGGCGCGCATATTGTCTTCGGCATTGCAAGGCGGGTTCCTCCTCCGAATACTTCATAGAAGATTTTGAACACAAGGATAGTGTCCGGCTCTGAATAATAAGTTCCACATACCACCGTAGAGAGAATAGTATTTACCCAAGTTCAATCTGCTGACGTATTCCACAGCGTGACATCACACCACGGCCAAGCCTTTATCCGAATCGTTTTCTTGTCCCACCAGCAGCGCTTTAGCGAGGCGGTTTCCTTAGCACGTCTTGTCAAAGCGAGACCGTGTCCCTTATTCCGGGATTCTCATCAATACGGGCGTGGGTAACCCAACCGCGCCATTGATTACGGCGCTTGGGAGATAGGAGATTTTTATCATGCTGGTGGGGACACATAGCTTTGTCCGTCCATATAAGGGGATAAGGATCCACTTTTTCACACACGCCTTCTTCCTCCTTTGCTTATCCATTTCCACGCACTCGAGCTCCAGCGCCCAAGTCCGCACATCCCACCTCAACCTTCTCCAACTATGTCCGGAGCGGAGGCAGTGGATGGCCTCCTCCGTTCGGAGGGCACATCAAAAGCTGCGGAAGGCGGATACTTGTCCGACGACATCGCGCGCTCGGCTCCCCGACAAGGGGCAGCTCATCCCACCCCTAGGCCCCATGGGAGGTGGTGTTCCTCCCCACTTCCTCCGTGGACTAGGGTTTCCACTTCACCCATTTGTCCGGGGGCTCATGTTCTACTACGGCCTAGATTTCCACGATCTGGCCCCGAATTTCATCCTCAACATCTCTGCGTTCATCGTCGTGTGCGAGGCCTTCCTCTGCATCCAGCCCCACTTCAGCTTGTGGCTGAAGACCTTCAATGTCAAGCCGAGGGTAGTGGGCGGCCGCCAAGCAGAGTGCGGAGGTTCCATCTTGGGCAAGATGGCCAACGTCCTATGGCTCGAGGGCTCCTTCGTGGAGGCCATAAAGGGGTGGCAATCGGGGTGGTTCTACATCACCGAGCCGCGCGACTCCAAATGGGCAGCGGCCCCCGAATTCCGATCTGGCTTCCCTACACGGCTCACCTCATGGAAAGAGACGGGCCTGACGTGGGGTAATTCGGAAGAGCTGACCGGACTCCAAACCTGCGTCCTAAACCTGGTGGACAAGAAGCTCAAGCTTGTCAACGTAGTCCAGGTTATGCTCATCCGCTGGATCCTCCCATGCTAGCAACGGGCCTTCAACTTGTGGGAGTTTGATCCGGCACAACACCGAACCTTGAGCCGGCTCTTCGACACTACGTACGAAGATTCCTGGAAGGTGCTGTTCAAGGGCACCGAGGCTCCCGCATCCGCTACCGAAGATCACGGATTCAGCTCGCAGCATCAAGCCAACGAGGTAAGCTATTTTACCCTTTACGGGACTCTTTTTCCATAGTTTGACTCTATGCGGGATCTAAAACTCCCTCACCTTTGACAGGACTGGGAGAAGACGTACGGACAGGTTAACTGTCTGGCTCCCTTGCCAGAAGACCCAGCGGACGCCCGCTTGACGGGGCTGCTGGTTCCGGCACCTTACGTGGTGCCGGAGAAGAAGGCCAAGAAGAAGGACACGGGAACTCGGAGGAGTTCCCGGCGCGAGGTGTTGTCAGACTCATCGTCCGATGACTCCGAGGCGGACTCCTCCCAGGAAGACGAGGAGGAGGAAAAAGAGGCCTCTCCCCCAGCGGGGGGAGAGAAGAAAAGGAAGGCCGCCCCAACTGGGGAGGCCGGAGGGTCCAAGAAGGGAAGGACCCTCCCTTCGGACTACACCACCAATGCCGACGACGGCGAAGAGGAGTGGCCACCAAGGACCAAGCCCCTGGCGAAATCGCAAGTGTCCGAACACCAGAATAACTCATGGCGTTCCATTCGTCGCACAACATCTTCTAATGCCGAGTATAACCATGCAGCCCGCCCAAGGACGGGCTCGACGATTCGTCGAGCGGCTCCCTGGATTCATCAGAGGTGAATAGCACCTCACTTCCGACCGCCTCGTCTCCTCCTGCCGTGGATGACGCCGAGGTGGAGTCCCAAAAGGGGCCCAGCCAGGAGGAGGTGGCTATGGAGGCTCCGCAAGGCGACCTCCCGGACTCCGGGCGCAAAGGGGATAAAACCCCGAAGGGCTTCAAGTCCGGCCCTGTGCCGAACTCCATACCGGAACCTTCAGTGGTTCCGAAGTCCGACAAAGCGACCCTTCAGAAGAAGGGCAAGATCGCGACGCCGGTGACCTCCGTCCAACCGGAGGCACCGGATGATTTGATGGAGGCGCTTAACAGCGCTTCCATCGACGAGGAGCACCGCACTGTTATGAGTGTGGTGATCCAGAAGGTTTAGTCCGCCAAGAGCGGGCTGACTGAAGCCTGTGCCAGCCTTCTAACAGGCTTTGATGTATGTATTTAAGATATGTATAAATATTACCACATAGACAGTAGCCCCTGATGCTCAGTTTGGTGTTCGGAAAGAAATAGCCGAACTGAGGATCTAAAAATATATACGCAGGAGTCTAACATAAGTATGTCAATATGGGAATGCAGGTTGCGCTGCTGACCTCTGTCGCACTGACTGCGGAGGTTGATGCATTAAAGCAGAGCCTCGAGCGGTCCGAGAACGAGCTCGGACTTGCCAAAAAGCAGCTCGAGGACAAGGAAGGTAAGTAATACCTTATGGGAGTATTTAAAAGATGTGGTTGCAAAAGATGACAGGAATAACGTGAATACTGCAGGGGCCACGAACGAGGTGGCGACCCTGAAGGAAGCGGTGTCCAAGGCCGAAAGCAATGCGGTCGTGGAGCGCACCGAGCGAGAGAGACAGGAGGCGCGGGTGGCGGAGGTGCGGTAAGAGCTCCAGGCTCTCGTGGAAAAAACACGAGAGTTTGGAGCGTGACTCAAAGAATCGAGAGTCCGAGCTCGCCTCGGCTCTTGAGAGCGCCAAAGCCGCTAAGGCCGAAGCCCAAAAAGCCCTCCAAGAAATTGAGGCGATGAAGAAGATAGCGGTGGGTAAGGCATTCTATATGCAAAGCAAGCATGTGAAAGTGAATTATCTGTTACTTACCCGAATCCGGAGCTCTCCAGGAGCATTCACAGATCTGCCCCGCAGTGTGTCTGATGCTGCCGCATTCTACCGAGCCGAGGAGGGAAGCTCGACGGAGAAGGTGTTCTAGTCTCAGTATGCTGAGGCCAGACACCCGGTGCCCTTAGGCGACCAGTTGAAGCAGCTGGTCGAGCTCCATAAGGTGGCCGAACAGGCCATGAAGGGCCTCATAGTTCGGCTGTGGCCTAAGGAAGCCATGCCTGGGAGCTACTTCAGGCTGGTGAGGCAGCTGGTGGACGCATGTCCATGGGTTGAAGTCGTCAAGCGCTCCGTCTGCATCGAAGGTGTCCGTAGGGCCCTTGCCCTTACTAAGGTGCACTGGGGCAAGATGGACGCTGAGAAGCTTGTGACAGACGGACCACCACCACGCAAGGAGCATCGCAAGCCTGAAATGTATTATGAGGGTGTCCTGAAGGGTGCCCGCCTTATAGCGGATGAATGTTCCAAAGATGTAATATTTGAGTAGACTCGCATTTGTTATCCTGTACGCTGAAAACTTGTTCATATGCGCTAAGCAACACTTTTGAATTTAAAATATTACCTTCTGTGCGGCCGTGTATTAAATTTGAGAGATGGCGAGTCGTCGGCTTCAGCCCCCATGCCACGAGTGCTGGGGTGTTCAGGATAAACTTGAGCGCTCTTGTTCCCATTCTTGGGTCCTTCGTGGGAGGCGCTCAATGCAACGAACAAGGCAACCGGACTATAATGCTTGAACACTCTCACTTAGCCATAGAATTCTATAATTTTAAATTTTGGTGAAGCCCCTAGTATTCGGAAGACCGAGTTCGGGGCGCTATCCACGCCTAGGCCGGACAATGCCGACTCCTCGCTCTAAGAGGCATAAGTCTTTAGGGACTCAAAAACCTCTCGAACGGCGACCGGCTCTCGCCCTATCATGACGGTCAGTTTTAGCTTTCTCCACTGAGGTGCTCAACCCAGCTCAACCGGGGCACAATCGCAGTGGTTCTCCCAGCGCTACCTTAGCCGATATAACGGAACATAAGGTACCAAAACATGGGAGCCGGGCAAACCGAACTATTGACCCAAGACATGATTCGGAGCCGATGCATATAATGCTATAAGTTCGGGGTGTCGCACTTGTGAAAGTGTTCGGACTTATCACACCATGTTGTGGGGTACTTAAGCCCCTGGTGTATTGCCCGTACCGAAGTGTACGGTTGCACAATGTCATAAATGAACATATATATATATATATATATATATATATATATATATATATATATATATATAGAAAAAGGGAATTCAATAATAGGCGAGAAGCTATGTATTGTTTATTCAAAAGGGCTGCGATAAGTGCGAACGATACAAATAGTGCGATAAGCAAGGGACGGACTTTTAACATGTCCCCTCCGTGGGTAAGCTGTGGGATGGTGTGTAAAACAGGTATACTGCTCGTAATAGAGACCACCTGGACACTCGACGTAGCTTTCTGCTTCCCTAGCTGTTGCATCGTGTGTTCGGCGATTCTACTGCCGACAGGGCTTCGTGAGAACGGAGTCTTGAAAGTAAAAAAAAAGAGAAGAAAAGAAAAGAATGACACAATCGGGAGCCCCTGGTGCGGTTGAGCCACACTCTGGGCATGCCGTGGTCATGCCCCTTCCCCTGTGCCCATGGTATTTCCAGAGCGTAATTATGTACGCGTGGTACTGGTTTAGCAATTCTGCGAGGGCTGGGGCTTGGGCCGCACTGCTATGCGTGCTCAAAACGTGCCAGGCGGTCTTGTTGTAGGTTACTACGGGCGCGCTTGACGGTGTCCAGACGTTTAATAGACGGACTCGAGAATTGCCTTAAGAGGTTGCTTTGTACTTCTGCCGTGAGGGCCGCCGTATGATCCTCCGTACGGAGAGAGCGTTCGGTGTTTCCATTGACCGTAATGACTCCTCGAGGACCTGGCATCTTGAGCTTGAGATATGCGTAGTGCGGCACCGCATTGAACTTTGCAAATGCGGTTCGTCCGAGCAATGTGTGATAGCCGCTGCGGAATGGGACTATGTCGAAGATTAACTCCTCGCTTCGGAAGTTATCCGGGGATCCGAAGACCACTTCAAGTGTAATCGAGCCTGTCATAGCTTGGCCTCTACACCTGGTATGACGCCTTTAAAGGTCATCTTCGTGGGTTTAATCCTTGATGGGTCTCTGCCCATTTTGCGCACTGTATCCTGATAAAGCAGGTTCAGGCTGCTGCCGCCGTCCATTAGGACTCTAGTGAGGTGAAATCTGTCAATGATTGGGTTTAGAACCAATGCGGCGAGTCCTCCATGGCGGATGCTAGTGGGGTGGTCCCTTCGATCAAAAGTGATTGGGCAGGAAGACCACGGGTAGAACTTTGGGGCGACTGGCTCCATCGCATATACGTCCCTTAGTGCATGCTTTCGCTCCCTTTTGGGTATGTGGGTTGCGTATATCATGTTCACCGTCCGCACTTGTGTGGGGAAGCCTTTCTGTCCTCTATTGTTCGGCGGCCGGGGCTCCTCTTCGACATCGCTATGCAGCCCCTTATCATTGTTTTCGGCATTTAACTTGCCTGCCTCCTTGAACACCCAACAATCCCTGTTGGTGTGGTTGGCTGGTTTTTTAGGGGTACCGTGTATCTGGCACGAGCGATCGAGTATTCAGTCCAAATTGGACGGGCCCATAGTATTTCATTTAAATGGCTTTTTCCGCTGACCGGGTTTAGAGCCTCGAATCCGCATTGATCGTCGATCCTCAAAGATTATCGCCGTTACGCGGCGCTTTGTGCTTGTTGCGACGCGACCTGCCATTGTTGTCCTTGGTATCTGAATTACCAGGGCTCTTGGTCATGTTGTTACTGTTGGGGAACGTAGTAATTTCAAAAAATTTCATACGCACACGCAAGATCATGGTGATGCATAGCAACGAGAGGGGAGAGTGTGTCCACGTACCCTCGTAGACTGAAAGCGGAAGCGTTATGACAACGCGGTTGATGTAGTCTTACGTCTTCACGATCCGACCGATCCAAGTACCGAACGTACGGCACCTCCGTGTTCTGCACACGTTCAGCTCGATGACGATCCCCGGACTCCGATCCAGCAGGGTGTCGGGGATGAGTTCCGTCAGCACGACGGCGTGGTGACGATGACGATGCTCTACCGGTGCAGGGCTTCGCCTAAACTCCGTGACGATACGACCGAGGTGGAATATGGTGGAGGGGGGCACCGCACACGGCTAAGGAACGATCCGTAGATCAACTTGTGTGTTCTAGGGTGCCCCCCTGCCCCCGTATATAAAGGAGCAAGGGGGTGCGGCCGGCCCTAGGAGGAGGCGCGCCGGAGGAGTCCTACTCCCACCGGGAGTAGGACTCCCCCCCCTAGTTGGATTAGGACTTGGGGGGAGGGAAAGAGGAAGGGGCGCCGCCCCCCCTTCCTTGTCCTATTCGGACTAGGGGGGAGGGGCGCGCGGCCTGCCCTGGCCGGCCCTCCTCTTCTCCCTCATGGCCCACTAAGGCCCATTAACCCCCGGGAGGGTTCCGGTAACCCCCCGGTGTTCCGGTAAAATCCCGATTTCACCCGGAACTATTCCGAAGTCCAAACATAGGCTTCCAATATATCAATCTTTATGTCTCGACCATTTTGAGACTCCTCATCATGTCCGTGATCACATCCGGGACTCCGAACAAACTTAGGTACATCAAAACTCATAAAACTGTCATCGTAACGTTAAGCGTGCAGACCCTACGGGTTCGAGAACTATGTAGACATGACCTAGAACTATTCTCGGTCAATAACCAATAGTGGAACCTGGATGTTCATATTGGTTCCTACATTTTCTACGAAGATCTTTATCGGTCAAACCGCATAACAACATACGTTGTTCCCTTTGTCATCGGTATGTTACTTGCCCGAGAATCGATCGTCGGTATCCAATACCTAGTTTAATCTCGTTACCGACAAGTCTCTTTACTCGTTCTGTAATACTTCATCTCGTAACTAACTCATTAGTTACAATGCTTGCAAGGCTTAAGTGATGTGTATTACCGAGAGGGCCCAGAGATACCTCTCCGACAATCGGAGTGACAAAACCTAATCTCGAATTACGCCAACCCAACATGTACCTTCGGAGACACCTGTAGAGCACCTTTATAATCACCCAGTTACGTTGTGACATTTGGTAGCACACAAAGTGTTCCTCCGGTAAACGGGAGTTGCATAATCTCATAGTCATAGGAACATGTATAAGTCATGAAGAAAGCAATAGCAACATACTAAACGATCAAGTGCTAAGCTAACGGAATGGGTCAAGTCAATCAGATCATTCACCTAATGATGTGATCCCGTTAATCAAATAACAACTCTTTGTCCATGGTTAGGAAACATAACCATCTTTGATTAACGAGCTAGTCAAGTAGAGGCATACTAGTGACACTCTGTTTGTCTATGTATTCACACATGTATTATGTTTCCGGTTAATACAATTCTAGCATGAATAATAAACATTTATCATGATATAAGGAAATAAATAATAACTTTATTATTGCCTCTAGGGCATATTTCCTTCAGTCTCCCACTTGCACTAGAGTCAATAATCTAGATCACATCGCCATGTGATTTAACATCAATAGTTCACATCACCATGTGATTAACACCCATTGTTCACATCGTCATGTGACCAACACCCAAAGGCTTTACTAGAGTCAATAATCTAGTTCACATCGCTATGTGATTAGCACCCAAAGAGTACTAAGGTGTGATCATGTTTTGCTTGTGAGAGAAGTGTAGTCAACGGGTCTGCCACATTCAGATCCGTATGTATTTTGCACATCTCTATGTCAACAATGCTCTGCAAGGAGCTATTTTAGCTAATTGCTCCCACTTTTCAATATGTATCTAGATCGAGACTTAGAGTCATCCAGATCGGTGTAAAAACTTGCATCGACGTAACTCTTTACGACGAACCTTTTTTTTCACCTCCATAATCGAGAAACATATCCTTATTCCACTAAGGATAATATTGACCGCTATACAGTGATCTTACTCATAGATCACTATTGTACTCCCTTGTCAAACTCAGTATAGGGTATACAATAGATCTGTTACACAGCATGGCATACTTTATAGAACCTATGGCTGAGGCATAGGGAATGACTTCCATTCTTTTTCTATCTTCTGCCGTGGTCGGGTTTTGAGTCTTACTCAATTTCACACTTTGTAACACAGGCAAGAACTCTTTCTTTGACTGCTCCATTTTGAACTTACTTCAAAATCTTATCAAGGTATGTACTTATTGAAAAAACTTATTAAGCGTCTTGATCTATCTCTATAGATCTGGATGCTCAATATGTAAGCAGCTTCACCGAGGTCCTTCATTGAAAAACTTTTATTCAAGTATCCTTTTATGCTATCCAGAAATTCTATATCATTTCCAATCAACAATATGTCGTCCACATATAATTTTAGAAATGCTACAGAGCTCCCACTCACTTTCTTGTAAATACAGGCTTCACCGCAAGTCTGTATAAAACTATATGCTTTGATCAACTTCTCAAAGCGTACATTCCAACTCCGAGATGCTTGCACCAGTCCATAGATGGATCGCTGGAGCTTGCACATTTTGTTAACACCTTTAGGATTGACAAAAACTGTCCGGTTGCATCATATACAACTCTTCTTTAATAAATCCATTAAGGAATGCAGTTTTGTTTATCCATTTGCCAGATTTCATAAAATGCGGCAATTGCTAACATGATTCGGACAGACTTTAAGCATCGATACGAGTGAGAAAATCTCATTGTAGTCAACACCTTGAACTTTGTCAAAAACCTTTTTCGACAAGTCTAGTTTTGTAGATAGTAACACTACTATCAGCGTCCGTCTTCCTCTTGAAGATCCATTTAATCTCAATGGCTTTCCGATCATTGGGCAAGTCAACCAAAGTCCATACTTTGTTCTTATACATGGATCCTATCTCAGATTTCATGGCCTCAAGCCATTTTGCGGAATCTGGGCTCATCATCGCTTCCTCATAGTTCGTAGGTTCATCATGGTCTAGTAACATGACTTCCAGAACATGATTACCGTACCACTCAGTGCGGATCTTACTCTGGAAGACCTCACGAGGTTTGGTAGCAACTTGATCTGAAGTTTTATGATCATCATCATTAACTTTCTCACTAATTGGTGTAGGAATCATCGAACTGATTTCGTGATAAACTACTTTCCAATAAGGGAGAAGGTATAATTACCTCATCAAGTTCTACTTTCCTCCCACTCACTTCTTTCGAGAGAAACTCCTTCTCTAGAAAGGATCCATTCTTAACAACGAATGTCTTGCCTTTGGATCTGTGATAGAAGGTGTACCCAACATTTTGGGTATCCTATGAAGACGCACCTTTCCGATTTGGGTTCAAGCTTATCATGTTGAAACTTTTTCACATAAGCATCGCAACCCAAACTTTAAGAAACGACAACTTTGGTTTCTTGCTAAACCATAGTTCATACGGTGTCGTCTCAACGGATTTATATGGTGCCCTTTTTAACGTGAATGCAGCTGTCTCTAATGCATAACCCCAAAACAATAGTGGTAATCGGTAAGAGACATCATTGATCGTACCATATCTAATAAAGTACGGTTATGACGTTTGGACACACCATTACACTGTGGTGTTCCAGATGGCGTGAGTAGTGAAACTATTTCACATTGTTTTAACTGAAGGCCAAACTCGTTACTCAAATATTTTACCTCTGCGATCATATCGTAGAAACTTTTATTTTCTTGTTACGATGATTCTTCACTTCACTCTGAAATTCTTTGAACTTTTCAAATGTTTCAGACTTGTGTTTCATCAAGTAGATATACCCATATCTTCTCAAATCATCTGTCAAGGTCAGAAAATAACGATACTTGCCATGAGCTTTAACACTCATCGGACCGCATACATCAGTATGTATTATTTCCAATAAGTCATTTGCTCGCTCCATTGTTCCGAAGAACAGAGTCTTTAGTCATCTTGCCCATAAGGCATGGTTCGCAAGCATCAAGTGATTCATAATCAAGTGATTCCAAAATCCCATCATCATGGAGTTTCTTCATGCGTTTTACACCAATATGACCTAAACGACAGTGCCACAAATGAGTTGCACTATCATTATTAACTTTGCATCTTTTGGCATCAATATTATGAATATGTGTATCACTACGATCGAGATCCAACAAACTATTTTTATTGAGTGTATGATCATTGAAGGTTTTATTCATGTAAACAGAACAACAATTATTCTTTGACTTTAAATGAATAACCGTATTACAATAAACATGATCAAATCATATTTATGCTCAACGCAAATGCCAAATAACATTGATTTAGGTTTAACACTAATCCCGAAAGTATAGGGAGTGTGCGATGATGATCATATCAATCCTGGAACTACTTCCAACACTCATCGTCACTTCCCCTTCAACTAGTTTCTGTTCATTCTGCAACTCCCGTTTCGAGTTACTACTCTTAGCAACTGAACTAGTATCAAATACCGAGGGGCTACTATAAACACTAGTAAAGTACACATCAATAACATGTATATCATATATACTTATGTTCACTTTGCCATCCTTCTTATCCGCCAATCACTTGGGGTAGTTCCGCTTTTAGTGACCAGTCCCTTTGCAGTAGAAGCACTTAGTCTCAGGCTTAGGACCAGACTTGGGCTTTTTCGCGGGAGTGACAACTTGCTTGTCATTCTACTTGAAGTTCCCTTTCTTTCCCTTTGCCCTTTTCTTGAAACTAGTGGTCTTTTCAATCATCAACACTTGATGCTCTTTTTTTTATTTCTACCTTCGTCGATTTCAACATCACGAAGAGCTCGGGAATCGTTTTACGTCATCCCTTGCATAATAGTTCATCACGAAGTTCCAGTAACTTGGTGATGGTGACTAGAGAATTCTGTCAATCACTATCTTATCTGGAAGATTAACTCCCACTTGATTCAAGCGATTGTAGTACCCAGACAATCTGAGCACATGCTCACTAGTTGAGCGATTCTCCTTCATCTTTTAGCTATAGAACTTGTTTAAGACTTCATATCTCTCAACTCGGGTATTTGCTTGAAATATTAACTTCAACTCCTGGAACATCTCATATGGTCCATGACATTCAAAACGTTTTTGAAGTCCCGATTCTAATCCATAAAGCATGGTGCACAAAACTATCAAGTAGTCATCATATTGAGCTAGCCAAACGATCATAACGTCTGCATCTGCTCCTGCAATAGGTCTGTCACCTAGCGGTGCATCAAGGACATAATTCTTCTGTGCAGCAATGAGGATAAACCTCAGATCACGGATCCAATCCGCATCATTGCTACTAACATCTTTCAACACAATTTTCTCTAGGAACATATCAAAATAAACATATGAAAGCAACAACGCGAGCTATTGATCTACAACATAGATATGCTAATACTACCAGGACTAAGTTCATGATAAATTTAAGTTCAATTAATTACTTAAGAACTCCCACTTAGACAGACATCTCTCTAGTCATCTAAGTGATCACGTGATCCAAATCAACTAAACCATAACCGATCATCACGTGAGATGGAGTAGTTTTCAATGGTGAACATCACTATGTTGATCATATCTACTATATGATTCACGCCGACCTTCGGTCTCCGTGTTCCGAGGCCATATCTGCATATGCTAGGCTCGTCAAGTTTAACCTGAGTATTCTGCGTGTGCAAAACTGGCTTGCACCCGTTGTAGATGGACGTAGAGCTTATCACACCCGATCATCACGTGGTGTCTGGGCACTACGAACTTTGGCAACGGTGCATACTCAGGGAGAACACTTCTTGATAATTTTTAGTGAGAGATCATCTTAAAATGCTACCGTCAATCAAAGCAAGATAAGTGATATGATATGGCCATCATCATCTTGTGCTTGTGATCTCCATCTCCGAAGCACCATCATGATCACCATCGTCACCGGCGCGACACCTTGATCTCCATCGTAGCATCGTTGTCGTCTCGCCAACTATTGCTTCTACGACTATCGCTACCGCTTAGTGATAAAGTAAAGCAATTACATGGCCTTTGCATTTCATATAATAAGGCGACAACCATATGGCTCCTGCCAGTTGCCGATAACTCGGTTACAAAACATGATACTCTCATACAATAAAATATAGCATCACGTCTTGACCATATCACATCACAACATGCCCTGCAAAACAAGTTAGATGTCCTCTACTTTGTTGTTGCAAATTTTACGTGGCTGCTACGGGCTGAGCAAGAACCGTTCTTACCTACGCATCAAAACCACAACGATAGTTCGTCAAGTTAGTGTTGTTTTAACCTTCGCAAGGACCGGGCGTAGCCACACTCGATTCAGCTAAAGTGAGAGAGACAGACACCCGCCAGTCACCTTTAAGCACGAGTGCTCGTAACGGTGAAACCAGTCTCGCGTAAGCGTACGCGTAATGTCGGTCCGGGCCGCTTCATCTCACAATACCGCCGAACCAAAGTATGACATGCTGGTAAGCGATGACTTGTATCGCCCACAACTCACTTGTGTTCTACTCGTGCATATAACATCAACGCATAAAACCTGGCTCGGATGCCACTGCTGGGGAACATAGTAATTTCAAAAATTTCCCACGCACACGCAAGATCATGGTGATGCATAGCAACGAGAGGGAGAGTGTGTCCACGCACCCTCGTGAGACCGAAGAGGAAGCATTATGACAACGCGGTTGATGTAGTCGTACGTCTTCACGATCCGACCGATCCAAGTACCGAACGTACGGCACCTCCGTGTTCTGCACACGTTCAGCTCGATGACGATCCCCGGACTCCGATCCAACAGGGTGTCGGGGATGAGTTCCGTCAGCACGACGGCGTGGTGATGATGATGATGCACTACCGGCGCAGGGCTTCGCCTAAACTCCGCGACGATACAACCGAGGTGGAATATGGTGGAGGGGGCACCGCACACGACTAAGGAACGATCCGTAGATCAACTTGTGTGTTCTAGGGTGCCCCCCTGCCCCCGTATATAAAGGAGCAAGGGGTGCGGCCGCCCTAGGAGGAGGCGGAGGAGTCCTACTCCCACCGGAGTAGGACTCCCCTTTCCTAGTTGGATTAGGACTTGGGGGAGGAAAGAGGAAGGGGGCGCCCCCCTTCCTTGTCCTATTCGGACTAAGGGGGCGTGGGGGCGCGTGGCCTGCCCTGGCCGGCCCTCCTCTTCTCCCTCACGGCCCACTAAGGCCCATTAACCCCTGGGAGGGTTCCGGTAACCCCCCGGTGTCCCGGTAAAATCCCGATTTCACCCGGAACTATTCCGAAGTCCAAACATAGGCTTCCAATATATCAATCTTTATGTCTCGATCATTTCGATACTCCTCGTCATGTCCGTGATCACAACCGGGACTCCGAACAAACTTCGGTACATCAAAACTCATAAACCTGTCATCGTAACGTTAAGCGTGCGGACCCTACGGGTTCGAGAACTATGTAGACATGACCTAGAACTATTCTCGGTCAATAGCCAATAGTGGAACCTGGATGTTCATATTGGTTCCTACATTTTCTACGAAGATCTTTATCGGTCAAACCGCATAACAACATACGTTGTTCCCTTTGTCATCGGTATGTTACTTGCCCGAGATTCGATCGTCGGTATCCAATACCTAGTTTAATCTCGTGACTGGCAAGTCTCTTTACTCGTTCCGTAATACATCATCCCGTAACTAACTCATTAGTTACAATGCTTGCAAGGCTTAAGTGATGTGTATTACCGAGAGGGACCAGAGATACCTCTCCGACAATCGGAGTGACAAAACCTAATCTCGAATTACGCCAACCCAACATGTACCTTCGGAGACACCTGAGAGCACCTTTATAATCACCCGATTCGTTGTGAAATTTGGTAGCACACAAAGTGTTCCTCCGGTAAACGGGAGTTGCATAATCTCATAGTCATAGGAACATGTATAAGTCATGAAGAAAGCAATAGCAACATACTAAACGATCAAGTGCTAAGCTAACGGAATGGGTCAAGTCAATCAGATCATTCACCTAATGATGTGATCCCGTTAATCAAATAACAACTCTTTGTCCATGGTTAGGAAACATAACCATCTTTGATTAACGAGCTAGTCAAGTAGAGGCATACTAGTGACACTCTGTTTGTCTATGTATTCACACATGTATTATGTTTCCGGTTAATACAATTCTAGCATGAATAATAAACATTTATCATGATATAAGGAAATAAATAATAACTTTATTATTGCCTCTAGGGCATATTTCCTTCAGTTACTACGAGCTAGCCAGCTGTCCTCTCCCGCACAAAAGCGGGTCATGAGTGTTGTGAGGGCTGCCATGGATTTCGGCTTTTCCTGTCCTAGGTGCCGGGCAAGCCACTCGTCGCGGATGTTGTGTTTGAAGGCTGCAAGGGCCTCTGCATCCGGACAATCAACGATTTGATTTTTCTTGGTTAGGAACCGTGTCCAGAATTGTCTGACCGATTCCTCTGGCTGCTGAATTATGTGGCTTAGGTCCTCAGCGTCTGGTGGTCGCACATATGTGCCCTGGAAATTGTCGAGGAATGCGGCTTCCAGGTCTTCGCAACAACCGATTGACTCTGTTGGAAAGCTGTTAACCCAATGTCAGGCTGGTCCTTTAAGATTGAGTGGGAGGTATTTGATGGCGTGTAGATCATCATCGTGGGCCATGTGGATGTGAAGGAGATAGTCCTCGATCCAAACCGCAGGATCTGTTGTGCCATCGTATGATTCAATGTTTATGGGTTTGAAACCCTCAGGGACTTGATGATCCATCACTTCATCTGTGAAGCATAGTGGGTGTGCGACGCCTCTGTATTGGGCTATATCACGACGCAGATCAAATGAGCTTTGTAGACTGTGTTCGGCCCAGCCGGAGTTGCCATATCCGGCGTGGCGGTTATCGTCACGTGTCGCGGGGCGCGCATGTGATCCGTAGATCGATCTTGTTTGCCTTGCCTTGTCCTCCAATATATCTCGCAGGTCTGGCGCATTTCGCTGCGCCTTGGTATTTTTTGAGCGGCGCCGGGGTGCGGCTTGAGTTGAGGGCCGAGAGGCCTCTCTGTCGCGGCCACGAGGTGGTCGGTCAGCCGTGTCATGTGTTGGTGATGTAGGTTTGGGTGCTTCCTCCTCTAATCGGGGTAGCAGCCTGCGTCTTGGGTAGCTCTTGGAGGGGCGCTCGAGTTCATACTCTTCGGCCGCAAGGACTTCAGTCCATCTGTCAGCTAGCAAGTCTTGGTCAGCTCTAAGCTGTTGCTGCTTTTTCTTATGGCTGCTTGCCGTGGCCATGAGCCTGCGTTTGAAACGCTCTTGTTCGACGGGATCCTCGGGCACGACGAATTCGTCGTCATCGAGGCTTGCCTCATCTTCGGAGGGAGGCATGTAATTATCGTCCTCTACCTCTTTTTCTGCCGCTCTCTCATGAGGGCTTGCTTCTCCATCCTCCTGCGCTGAATCCTGCTAGAGGGAGTTGTCTTCGGCACTGTCCGGGGTGTTATTGTCTCCCGTGTCGGAATCAACGTTTTTGTTGTGGCGGGATTTAAAGCGGTGCCGCTGACGCCGACGCTTAGGCTGTTTCTTGGAGGGGTCATCCTCCGCTGTTCCATCGCCATTCCCATCTTTTGGGATGTCCACCATGTATATGTCGATGATGAGGTGGCCTTCCAAAGTGCCACGTGGGCGCTGGTTCTTGTCGCCTCCTACATCGTCGTCCATACCGTCGATGTCTTCGGAGTCAAAGTCGAGCATGTCGGTTAAATCATCGACAGTGGCTACGAAGTGGGTGGTGGGTGGGCTTTGAATTTCTTCATCGTCCGCATCCCAACCTTCCTGACCATAATCCGGCCAGGGCTCACCTGATAAAGAGAGAGACTTTAGTGAATTCAGGATGTCGCCAAAGGGCGAGTGTTGAAAGATGTCTGCGGCGGTGAATTCCATGATCGGCGCCCAATCGGATTTGATTGGCGGTGGCGCGAAAGGCTCGGAGTCCGGAGAGGAGTCCGGCGCCTTGGAGTTACGAGCTTCGCAAAGGACGGGGTAGGTGTACGGCTCAACTGTCGTAGAGATCGCAGCCCCCGAGGCGGTGTCCAGCCACCCGTCCTCGATCGGCGCAGTCGGCTCCGAGCTAAAGGCCGGAGCGGACACCGGTGCGGCCTCCAGGACACTGCTCGGCGGTAGAGCTAGATCATGCCCTCGTGATAAAGTCGGGCGCTTGGCTGTGGCTCGAACCCGTCAAGATCAAGTCTCCGCGACGTCGGCCGTAGTTCAAACTTCCAAATCTGACCTGTGGCGGGCGAGCTTTCAATTTGCTCCAGATGGCCAAGAGAATTGGCCCAAGCAGGCAAAGCCGCCCGAATCTGAAGATCTGTCCGGGAGAAAGGTCTCACCACGAGCGCATCGTCGTTGATGATCGGAGGAGCCATCGGGCCTAAAGATGACGACACGAGGAACTCTCAATGAAAGCACCAATGTCGGTGTCAAACCGCGGATCTCGGGTAGGGGTCCCGAACTGTGCTTCTAGGCGGATGGTAACAGGAGACAAGGGACACGATGTTTTACCCAGGTTCGGGCCCTCTCGATGGAGGTAAAACCCTACTCCTGCTTGATTAGTATTGATGATATGGGTAGTACAAGAGTAGATCTACCACGAGATCGAGAGGCTAAACCCTAGAAGCTAGCCTATGGTATGATTGTTGTTCGTCCCACTTGACTAAAACCCTCCGGTTTATATAGGCCCGAAGAGGGTTAGGGTTACACAGAGTCGGTTACAATGGTAGGAGATCTACATATCTGTATCGCCAAGCTTGCCTTCCACGCCAAGGAAAGTCCCATCCGGACACGGGACGAAGTCTTCAATCTTGTATCTTCATAGTCCAGGAGTCCGACCAAAGGCTATAGTCCGGCTATCCGGACACCCCCTAATCCAGGACTCCCTCAGTTACAAATCCTAGACGGCTTTGTCAGTGGACACAGAGTCCTTCACAATTCTGCTATCTTTGTCTTGTACGACTAGTCATCCATGGGTCTTCCTAAATGTGTCATGGGCCAACCAATGTGGCGCAGGACGAAACCGAACGAAGGGCCTCACCTCGACCCACCAGACCTCATGCGGTGACACACCCTCTGCCCCCACGTCTCATTATCTTCTCACACCCGCACATACCAACACAAACACCACACACACAGAAAATTTCTCCTGGTGCCTCTATTCCTCCCCTTGCATATACACACTCAAGGGAATGGAATCTCTTGTTGTGACGCCATATTCGTCTCTCTCTCTCTAGACCACTCTCATTTCTCGTGCTATCTCTCCCACCCCCACCCCGTCGGCCCCTCTATCCATGCCTCTCTCGAATCGTAATACACACACACCTCTCTAGGCCCCGCCAAATGCATCAACTACACATTTACACATGTTGCATCACGCACCCCATTGATCTAAAGAGCCCTCTCTTCACGCTTATTTCAAGATACAACATTCCTTTTGAATAAAGTGTGGCCAAAAATTATTTTAGAGTTTCTACATATATACAACTTTACAAAGTTATATGGAGGAGTACTGACGCTAATTTGCATTATGGTGCCCACAATGATATTTATTCCGACCGTGAATTTGTATATTTTATATTATATACAAAGTTAGTCATAATAAAGAGAAACGAAGAGCATCTCTCTCTCCATCGTGATACACCCCCCAGACGCCCCTTTCACGTATGCACATAAAACTATCTCCAGGTCCTCTAAAAGTAAGCCCCCAGAAAATTCATGCGTGTTTCATCTTTCTCTTGGGATATATGCAATGACGATCATTGTATTTGAAGCGAAAGCACGATACATACATTGGACTTCATAATCCACTCATTACGGTCACCGTTTACATTTAGTGGTTATTATACAGTCACGGGCTCACCGTACAACTCTGTATTTGCTCATGACATGACTAGTTGACCAGTTAAACGCTCCACGTGGCACCTCTAGTGTTGCATCACATTATCTCACTACCATCGTGCCCACCTGTCGACTTGTATCTACTCTACATCTACACTCTTTTAAAATACATAAAATACACTCTTATAAAAAACAGAGTTGGTGATGATGGTGTGCCTGCCATCCTGCAATATAGGCCGTCCGATTTATATCTGACGGATAGGAAAGAAACTATGGCAATTTTGCAAAAAGGTATCCACACACCTCTCCACATTTGCAAATAAGGCCTTCCCTCGTTCATCCTTTTCTCTCACAAGATAAACAAGTCATACAAATGCATCTTGATGTTACGTGCAACGCACGGGCATCTTGCTAGTAAGAATGAAAACAAACGACAAAAAAATATTTTGACGGTGGTTCGAACTCATGACCGCGGGCACAGCAGACAAGGTGGCCTTGTATTGGTATGCTGAGCCGTCTGTTTTAACACACAGGAGCTGGTGTGGTGATTATACACACATGCACGCATGCACACGAACTGCATCCACGCAACACTCACACAAACACATGCACCCACGCACACATGCAACACTCACACGTACACACGCAGCCACGCTCGCAACACTCACACGCACACACGCACGCATGCATGCACACACCAGTACACCACACGACCAACACACACTCTCACGCTCAAGTGCTCAACCTACACGTGCATGCGCACACATCAGGCCCCAGCAGATACATACACAACCAGTGATTCCAGCGACGGGTTGGAGCCTTGTCGCGCCTGCGTAAATTTGTGTTTATCTGACCTTTTCCTTATGTGAACTGACAGGTGGGACCCACAAGGAACATGGTCAATTTAACTAGTCAACATGGTGCCACGCAGACTATTTGGCCGGTCAACAGAGTGCAATCCGATGCTGAACTGTGAGCAAGTGACCGGATAATCACCGCAAAACATATATAGTGACCGTAATCAGCTTATTCTGAAGTTCGGTGACCGTATTACGCTTTTCTCTCTGTAGGCCCTCCAAAACTACATCTCTACACGTTCTCGCATGTTACATCTAACAACTATGCAATACAGCACTACTACTACACTCTAACACAATAAATCATATGTGTTTTTAGTTTTACTAGATATCATATTCTTACTTATAATTATTCAGTTTGCATACATTAAAATTGCCTATGAAATGTATGGCCAGTATCATCTACCGCGCGGGAAAAACCCCGCCCTTTCCTGTTTAATCGGGTTTGTATCGATGGATTGTGCGAAACAGCAAAACTATAGTACTATACAGTACAAGTGACAGTTCACTGGGCCGTCGTGTCGTCTACTCCTCCATCGTAAGAGTGGAGCGCTCGCTTTCATAAATCTTCTAGTCCATTTCGCCGACATGTGGGACATCAAGCTATCGGGTCCACGTGCCATACCGAAATACAATGCAGAGCAGCCGGGGTGAAGCACCCCAGTCATGGCGCCGGTGTAGTAATGAGCAATGAGGCGTCAAATCACAAAGCTGCACCTTTCCCGTAGTTAAGTTGGAGGGACGAAGTAATAATGCTAAAAAAAGAAGTTGGAGGGACGAAGCAACCATCATTTCACTGGTTGCTGAATCCGCTTCTCCCTCATCTTCTTCAACTTAACCACGTGTTTCTTCTGCCGTTGTTCTGCCTCATGTGGGACGCGGATCGGCTTGGTAAATCACTAACACGTGGGACCACATGTTAGCAAACCGCCATCCGCGCGGCAAAATCACCTCCTTTTTACTAATCTTGATTCTATAATTTTTTAGATCAATATAATTGAGATTTGTATAGATAGCACACATGAGCAAAACCAAGTGGTACGGTTAAGGGCATCCACAATGTGTAGCCAAATGTGAAAATAGCTTTTGGCATCGTGGGAACCATTGTGGACGGTGTTGCCAAAGCCAAAAAGATGGAACCGAAGCTCCTTGATTGATTGATTGAAGGAATAGAAAAATGCAACGTCTCTCCTCTTTCTCCCATGCTTGGACGCATGTAGTACAGTATAGAGCACAAAGTCTACTCCCATGTCCCTTCTATCACAAATCACAAAGCAGTGAGGCGTCAAATCACAAAGCACGGACGAAGCAACCATCATTTCACTCTACGCTGACTCCGCTTCTCCATCGTCTTCTTCGAGAAACCATCTCACCGCACTAGTACTCCTAGTAGTAGTACTAGTAAAGGACTTCCTGGATGCAAATAAGGCGGTTGTCTTGGCTTGCAGGCGGCACTTGCGAACGACTTACCGTGGTCTCCCTCAATGGTGTTCTCCGTCGAACGCACTTCGCCAAACCACAACAAAAAATCATCGACATCACCGCAATCGGGAAGGAAGTCAAATATAGTTACTACCTCCATTTTTTTGTACACAAGGCTAGTATTATCAAAATTACAATTTGCAAAGGGCCACTAACACTAATCGAGGCAAAATTGATGGGGTTAGCAACCAAGGACATTAATATCCCCTGCATGCATGCGGAAGTGAGAAGGTTGGTTTGCATGGCGCTGCATTAATCAAGCGATGAGGAGTGAGATGGTTAGTTTTTTGGTCTTTCGAGAAAAAAATACGCATTAATTGACACGTGAAACGAGGATTTGTATTGATTAAATCCCGCGAAGGAAAACCCTGCCTTTCTTTTTTAACACTAGTACTCCTAGTACGTACGTATTTATCCTGTTTGGGTCTAGGCCTTGCATTGCCAAACTTCGCCACACATTTTTGCCAAGCTTGCCTAAAGTTTTCAAAATGAGAAGGAGGTACACTTGCGACGGCTGTCGCGGGTCACACCGCACCCTCACACGGTCGCTTCCTGCACGCCATGTCGCACCGCACCCTCACATAGTCGCTCCCGCACGCCGGAAACCCAACCAAGGGAACGCACTCAGCGACACGTCTTGTCGCATGTGAACAAACCAAACTCAGCCATCCTATCGCTGACACATAATTTTCGTTCATAGAGTATGTTTATCCAACCGCATGTTGGGGAGTATCCGTACGGCCCATGCGATGGTCTGTTGGGGAAGAAGAAGAGGTGAGGAAGAAGGAAAGAAGGGTTAGGAGACGTAGGATATTCATCCAACCGCCTGAAATGGTAGACTGACCCAAGTCAGGCGACTTGCATAACAAATATAGTACAGTATGTTTTTACACAGCAAAAGATCCATAAAAACAACAACACAAAGAAAAACTATCACTGCTCGCGGAAAGAGATGACCTCGTCGTCTTTGGCTGCCGGCGCGAACCAGCCGTCGCTGCCGATGTGTGTCTCTGCACCGTGGTTGTCCTCGGCCTCCAGCTACTAGTTCAAGCGGAGCGTGCAGGCACTCTGCACGGACGAGAGCACAGCCCGGTTCAAGTCGAGGACGTCCGGTTCCGCCTACAAGAGGGCCTCGATGGCAGTAGCATCCGCGGGCTCCGCGTCGAGTCGAGCCTCCGCCGCCCGGTTCAAGTCCAGGATGTCCGGTTCCGCCTACAGGAGGGCGTCGATGAGAGAAGCATCCGCGTGCTCTGCGTCGAGTCGAGCCTCTGCCGCCCGGTTCATGTCCAAGATGTCCGGTTCCACCTGCAGGAGGGCCTCGATGGCAGCGACATCCGCGCGCTCCGGCTCAAGTTGAGCCTCCGCCGCCCGGTTCACATCCACGACATCCGGTTCTGCCTGCAGGAGAGCCTCGATGGCAGCGGCATGCGCGCGCTCTGTGTCGAGTTGAGCCTCTGCCTCCCGGTCCTCCTTTAGTATCGCCATGTTGAACCGCTGGTCCGCCTGCACCATGGGGGACTCGGACGCCGGCACGAAGTCGATGTCCATCATCTCATACCCATCGGGGCCTTCTGCGCCACGACCTCCGCAGTGAACATTGGATCGGCTTCCTTCTCCTCGTAGCTTGGCTCCAGAGAACTCGGGGATTGGCCCGCCGCAAAGCGAGCTTGGGAACGGAGGTCTGTGGCGCCGACCGTCGCCGCGATTTTTGCGCGGCGCTCCGGCGTCAACATCTTGTAGTAAGTGATCTTGTAGCGCACCATGGCTTTCTAGCGAACTAGGGGACGCTTGATGCGGGCTAGGGGATCGACAGGTGGGGGAATGGGCTGGAGATTTGGTGTGGTTTTAGGGCAGTGGCTGGCGTAGGCCGAGCAGTGAAGATTCTGATGTGAATAGTGGTTCCGGTGACGACCGGTCAATCAGTTTTGACTGTACATCGCTCTTGTCGTGTTCGCGTTGCAGCCCGACACGCTGGACCCTCCATGTCGCTCACCGAATGGAACGCGCTTGCCTTTTGCTGCTCGCCAGGGACCGCAGTTGAGAGCAAACCGACGCCCCTCCCTCCCCGCCCGCATCATTTATTATACCACCACTCCCTCCGCTTTATGCGGAGTAAATAAAAAAAGAGTGAGTATACTACGGATGAGGATCCCCTGACGTGGCTGAACCCATTGAGTAACTGACATACGAGGCCTAGCAAGCATGGGGTCCGCCAGTAAGTGACCGAAAGGGAGGGTAAGGCAGGGATACCTACGTCAGAGGATCCACTTCCACTATACTACTTTGACCAAATGTTAGAGTAATAATATATGACATGCAACTTACACAAAGCATACGGTCAATTTCGTATGTGAAAGGAGTTTCCAATGATATAATTTTCACATTATACATCTCATGTACTATTAATCTTGTCAATAGTCAAATTGGAAACCATCTCGAGTACAAATCTAGGAGTACGCGTTTAATCTAACAACATTGATTGGGCATTGTTGAATGTTCATACCTTTTTATCATAGTAGAGATACTTTAACTACACATAAAACTTATATGTAAAGTAGAAAGGATAGGAGGGAGTATATTGTACGCTCAAAACTAAACGAACATTGAATACCCTTTATATATGATTTGCGGATGCCATGATCACCGGTTCAAAATTTTGAATCCGCTTTAGGTATCACGTGTTCCCACTGCTCCTCTAGATTTCATCTCGAGGTCCGGAGATCTATTGAAAGAGGACTAGGGTGGGTACATGCGAATGATACTCGGCGGAATGTTCAAATGAGGCATGCGGGAGGATGGACTCGACTAGAGGGCGACATGATCGATGGAGAAGAGGGTTGGAGAGGAATGAGAAATAAGCAAACGCCACATGATTACACTTGAACGGCTCAAATAAACAATAAGTTGTCTCGCTTGGTCTACATAGTGAAAGGCCTAATGCGCAATGCGGAGCACTGGCGCTCGAATATGGCCAGGAAAACAGGGAAACCGACATGTGGGGCACACCCGTCGGGACGAAGTAGCACAGACTAGTCCAATGGAGGAGCTGGCCCACGACCTCCTCGCCACCGACAACCATTCATGTGGGTTGTTGGGGCCAACAACGGGGCGCAGCTCCAGCACCGCCTATGGACACGGCGACCGGGGTGAGCGACACACACATATCGTCGCTAGACATTGTCGGTTTCAGTGTGCCGAAGGTGGCGTTAGTGTTGTGGCACGACCAACGATATGTTTGGTTTGTGCCCAAGGTTGCCCCATCCAAGCATTGGGTAGCCAAAATTTTGGTTGAGGTATTGGTTGCCCATGATTTGGCCGACATTGGCAAGAAAAATGAACTAGAGTTGGCTAGAGTTCATTGGCATGCCAAAGAAATGGCAACCATCCAAACAAAGACCAATCTTTGGGTCATGACCAAAATTTTGGTTGAGGTATTGGTTGCCCATGATTTGGCCGACATTGGCAAGAAAAATGAACTAGAGTTGGCTAGAGTTCATTGGCATGCCAAAGAAATGGCAACCATCCAAACAAAGACCAATCTTTGGGCCATGACCAAAATTTTGGTTGAGGTATTGGTTGCCCATGATTTGGCCGACATTGGCAAGAAAAATGAACTAGAGTTGGCTAGAGTTCATTGGCATGCCAAAAAATGGCAACCATCCAAACAAAGACCAATCTTTGGGTATGACCAAAATTTTGGTAAGGTGCACTTTGGCCACAATCCAAACACACCCCAACACCCGGCACGTCGAGGATGTACGGGGCGCCGCAACGCGTCCGCGGGGTGGTGTAACGCGGCCAACTACATCCTCTGGACCTGAGACCATGCCAGGTCGTCTTGCTTTTTCAATGACATGCGGGGATCGCATTTGAGCAAAGGGCATCTCCAACGTTGCCACGACCGCAACTGACTACCCTGGCACACCAAAGCCCTCGTCCCTCGCGCCATCGCACGGTGCGTTCCCAGCCGGCGCCAGTTGCCCGCATTCATGCGTCCATTCGTATGTCATCGTTAAGAGGCTCGGTGCCCGAGGAACCAACTCTGGCGACTTAATGACGCACCCGGATGCTTGGCCTCACCGGAATGTGCTACTTAAAGCGGCAATGCCCAGCTAACCTCCACACCATAGCGCATCGTCCTCCTACCTAGCACCACATCCTCCATGACCGCAAGTGCGAACGCTCTGCGGAAGAGCTTGTCTTCGGGGATGAAGCTCGAGGTCGCCGCCCTCGCTCAAGTCACCTCTCACGACGCAATAGCGGCGTAGCCGGACGCGGACGCGACCACACAAGCGGTGGCCACGCTGGCGGCCGACGACGGGAGCACCATCAGCCACGCGTCCTACTTGCCGCCGTCCAACGTCCGGCACCGCCGAGGTCGGGGACTCCTCCGAGGATGAGTAGGGCATGGGAGGCGGTAGGGCATGGTGTGACAACTAGCCGGTCCGTATCCCGTGTTCTACTCTTCCTCGCCGGAGACCGCACCTTCACTTCACGGGTCTTGAACCCCACCCCCGTACATAGAGATCGCAGATGGAGGACGTCGGTCGCCACCGTAGAATAGGTTTAGGGTCGGGTTTCTCTTATTTTTCTGTCCTATAAAAGTTGGAAATGTAATGAAAATCTGCCGTGTTTGCATTAATCTCGGCCGGTGTATTTGAACTTTCACAATAATATACATATTGTGGGAGTACTAGCAAGATGCCCGTGCGTTGCACGGAAGATCAAGATCTTGTGGGAGAAAAGGAGTGCGGGTAAATTGTCATAGTTTCCTTCCTATCCGTTAGATATAGATTGGACGGCCTATATTGCAGGATGACAGGCACACCATCATCACCAACTCTGCTTTTTATTGAACCGACACAAATCTTAAAAACCCAACTAAGCCAACCTCCCAGCATATCGCGCGGGAAAAGACCCGGCCGCGCCTTTTTAGTCGGGATTACCGGATTACTAGTAGTAGTATCGATGGATCGCGTGAAGCAACAAACTTTTTTTTGAGGGGGCGAAGCACCTACTAGTTTAAAAGGAAATAAGGCGGTACACTCATAGCACTCCTGTCGCGGTCGCATTGCACCCCACACATGTTCCGTCATGCACACGGCTCACGCAAATGGAATGCGCTTCGGCTTGCCTCTTCACTGACACGTGGGACTGCACTTGGAGAAACCGACCATGCGCCAAACTACCCCTGCCCACCGCGCGAAAATCCTCCCCCGCACCCCACACAAAAATTCCCCCCAAATCCGATTAAACCGCCCTTCGGCCAAATATTCCCCAAACCCCCCTCCCCCCGTCCCCCCTCCACTCCATTCGCTCCGCCAAAGCCGCCCTCCCCGCCGCGCCGATACGTCAGCGCCGCGGTTCATCGAGGGGACACACGGTGATCCTCTCGCTCCCACAGTACGCTCTCGTAGACTGTCGTCCTCTAGCCGCGCTGCCTCCTCTGGCTACGTTCTTGTGGAGACACACGGCGGTCAGCGCCGCCACCGCTCGCGGCGTTCATGTGGAGACGCACGGCGGTCAGCTTCTCCCACGGTACGCGCATTCTAGACTGAGGCCCCGTTCATGTCGGTGTAGCGCTGAATGTTAGCTGAAAGACGCTGTTACTCTCACTGTTTGCCGAAGTAGTTTACTTTCAATATGCTCTGCTTAAGAAGCTTCCTTGCCCTATTCCGCACTCAATCTGCTTAGCTGAGATGGCATGCCAAGGCCGATTAGTTGCTAAAATATCCTGGCATATATTTATTGTGACGTAGATTGCCATGGTCTAGTAGCCAATCTGTTAGGTGAAATAGCTCTACACCGTTTTATACTCGATATTTGTTGCTGCGATGGCCTTCGATAGTTTGATGGCTGTGTGCTCGGCCTCATTGACTGCTGAAACAGCCTGCCATAATTTAATACTCAAATCTGTTTGCTGAATTAGCTTTACATATATTTCGTTACTTAGATCTGCTCGTCCAAATATCTTGCCATAGCTTTAGACACCGACCTAGGTATTTTTTTCTGGACTTCAAAAAAAAATCATATATGTTTTTCCTGTAATATCTAGTAGAAGAACTAATTTGTATGTCTAACAGATGGACTGGACTTGGATAACTTCTGCTCGAAGATTCTCCGCTGCATATGTCGAGGGGGTTGAAAACTTCATGAACTTTATCAGAGCTGAGTACGGTGGTCAAAAATCAGATGTGCTCTGCCCGTGTAGCTGTTGTATGAATTCAGTTACAAGACCCCAGTCAACTGTGCAAAATCATCTACACTTGTATGGGATGTCGGTCACATATACTAGGTGGGTTCGTCATGGTGAAGCTGTGAACGTCAATGTTATTGACTACGTGGAAGCAGCAGATCACCATCTTGATCTGCCTGATGCTCGGGTGGAAGAGGAGGAGGAGGTGGTGGTGGCGGAGCCAGTGAGTTTGACCAACATTGAAACAATGTTACGAAATGCTCGTGCATTCCGTGAACTTTTACCAGCAGAAGAAAAATGGTGGGCCTGCATGTTGGAACAATGCAACGTTGTTGTCACCCCAGGAAATAAGTTGTCAGTATTCTCCGCTATGGTCACCTTTCTTCAGGTGAAGACATCTGAGCGGATGACCAACAAATCATTCGATGCGATGTTGGCTGCTTTCGGCAAATCTTTCCCAGATGCGTCTGAGCTGCCACACACCTACAGTAAAATAAATAATTTCCTTCGTGCAGTTGGAATTGGATATGATATGATCCATGTTTGTAAGAATAATTGTGTTCTGTTCCGGGAGGATTATGCCAACTTAAGTGAATGCCCGAAATGCAAATCATCAAGATGCAAAGATGGTGATGCTCTGAAGAGGATTCCTCATAATTTTCTGAGACATTTTCCAATTACACGAAGTGTCGGTGCGTGGACGACACCTATAGGATCACAAGAATCCCTACTACGGTTGTGGGGCGTGGGGTCGTGAGAAGAGCAGATCAAACAGATAGCACACGGGTTCTTTATCCAGGTTCGGGCCGCGAGATGCGTAAAACCCTACTCCTACTTTGGTGGTTAGTTTATCTGTGTTCTTGAGCTAGCTATGGGGCGTGAGGAGCTCCAAAAAGCCGAATCCTCCTCCTGGTCGCCTTGGGCCTCCTTTCATAGGGAAAGGGGTTGCCACAGTGGCACACAGGAGGTGGAAAGGGTACAGTGATGTGAGTTTATCCCTCGCATTACATGACAAGGTGCCATAAATGCGTCTTGCTTAGGTGTCCTTACTTTATCGGGGACGGGGGAGAGCCCAGTCTCGTCCGTCGCCGCTCCCTTCTGTGTTGACACGCGCCCTGGCCAGCGGTGCCCGTGGTGCCATGTAGGCAGGCAGGCAGCTGAGGTGGCACAGCGGTGGGTCTCCACAAAGGTTCGCTTGCCGCCACGCAGGTGCCTGCCCAACTGGTTGAGTCAGCAGCTGCATGGTGAAGGCTTGATTGGCGTGGGCCTGATGGTGACCCTACGGGTGTCCTTGGCAAGGGCCTTGCCGCAGCCCCGACAAGGGTCTTGTCGGGGCCCCGGCAAGGGTCTTGCCGCGGCGCCTGCTGTCATCCCCAGCAAGGCTCTTGCCGGGGGGCTTGTGGTCCTCCTTGGCCGGGATCCCACCAAGGGTTGTCATCTTCTATAGTATGTATCTGATCTTGAATGTCTTCACAAAGATCGGCATGCCACCACGGGGATGTCTCCCGAATCCTTTGCCCCATGGGGGCAGTGGACTCAAAGGATCCGCCTGTGGGCGTGGAATGCGAGCCGCCTGCAAGGGCCTTGCCAGTTTGTTAGAACCGCCCCGCAAGGATCTTGCCGGGAGTCTGCATTCCCCTTTGCTCTTGTGGTCTTGGTCTTGGCGTTGTTCTATTCCTCTTGAGCTTGGCCTTACCTTGGCTCACCTCCCTTCCTTGCTCAAGGTGGGTGGTGCCCATGCTCGCATCGCCTGCAGCAGTTATAGGGGTACAAAGAGCGCACTTCTTTTTGTACACCAACAGGAGCCCCTGGGCCTGGGCCACACGTAAGCGCAATCGCGTCGTTGGGCTAGGCCCAAAAACGGTGCGCGGGTAGGCAGGGTGGTTTTTACCGCAGTAAGTCTCTTCATGCACTGATATTCCATGCCTCCTGCGCGTGGCTCGGCGTGGGGAGGCATGCGTGACGTGGGCGGCATGCGTGGGGCTGAGCTCTGCACGCATGCGTCATGTCGTAGTAAAAGGGGGCGCCTTCCCCATAAACGGAGGGAGGCGTGGGCCTTGACCCATTTATCGAACGGGCCGGCATGGTCTTCATATGCCCACTCCCCACGATCACGGGGGGAGGGGAGGTCGCCTCACCCGTCGCCTCGGTCCCGCATGCCTGCCATGTGGCTCTCATGCGCTTGGGGTGGCAAACGGTGGAGGCGGGAAACCGGGCCGTCGCGGGCTGGGGCAGCGGGTTGGTCCCAGTTCCCTTGGCCTTCTGCATCTTGATTGGCTGAGCGGGGCGGCCGAGCCCCCACCCCGTTCCTTTATAAGGACGGGGGGGGGGGGGGGAACGGTGTCCTGTGCTCTTCCATCTTCTCCTTCCTTCAGCTCCTGCTCCCCCTCCCTCCGTCTGCCATGGAGAGAGGGAATCCTGGCTCTTCAACGGTGGCGGCAAGGGTCGCTGCTCGACAACGCGTCCTTCCTTCTCCTTCGCCCGCGGTGGCAGAGCCAGCCGCGAGGGAAGGGGGAGGGGGCAAGGCCGTGGGCGAGGCCGAGGCGCTCAGGGAAGAGGAGAACTGGGCGGTGCGCCGGTCCCGCCTCCGCCAGTAGTTCCTCCCTCCACGGAGGGCCATGTTGGGGATGACCCTTGCGAGTTCTTCGTCAGGCTGCGCCGACCGCCTCGCCGCCGCCTTCGTCTCCCGACTCCATTCGCGAGCGAGATGGAGCGGGATCCGCCGGAGTCACTGCGGCTGCACATGAGGGGCTGCTGGATCAGTGGTAGGCGAGTTCGCGTCGACTTTCCAGCCCCTCAAGTGATGTATCTTGGTCGAGGCTGGAAGACGTTCGCCCATATCCATCGCTTGACGGTGGGGCTCACTCTCCATTTCAAGCTAATGGAGGGAGGCCTCCTCTCCGTCAAGGTCTTCGGGTTCTTCGGGACTCGGGCAAGGTGCTGCGTGGAGAGCTCTTCTGATAGCGAAGGCTCCTTCTCGAGCGGGAGTGGTGAGGAGGACAGCGGCAGCGACGACGAGGGTAGCAGGCGGCAGGATGACGGGTCCGACTAGGCGTCGGGCGCCGCTCCGTGCGGCACCGGTGATCCCATCATCCGTGTCGCCGGCTTCCTGAACTTCTCGGGGTCGTCTCCTTGGGCGGCTGGCGTTGGGAGGCTGCAGAAGAGGAAGAGGGCGGGCGGCAAGGCCGTCAAATCGGAGTATGCGGGCACCGACGCCTTCGACGTGTGCTAATGTCCTGCCGCCTCGTCTTTGAGCTCTGCTTCCGGCGCTGCCATCACCATCCAGCCTTCGGACGGCCGCCGAGATGTTCTCTTGGTGCCTCCTGCCACCCGTAGCTTGCCTAGGCGTCCCTTTTTCCCTCTTCTCCTCCTTGACCGGCCTCCTGAGGAGAGGGACAAGAGAGGGGTTACGGGCACCTTATCTCTTTTTAGTTTGTAAGCCTTCGGGCCTGGGCCGAATTTAAAACTTGTAATCTCATCATTCATGTTTTCATTCTCTATGGACTGTACCTGAGTGGAATGTTTTTAATGAAAGAGGGATGCTTGCCGGGTCATTTGTTTGCGGGTAGAACCCATGACAAGTAATAAATCCTTGATATCTCGAAGATAGCACTTCCTTGCCCGGCAACAGGCCCCTCCATCTTCCCACTTCGCTCGACCTTTCTCACGCTTTTGGCGGAGGCAGGGATGAGGTGGGTTCAGGCTCCTCGTTTCATCCTTTTGCCGAAGGAACGAGCCCTAGAGCCTAGAGTTTTAGGGGAGCACGGTAGCCTTGGGAAAAAATGAGGTTTCACACACCTCAGTCCATAAGGGAATGCATGATAAGGGATGAAGAACTTATCTGAAGCTGTAGCCCCCGGCAACCTTGGTTTGCTGTGGGTGAATCTTTATACTTGCAGCCCCCGGCAACACTGGCTTGCCGGGGTCTAGACGCCAGTCTGCCCCTCTTCTTTTTTTTCATCCTCAAGTGATCCGGCAAGGATATCTGAAGTCCTGCGAACCAAAGAAGGCAAAAGAACGGCAAAGAGACACACACTCGACCCTAAGCTAGGGGTTAGTCGCTGCTAAGCACTACCAACCCTAACCAAGGACGAGACTTGACCTAGCATGCATGCTATAACTTAGGGCGCCAGCACTTCATTTATTTATGCTCAGGGTCTGCGCCTGGCTTTGTACAAAGGGTTACATGCATCATCAGCAATGCTTGTACAAAAGGTGGCTTGCCGGGGGGCCCGGCAAGCCGCACCTCACGGGTAAAACTTGTGAAGATGCTCAATGTTCCAGGAGTTACTCACTTTGAACGGCATCTTCGGTTCTGCATGGACTGCGCCGGCCCGGTGACTCGTGTTACCCGGTAAGGGCCTTCCCACTTTGGCGCCAACTTGTTGGAATTCTTGGCCAATTGAACGCGGCCAAGGACAAGGTCGCCTTCCTCGTGGTTTCGGGCATGAACCTTGCGGCTATGGTAGCGGCGCAAGGCTTGCTGGTAGTGTGCTGCTCTCAAAGCCGCCCGAAGACGATCTTCCTCAAGGAGCACTGCGTCATCTTGCCGCAGTTGCTCTTGCTCAAGCTCGTCATAAGCGAGCACTTTCGACGTGACCCAGATATGAGTTCGATGGGGAGAACTGCTTCTGCCCGTATACCGTGGGCAAAGGAGTCCGGCCGGTGGCTCGATTTGGCGTCGTCCTGATCGACGAAAGAACCGCCGGCAACTCATCAATCCAGCGCCTTCCACTCTTATGCAGCCTGTCAAAGGTCTTCGTCCTTAAGCCTCGCAGTACTTCAGCATTTGCCCTCTCAGCTTGACCATTGCTCCGCGGGTGAGCAACGGAAGCGAAACCGACTTTGCTGCCGAGGTCTTGGGTATATTGCATGAAGGTGCGGCTTGTGAACTGTGTGCCGTTGTCGGTGATAACCCTGTTGGGCACGCCAAAACAGCATACTAGTCCCTTGAAGAACTTGACGGCTGACTGAGCTGTGACCTTCCTCACTGCCTCCACTTCCGGCCACTTTGTGAACTTGTCGATTGCAACGTACAAGTACTCAAAGCCCCCGACAGCGCGGGGGAAAGGGCCCAAGATGTCGAGCCCCTGCATCGAGAAGGGCCAGAGAGAGGAATGGTTTGAAGGGCTTGAGCTGGCTGATGAAGCTTCTTTGAATGGAACTGACACGCTTCGCACTTGGTGACTAGTGTCGTCGCATCCTGGAGGTCGGTGGGCCAGAAGAAGCCTTGCCGGAATGCCTTGCCGGCAAGGGCCCTTGACCCAATGTGGGATCCACATATGCCTCCGTGTATCTCTGCCAACAGCTCCAGTCCTTCCTCTCGAGGGATACACTTCAATTTCACACCGTTCGCCTCTTTACATGCGGGGCGCCATCGATTTAACTGGTACATGGTAGAGCGACGGGCTACTTTTTCCGCTTCTTCCTACTCCTCAGGAAGTTCCCCTGTTTGGAGGAATCAGACGGTATGCTGTGCCCACGTCGGAGCCTGGGGCTCGACGGCGAGGACTAAAGGCATTTCCTCCGCTACAGGAGCGGCTGTCTCGACAGCAAGAGCTTGACGCTCCGCCGAAGTCAGTCGTCCTGTGGCGGGCTCAGTATCCCCGGCAAAATCCTTGTCGGCGGCTCCGGGGAGTTCGGCGGGAAAGTATTTGTCGGGTCCTGATTTCCTCCTCTTATTCTGCTCTGTTGATGGATCAACGGATGGCTGAGTTAGCTGAAGCACAAAGGTACCTGGTTCCACAGGTAGGTTGGGGGCAGCGCGTTTTGACAGGTAATCGGCGATATCGTTCTCCGCTCGGGGAACGTGTTCAGCCTGTATGCCGTCGAAACGCTCTTCCAGCTTTCTCACTTCATCAACGTAGGCCTTCATCCACGGGCTCTGGTAATCCTTGTTGACTTGCTTGACGACAAGCTGCGAGTCCCCCCTAACGATAAGTTTCTTGATTCCGAGGTCCGCCGCGATCCTAAGACCGGCAAGCAGTCCTTCGTACTCTGCTGTATTGTTTGTCGACACCTCCACGGGAAGTGCATCCGGATCACGTGCTTGAGGTGCTCTCCGTGGTAGCGACAAGCGACGCCAACCCCGCGCCTGTAAGGAGAAAGCTCCATCAATGTACATGATCCAATCACAACTTGCCTCCCTGCCGGGGAGAGCAGTCTCTTGAACTTCTTCGTCAGGTGTCGCGGTCCATTCTGCAATGAACTCCGCTAGGACTCGGCTCTGAATCGTCGAAGTACTTTCAAACTTGAGGCCAAAGTTGGACAGCTCCAGTGCCCATTCCACAATTCTTCCCGTTGCATCCGGAATGCGCAATATCCTTTGCAGAGGGAAGCGAGTGACGACAGTGATCTCGTGTGCCTGGAAGTAGTGACACAGCTTCCTCGAGGCCATAAGGAGGCCGAAGAGCAGTTTCTGCACACCGGAGTACCTTGATCTAGCCCCCTGCAGGAGGGAACTAACAAAGTAGACCGGGTGCTGCATCATTTTCTTCTTCGGCGGCACTTCAACTGGCTGTGTCGTCTCTGCATTGGTGGTGTCGGGCTCTGCCGCTGCCATCTCCTCATCGTCAACCTCTCTCTGTGCCACCAGTGCGGCGCTGACCACCTGGTCCGTTGCCGCCAGGTATAGCAGCAACGGCTCCTGTGGCCTAGGCGCAACTACTATTGGCGCGGAGGAGAGGTACTTCTTCAAACCTTGTAATGCTGCTTCGGCTTCCGGCGTCCACTCCATCGGGCCCGCCTTTTTCAGGATCTTGAAAAAGGGAAGGGCACGCTCGGCAGACTTGGAAATGAGCCTGCCCATGGCGGCGACGCAACCAGCAAGCCGACGCACATCCTTGATCCGCTTGGGTGCTTCAATCTGCTCTATAGCTTTGATTGTCTGGATTGGCCTCTATCCCACGCTGTGACACCAAGAACCCGAGAAGCTTGCCCGACGGGATGCCAAAGACGCACTTTTCAGGGTTTAGCTTGAGATTGATCTTGCGCAGGTTTGCAAATGTTTCTTGCAAATCTGGTATGAGGGTTGCCCTGTCCTTGGTTTTGACCACTATATCATCCATATAAGCCTCCATATTTCTATGGAGCTGGGGTTCAAAACCAATCTGGACCGCCCTTGCAAACGTCGAACCAACACTCTTCAACCCGAAAGGCATCCGCATGAAACAATACGTACCACATGGGGTAATGAATGCTGTCTTCTCTTCGTCTTCTCTTGTCATGAAGATCTGGCGGTAGCCGGAGTAGGCATCGAGGAATGACAACAGATCACACCCAGCCGTGGAGTCAACAATCTGATCGATGCGTGGCAGCGGGAAGGATCTTTAGGGCAAGCCTTATTGATATCTGTGTAATGAATACACAGCCTCCACTTCCCATTTGCCTTGCACACCACGACCGGATTGGCCAACCACGTTGGATGGAGCACTCCTCTTACCAAACCCGCTGCTTCCAGTTTCCGGATCTCTTCTGTGATGAACTCTTGTCGTTCCAAGGCTTTCTTTACGACCTTCGCTGACGGGCGCGCATGAGGGAAGACAGCAGGTGGTGCTCAATCACCTCCACAGGAACACCGGGATGTCGGAAGCTTGCCATGCAAACACATCGACATTCGCCCGCAGGAAGGTGACGACGCGTCTTCCTATTTGTCGTCGAGGGTGGAGCTTATGGTTAAAGCTCCTCCGTGCGTCCTCATTGATGAAACCTTCTTGGTTCCCGGTGATGCGGCTCGGGCTTCTTGTTTCCGCGGTGGAGCTCTCCGCACGTCCTCGACGGGCAGCGCTACACTACACCAAGAGGTGCGCTAGCCGGAGTGGGTGTCCGAGGTCTCACCGGTCTTCTTCTTCTTCTTTCCTCCCTGGGTCCCAGCGGCAGGAGCAAGTGCCCTAGTAGCGGCAACTGCTGCAATAGCTTGCTGGTATAGGGGATCTTGGCAACATCGAACACGATCCTCTCCGTCCTGAAGTTCAGGTCGCTTCCAAAAGTCACAGGCAGCGTGACCTTCCCCTTGGGTTGGCTTCTTGTCACAGCCCCAGTTCACCCTTACTTGACTTTGCTTGTTTTTCATGCCATCATGTTTAAATTCCAAAGAAACATGAAATGGGGATGACAGAACCCCCAACACCCCCCTTAAACCAATTAGGGTGTACCAAAACCTTTTTCAATGAACCTGAAATGCCCTTTTAAAATGTTCATCACCCCTGTCTTTGTCTTAAACCACTGTCAAAAGTGATGCACAAATTTCTAGGACACATAAGGTCACTGAATTAAATCATATGGTATTTTCATTTGGGCATTTAAATACTATAAAATATTTTAAATGCTCAAATAATCATAAACCTAAATGTTTACTGTTGGATATTTTCCAAACAGTGGTCTTGAGCAAGTTTCATGATTTTTGGGATAGCATTAGTATTTTTAATAAAGCCCTAAAGACTACAGAATAATAGAAAAGAGAAATAAAATAGAAATGGAGCAGAGAGAGAGAGAAACCCACCTGGCTTACCTGGCGCTTACCTGGCAGCCCATCTGGCTGGCCCAGCCCACCAGGGGCAGGGAGGTCTTCTTCCTCCCTTGATCGGACGACAGCAGTGGTCCGACGCTGCCTGCAGCCGCCACCTCCTCCCTGCCTGCTGCCTCCCCGATGCCGCTACGGATGCCACGCGACCCCTTGGCGCCCTCTCACTCCCTCCCGTGTCTCTCCCTCGTCTGCCCCTCTTCCCCGAGCACCACTGAGCGGAGCTTGTCGCCACCAACACCGTTCGCCGCAGCCACCGACCCTCCCTCTACCATTCAGTGTATCCAAGAGCTCCGAGTCGTCCTCCTCATCCTCTCCACCAAGGCATGTAACGGTTGATGCACCACAATGTCGCCAGCATCGCCGTTTCCCTCGCGGGCCACCGTGGATCCTCGTCGTCTATTCGGGAGCTATCGGGCGTCCCCGACCTCGCTCTCGCGCTCATTGGATTCGCTGTGAGCTTCTCCACCTCCTCCCCTTGCTCCCGTGCTCAGCTTCTCGCCACAGCCGTTGTTTCGACGATGACCGAATCGCGCCGCCGCCTGAGCTCCTCGCCGCCATGGCCACGGTCACCGTAGTCTCGAACCGAGCTCACCCACGTGCTCGCCGTGCCGTGTAGGTGCCGTGGGTGCCAAGCACGCAACTCCACGGCCACCATAGCCTCGTCCCCGAGCTCGGCCGAACTCCGGCCGCCGCTGCCGTTGCCACCGCCGTCGTCTTAGACCACCCGGCCCAAGCTAACCCCACAAGTCGATGCGCGTGAGCCCCAGCTCCTCGTAGATGGGCTCAGCCGTAGATTTGTTCGCCGGAAGCCAAATCCTGAGCCCCTCCACGTCTCTGGCCTCGCCGGCGACGAGCCCCCGTTCAACTCCGGCGAGTTTAACCCGGGTTGACCCAGTTGACCTCCCCTGGGTCCGGGCTAGTGGGCCCAGAGCCCTGATAAATTAGTTTAGTGCTAATTAACTTTTAGTTAACCAGCTAAGTCACTGACATTTGGGCCCATCACCTAATCAACTTAGGTTAGCATCTAACTTAGCACTAATTAACTCCGTTAATTAGCTGTGAAACTGACACGCGGGACCCGCAGGCCAGGTTTGACCTGGACCGGGTCTGTTGACATGTTGAGGTCAGATGACATGGCCGATCTTGGCATAATAAACCCTTTTTCGGATTTTAAATAAATCTAAACGATTTATTTATTTCAGAAAATAGCTAAAACTTCTAAAAATCATAGTAATTCAACCGTAGCTCCAAATCAAATAATTTATATATGAAAAATGATCAAAAAAATCCAAAAAATCTGTTTATGGCATTTGCATGCATGTTAGAGCAACTTATATCCTCTGTTTAGGACAATTCAATTAAATGGCATTTAAGAAAGCACATATGGAGTTTGAATTTGAACTTAGTGTTCAAACCAACTCCATTTAACTTGTTGCTAGTTGCATGAGGCCAATCAACAGCATATTGCCATGTCACATCCATGCATCATATTGTTGCATGGCATTGATTGTGTTTCTTCTTTGTTTGTCGGTGATTGTTCCCTCTCGATAGACGTGGGTTCGACGATGAGTTCGATGACACCGTTGAAGAACTATATTATCTTCAGAAGTGCCAGGCAAGCAAAACCCCCTTGTTCATTCCAATACAATCTCAGTCTCTCGCTCCTGCTCTCTTTTACTGCATTAGGACAACAACGATTCATCTGTTACTTGCTGCGGTAGTTGAACCCCTTTCCTCTGCATGACCTATCATTGCCACAGTAAATAGATGAAACCCACTAGCATGAGTAGGAGTTGTTTGAACCCTGATGTGCCTACTCATTCATGCTTGTTTGTCATGCACTGCTCATCGCTTAGAGTTGAGTCAGTCTGATTCATCGGGATAAATTGGAGGTGTGTAAACATGTCCTACTGTGTGTGAGCTAAGTGTGTGAACACGATTTGGTAAAGGTAGCGGTGAGAGGCCATGTAGGAGTACATGGTGGGTTGTCTCATTTCATCCATCCTCAGGAACTGAGTTCTGTGTTTGTGATCCGTGAAACAGTTACTACCATGCATTGGGCCCGAAACCAATGGACCCTCTCGACTTATTAACTGCCCTTGTCCTCTGTCCAGGAGTTGCAAGTAGTTTCTGGTGTTTGTAGTACGCTGGGGGCCGTGCGCAGCGCTGACCTGAGGGGTGGGCTATGTTGCGGTAGGCACGTGGCACGGTGTACCGGGCGCCCGTTTGGTGTCTCGGGAACCCTGCACACATCGTTTGGGGCTGTGAGCGAAACTCCGACCGGATCACCTCGCGGATGGAACTCGAATAGGCGATAAACCCGGACTAGAGACTTGTGTGGTTAGTCAGGTCGTGGCCCACTCCCTCGCCAGGCTTCCGCTTGAAGGTTGCCGAGATACATGACGTGTACATGGTGGTAAGTGGCGGGAGCGTGTGTGAAGAAGTACACCCCTGCAGGGTTAATATGATCTATTCGAATAGCCGTGTCCGCGAAAAAGGACTTCTGGTTTGCCTATAACAGTTCATAGACAAGTGAAAGTGGATACTCTAAATTGCGCAAGATAAGCGTGAGTGCTATGGATGGCATTCTCGTAGGGAGACGGGATCGGATCCATAGTGGTGTATTGATATGGTGAATATGTGGACTCGTGTGCGCCACCTCAAAAGAGTTACTTGAAGTCGTAGTTCAGGATAGCCACCGAGTCAAAGCTGGCTTGCTGCAGTCAAACTCCACCACCCCATTTGTTGATAATGATGCATATGTAGTTAGTTCTGATGTAAGTCTTGCTGAGTACATTTGTACTCACGTTTTCTTATTTTATGTTTTGCAGAGAGACGTCAGTCTCGCTAATAGTTCCGCGTGGACTTCGACGTTTAGCTTGTTACCTCAGCTACGATCTTGTGCCCTCGGCAGGATCTGGTAGATATTCAGGCTTCTCAGCCTTTTTCAATTGTAGATGTCTGTACTCAGACATGTTAAGCTTCCGCTTGTGCTTTGACTTGTATGCTCTGAGTGTTGGGTCATGAGACCCATGTTTGTAATATCTCGCTCCTCGGAGCCTAATGAATAAATATTTGAGTCGTAGAGTTATGTTGTGATGCCATGTTGTATTTACACATATCGAGCATGTTGTGTGTATGTTTGAAATAGTTGGTATGTGTGGGATCCGACAACCTAGTTGTTTATCCTTGGCAGCCTCTCATATGGGGAAATGTAGTCTAGTGCTTCCTGAGCGATAGTAGTCCGCTACAGCCCGGTTCACCGGAGTCCTGCTAGCCCAGACTACTGCTCTCTGGACACTTGACTGGCCGGCATGTGTTTCACTTCGTTCTGTATCGTCCCTCGGGAAATGTCACGCGGTGACATCCGAGTCCTGCCTAGCTCTGCTACAGCCCGGGTTACGGAGTCCTGTTAGCCAGTGCTACAGCCCGGATTCATACGTTGATGACCGACATGCTTGATGTGATTCATGTATGCCTGTCCCCATGGGTTAGCGCCGCTTTGGGTTCACTACTAGCCATGTCGGCCCGGGTTCTCTGTCATGTGGATGCTAGCGACACTATCATATACGTGAGCCAAGAGGCGCAAACGGTCCCGGGCCATGGTAAGGCGACACCCGTGGGAATACCGTGTGTGAGGCCGCAAAGTGATATGAGGTGTTACCGGCTAGGTCGATGTGCCTTGGAATCGGGGTCCTGACAGCGTTGGTATCAGAGCCTGACTGCCTGTAGGATTACCAAGCCAACCGGTCGAAGTTGTGTCTAGAAATGCTTTAGTTATGTAAGGGAATTGATTGTGGAAGGGAACATCAGGCTCTTTTTACTCCTTATACCTCATGGCCTTCTGATCTGAGTCATCCTCTTCTCTTCTACGGGGATTATGAACTAGGCCTTCTCATCTATCTATCAGGATGACGTGTTACTAATCCATAGACTTATAGAATTGATAGTTTCAAATCCCAGTTCAGTTTCTTGTACTTCCGTATGTTAACTGTTGATCTCGAAACCTTGTTATAGTGCCTCTGAGTGGCTATGCCACCATTTTTGTAGTATGTCTCCAATCTTTTTGAGCAATTACAGCCGTTATGCTGTCTGAGTCATCCCAGGTTTCTAATTAGTCTGATGCATTTGCAAATCCCTTCTTTCCGCCCCGTTGTTCCTTTGGGTCAGGATAAGCACACTAATCGGTAAGTTGAGGTACTTTGTTGCCTCGGCATATATGTTGGAGCTATTATTATGACCCTAGGTGTTTTAGGAAGTCACCAAGTAATTTAGTAATGCTTTCGTATCCCCAGTGTGATGATTCTGGCCATTATTCTTGAAAGCATCCCGTGATGTTATTAGTTAGTAGGCATTCTATTCCTGGGTTCTTGAACCCGAGATTCACCCTACTTCATGTTGTTAGTATTTGCTAGTTCTTTAGGATATTAGTAACTTTGCGACAGTCCTCGAGGTCTGTGGTATCTCATTCTTCTAAATACCATGAACCATCCTTGGCAGGAGTTCCTTTGAACCAAAAGGGTCACAACAAGAGTGCTCTCGATGAGTTCCTCATTCTATATTATGACTCTGCCAGTTCTACCTTCTTCGCATGGGTTATCCGGAAGAAATGTTGAACTTTGCTCGACATACTAATCCATGCCTCCACAACTCGAAAAGTTATATGTTCCTTTGAGTTGTTCCTCTTCAGTTGTTTTCTGGCCCCCGTCTATCAATTGATAGTCAGGAGTAGTCGTGCATTCGTCATCAATGCCTATTATTCTTGCGGTCTGTCAAGCCATTCTATTCTGGAATGACTAGGAGAAACAAACTCCAGTACCTCATCCATATCCAGGATTGGGTCAAAGTAGTTGTAATCCACAGATCAAATGCAATCAAGCTTTTGATTATGTTCTATCCTGAAGTATTACCCACTTCATGTCAGGAACGTCATGAGAATTGCACCTTTCCTTATGAATTCTTGACGTAGTGATACTTCTCGCCATCATTATTCATTCCTCGGTTCCGTGTTGTCATAGCCGGAATGCCGACAAGTGAACCATGATGTGTGAAATCACTCCTAGCAACCTTGTTGCTTGGTAGTTAAAGGACAATAATTTCGTTCTTAGCGTGTTGGTTATTGAATCATCAGTCTAATATAGACTGTGCTACCTAGTCCTTATTTCCGGTGCACTCTTCGATCAATGAGTTAGGGCTGTGTCAATCCCTCACTCTTCTAATCATGTCGTCTTGCCTTGAAAAGCAAGATTGTTCTCGAGCTTAGAGACATATCGGTGGTTCGTGATGTTCCGAAAATCTTCTCGGAAGTGTTACCAGGTTGTCACCTGACCGCTATGTTGAGTTCGTGATCATATTGGTTTTCCTCTAAACCACCCATTCTCCAAGAATATGTGTTGGATATCCCTGAGCTAGTTGGTTGAGCTAGACAACAACTTGGAGAGTTGGAAGATAAAGCTTTGCTTAACTTAGTTCATCTCTAAGGGATATCCTCTGTGCATGTGTGTGTTGAAGAAAGATGATATCTTCATCGATTGGTCACTGTGATCAGTTGTTGGACTTACTGTCTTAAATAAACTTTGATTTGATTATGGGATATCACCAAATCAAATCAGTACCATTGATGTTCGTAATGTTGTCTTACTCGTGGTTGATCCCTCGAGCATACACCATTACATCTTTTGGTCTGACCAATGCTATCACCGTGTTCACATTATGGTGGAAGTCCAGTGATATGGAAATTCCGATGAGTTGTTGTTGAACCCATCAGCAGCATTTTGTCTCCCCCATGATTCATGCTGAACATCAACCTAGTGTTGGAAATTTTGTAAGCAATGCCTTCGTGTTCCGTTCATGAAGCTTATGCTTGGATGGAATAAGTGACTTTCTCTAATTCATGTGCATTTGGTGCAAGTTGCCGCCATGAGTTCGAGAAAGATTGTTTTTGTTTTCCTCTGGCACCATCCCAAGTCAGTTATGCATGTGCGAATGTATTCTATGGTTTGGTAGATTAATTACCTCCACTCCATATGTATTCCCTAGCACACCAAGCCACTGATTGACTTGTTCAAGGAAAAGAAGTCTATGCTTGGGATCTAATCCATGGACTTGCGTAAAGACTTCGAAATCCTTGATGATGGTCCCCGACCAGAACTCGATAGTGTTTTATTATAAGACTACTATGTGGCCATTCTTGTCTTGGACAACATGCTCACATGTATGTAGCAGAACCAGCTCATGTTTTGGAGCTTGCTATCGTAGTTCATATCCTGAGAATCTCGCAACGTCATCTCATCGATTTGTGTTGCGACCTTTCTTTTCGGACATGCTGAGTCTGAAGTATCCTATCACCAATCGGATCTGAATCTCAGGCAGATATGATGGTTGGAACATTCCCAACTGTTGCATTTTGTTCCCAGCTTGCACTACCATTGTGCCAATGCCCATGGGCTGCCCTCTCAGTAATTGCTGTTTAGGATCATCTTCAAAAGTGGTCCTACCATGGGTCCCATCAATTTCCGGTGATAAGAAAAATCATCCATCGCGTTGTCTTCAACAAGGTAGTACACATCATCCATTCTAGTATGAGTATGCCATTTCTTCAAGCTCCTTCACACGGTCGTTTGTGATTTTCCTTGGGCTGGTTTAGAGAGTTTCAATGATTTCTGTATCAAAAGTAATTCTTTTGCCACTTAAGGGAATAGTTCTACGAGTCACCTCCTTTAAGATGTCTCGTTAAGGTATCATGACAACTCAACTCCTCACTACATTGACAACTGTTCACCACCTTCTTAAGTGTGGAATTGTGTCTACGTAGTGAATCTTCGTCATCTGTTACACTCCATCCCTCTGGATGTATGTTTCATGTCTCAGCTCGAGAGATGTTGCTATGTCTCATTCCGTGAGTTAAACCTGAGTTGTTCGATCCTCGAGAAGATCGATCCTTCTAGTGTTCTCCCTTTCCTCTCGTTGTCATGATAGCTGGAGTTCTCAGAGCAAGACGTCGGGACAAAGATGATGATTGAATCAACATTCTTATGAAGTGCAACCTGGATCGTGAAGATTGTGCGAGCTTTGTGTCCCCTCTGTCTTCTTACCTCACGTCTTGAATCTCGAGACGAGATTCTTGTTTAGTGGGGGTGAGCAGTCACAGCCCCAGTTCAGCCCTTGCTTGACTTTGCTTGTTTTTCATGCCATCATGTTTAAATTCCAAAGAAACATGAAATGGGGATGACAGAACCCCCAGCACCCCCCTTAAACCAATTAGGGTGTACCAAAACCTTTTTCAATGAACCTGAAATGCCCTTCTAAAATGTTCATCACCTCTGTCTTGATCTTAAACCACTGTCAAAAGTGATGCACAAATTTCTAGGACACATAAGGTCATTGAATTAAATCATATGGTATTTTCATTTGGGCATTTAAATACTATAAAATATTTTAAATGCTCAAATAATCATAAACTTAAATGTTTACTGTTGGATATTTTCCAAACAGTGGGCTTGAGCAAGTTTCATGATTTTTGGGATAGCATTAGTATTTTTAATAAAGCCCTAAAGACTACAGAATTATAGAAAAGAGAAATAAAATAGAAATGGAGCAGAGAGAGAGAGAGAAACCCACCTGGCTTACCTGGCGCTTACCTGGCAGCCCATCTGGCTGGCCCAGCCCACCAAGGGCAGGGAGGTCTTCTTCCTCCCGCCAGTCGGACGTAGCGCGTGCCCGACGCGCGCAGCGCCACCTCCTGCCTGCCTGCTGCCTCCCCGACGCCGCTACGGATGCCACGCGACCCCTTGGCGCCCTCTCACTCCCTCCCGTGTCTCTCCCTCGTCTGCCCCTCTTCCCCGAGCACCACCGAGCGGAGCTTGTCGCCACCAACACCTTTCGCCGCGGCCACCGACCCTCCCTCTCCCATTAAGTGTATCCAAGAGCTCCGGGTCGTCCTCCTCATCCTCTCCACCAAGCCATGTAACGGCGGATGCACCACAATGTCGCCAGCATCGCCGATTTCCTCGCTGGCCACCGTGGATCCTCGCCGTTAATTTGGGAGCTACCAGGCGTCCCCGACCTCGCACTCGCGCTCATTGGACTCGCTGTGAGCTTCTCCACCGCCTCCCTTGCTCCCGTGCTCAGCTTCTCGCCGCAGCCGTCGTTTCGACGATGACGGAATCGCGCCGCCGCCTTAGCTCCTCGCCGCCGTGGACATGGTCACCGTAGTCTCCAACCGAGCTCACCCACGTGCTCGCCGTGCCGTGTAGGTGCCGTGGGAGCCAAGCACGCAACTCCACGGCCACCATAGCCTCGTCCCCGAGCTCGGCCAAACTCCGGCCGCCGCTGCCGTTGCCACCGCCGTCGTCTTAGACCACCCGGCCCAAGCTAACCCCACCAGTTTCTGCGCGTGAGCCCCAGCTCCTCGTAGATGAGCTCAGCCGTCGATTTGTTCGCCGGAAGCCAAATCCTGAGCCCCTCCACCGTCTCTGGCCTCGCCGGCGACGAGCCCCGGTTCAACTCCGGCGAGTTTGACCCGGGTTGACCCAGTTGACCTCCCCTGGGTCCGGGCTAGTGGGCCCAGAGCCCTGATAAATTAGTTTAGTGCTAATTAACTTTTAGTTAACCAGCTAAGTCACTGACATGTGGGCCCATGCCTAATCAACTTAGGTTAGCATCTAACTTAGCACTAATTAACTCCATTAGTTAGCTGTGAAACTGACACGCGGGACCCGCAGGCCAGGTTTGACCTGGACCGGGTCTGTTGACCTGCTGAGGTCAGCATGACACAGTACTGACGCAATAAACCCCTTTTCTGGATTTTAAATAAATCTAAACGATTTATTTATTTCATAAAATAGCTAAAACTTCTAAAAATCATAGTAATTCAACCGTAGCTCCAAATCAAATAATTTATATATGAAAAATGATAAGAAAAATCCAAAGAATCTGTTTATGGCATTTGCATGCATGTTAGAGCAACTTATATCCTCTGTTTAGGACAATTCAATTAAATGGCATTTAAGAAAGCACATATGGAGTTTGAATTTGAACCTAGTGTTCAAACCAACTCCATTTAACTTGTTGCTAGTTGCATTAGGCCAATCAACAGCATATTGCTATGTCACATCCATGCATCATATTGTTGCATGGCATTGATTGTGTTTCTTCTTTGTTTGTCGGTGATTGTTCCCTCTCGATAGACGTGGGTTCGACGATGAGTTCTATGACATCGATGAAGTACTATATTATCTTCAGAAGTGCCAGGCAAGCAAAAACCCCTTGTTCATTCCGATACAATCCCACTCTCTCGCTCCTGCTCTCTTTTACTGCATAAGGACAACAATGATTCATCTGTTACTTGCTGTAGTAGTTGAACCCCTTTCCTCTGCATGACCTGTCATTGCCACAGTAAATAGATGAAACCCACTAGCATGAGTAGGAGTTGTTTGAACCCTGATGTGCCTACTCATTCATGCTTGTTTGTCATGCACTCTTGCTTAGAGTTGAGTCGTGTCCGATTCATCGGGATGAATTGGAGGTGTGTAAACATGGCCTACTGTGTGTGAGCTAAGTGTGTGAACACGATTTGGTAAAGGTAGCGGTGAGAGGCCATGTAGGAGTACATGGTGGGTTGTCTCATTTCAGCCGTCCTCAGGAACTGAGTTCTGTGTTTGTGATCCATGAAACAGTTACTACCATGCATTGGGCCCGAAACCAATGGACCCTCTCGACTTATTAACTGCCCTTGTCCTCTGTCCAGGAGTTGCAAGTAGTTTCTGGTGTTTGTAGTATGCTGGGGGCCGTGCACAGCGCTGGCCTGAGGGGTGGGCTGTGTTGCGGTAGGCACGTGGCACGGTGTACCGGGCTCCCGTTTGGTGTCTCGGGAACCCTGCACACATCGTTTGGGGCTGTGAGCGAAACTCCGGCCGGATCTCCTCGCGGATGGAACCCGAATAGGCGATAAACCTGGACGTGGCCGGCTCCCTCGCCAGGCTTCCGCTTGAAGGTTGCCGAGATACACGACGTGTACATGGTGGTAAGTGGCGGGAGCGTGTGTGAAGAAGTACACCCCTGCAGGGTTAATATGATCTATTCGAATAGCCGTGTCCGCGGAAAAGGACTTCTGGTTTGCCTATAACAGTTCATAGACAAGTGAAAGTGGATACTGTAAAATGCGTAAGATAAGCGTGAGTGCTATGGATGGCGTTCTCGTAGGGAGACGGGATTGGATCCATAGTGGTGTATTGATATGGTGAATATGTGAACTCGTGTTCGCCACCTCAAAAGAGTTACTTGCATTCGTAGTTCAGGATAGCCACCGAGTCAAAGCTGGCTTGCTGCAGTCAAACTCCACAACCCCCTTTGTTGATAATGATGCATATGTAGTTAGTTCTGATGTAAGTCTTGTTGAGTACATTTGTACTCACGTTTGCTTATTTTATGTTTTGCAGAGAGACGTCAGTCTAGCGAATAGTTCCGCATGAACTTCGACGTTTAGCTTGTTACCTCTGCTACGATCTTGTGCCCTCGGCAGGATCTGGTAGATAGTCAGGCTTCTCAGCCTTTTTCAATTGTAGATGTCTGTACTCAGACATGTTAAGCTTCCGCTTGTGCTTTGACTTGTATGCTCTGAGTGTTGGGTCATGAGACCCATGTTTGTAATATCTCGCTCCTCGGAGCATAATGAATAAATATTTGAGTCATAGAGTTATGTTGTGACGCCATGTTGTATTTACACATATCGAGCATATTGTGTGTATGTTTGAAATGCTTGGTATGTGTGGGATCCGACAACCTAGTTGTTTATCCTTGGCAGCCTCTCATATGGGGAAATGTAGTCTAGTGCTTCTGAGCGATAGTAGTCCGCTACTGCCCGTTCACGGAGTCCTTCTAGCCCAGCACTCTTGCTCTGGACACTTGATGGCGGCATGTGTTTCACTTCGTTCTGTGTTTGTCCCTTGGGAAATGTCACGGTGACATCCGAGTCCTGCCTAGCCTGCTACAGCCCGGTTACGGAGTCACAGTAGGCGATGCTACAGCCCGAATTCATACATTGATGACCGACAGGCTCGATGTGATTCATGTATGCCTATCCCCATGGGTTAGCGCCGCTTTGGGTTCACGACTAGCCATGTCGGCCCGGGTTCTCTGTCATGTGGATGCTAGCAACACTATCATATACGTGAGCCAAAAGGCGCAAACGGTCCCGGGCCATGGTAAGGCGACACCCGTGGGAATACCGTGTGTGAGGCCGCAAAGTGATATGAGGTGTTACCGGCTAGGTCGATGTGCCTTGGAATCGGGGTCCTGACACTTTTTCCCGACTTGACCCCCTGAAACGTGCCCGTCTCCTCGAGGTCTCCATCATGAATCTGCAGTTTCTCGATCACGGCAGGCGAGATCAAGTTCAGACCGGCCCCGCCATCGACTAGCATCTTCGTCACCTTGAGGTTGCATATTGTTGGTGAAACCAACAATGGCAAGCACCCCGACCGCAGTAGTGCGATCAGGGTGGTCCTTAGTGTCAAAGATGATAGGTGTGCTGGACCACTTCAGCGGCCTTTGGGCATCCAACGACGGCTCTGCCGCTGTGATCTCTCGTGCCCACTGTTTAAGCCGGCGGTGAGAAGTATGCAGCGAGGCGCCGCCGTCGACGCACATGGCCTATGTAGCTTTCTGAAACTCTTGGTCGCCGGACTCGTCATACTCTTCGTGATCGTCGTCTTACGGCTTTATCCACGGCCCGGGCGGCCTCTCTCTGTTGCTTATCCTTGCGCGATGGCCCGCCGGCACACGCTTCTTGCGGACCCCTCAAGACCGTCGAGCCCTTCTCCTTGTCCGCCTCTCATATTCAGCCCTCGCTTCTCGGCGAGAGCTCAACCTGTCGGCAGTCCCGAGAGCATGGCCTTTGGTGTGATGGATCTTGCAGTATCGCTTGTCGGAGTTTCCTGGCTTCTCGGCAGCCGCCAAGGCCCGGTAGGCGACGCATCCGACAACCTCCTTGTCGGGGTCATCTGCCTTGGTTCTCTTGGTGGAGCCGGCGTCATCAGATCCCTCGACGGCAAGCATGGTCTTTCCTTTGCGCTTCCTGTTGCGGTGCCGGCTTTTCTTCGCCGGGGCGGCAATATCCTCATCTGAGGAGTCGGTTTCCACGCCGGCATCTTCGCCGGGGTACTTCCTTCCCTCTTCAGCCCGGGCACATTTGTCAGCAAGAACATAGAGTTCTGCTACATCTCTCACCTTGTTCATTGCCATCTCTTCGCGCATCTTGCGGTTACACACGTTCTGGTGGAACGCGCTAATGATGGCGGCAGGATGAACATCAGGGATATTATACTGTACCCGGCTGAACCTCTGAATATACTTGCGGAGACTCTCGCCTCCCTTCTGGGGAATGACGTGCAGGTCGCTCGCTTGGCCATGGGCTTGGTGGTCTCCAGTAAAGGCGCCCACGAACTCATGGCACAAATCCGACCAGGAGGAAATAGAGTCTACCGGCAAGTGCATCAACCATGACATGGCGTTGGGTTTAAGAGCCAACAGAAAGTAGTTCGCAAGCACCTTATCGTCGCGGGCTCCGGCAACCTGCATCGCGATGGTGTAGACGCTGAGGAACTCGGACAGGTGGGTCTCGCCACTGTACTTTTCGCCCACGTCAGGTTTGAAGGTGCGGTGAGTGGGCCACTGGAACTGCCGCAGCTCACGGGTAAAAGCCGGACAACCTACCTCGTAAGGTAGGCCTCCAGGGCTCCTCGGTGTTGGGTGGCTCACAGCAGACCCTGCTCGCCTGTCTGATTGGTGGCGCGCTCTGCGCCGGCGCTCGATAGTGGTTCGAGCGTCTTCATGTTCTCGTTCCCGAAGAACTTGGCGCTGGTCACAGTGGGCCCGTGGGTCAGACGATGCTACGGAGATCTCGTCGCCCGTAACGTCGCGACGGGCTGGCGTCCGCGGTACCGGGCGAGGAGGAGGCGAGTGCACCGTGGTTGCAGCGCCGTCGGCCCTCCTTCCACTGGTGCGTGGGACTCCGTCGGAGCATCGACCTGGGGGCTCCACCGGACTTGGTTCGTCTTTATTGGCCACCGCAACAAGGCTTCGGATAGTGGCTCTCCATTCGTCGAGATTCCCCGTAGCGGGAGGGAAATCGAGGAGCAACTGCGCGCGCGCCAGGGCTTCTGCTGGCGTTGGTGGCAGCGAAACCTGCATGGATCGCGACGTGCTTTGACTTCTGACCATGTCAGAAGGAGCTCTATCAAGACCCCGCGGTCGCATGCCATCTTCACCAGCGCCTCGGCGAGCGGGCAGGTCTTCAAAATCCCGGGAGTGGCGCTCGGGGCTCTTTCCGCGGCGACGCCCGGGGTTCTCGGCGTGATTACGCCATCCCTTGCGTGACTCTTGAGAAGAGCGCGCCGTCGGCGCCGGCGTGGGAGTCTTGGAAGCCCTCGCGTCGCCTGCGAGCGGGGTGGTAGCAATCATCGAAGGCCCTGCGCCACCCGCGGAGGGCCCGGCTCCGTCCTTGGACTTGGCGGCGTGCGGCCCGTTACCAGGCGCACGAACATCGCCGCCTCCCAAACTTCGGCTGCTGGGAAGGTGTTGGTGTTCGCGAACAGCGCCCCGGGTCCTTTCTCCGACCGGTCCGCTGCTCGCCCGCGTCGGGACGGGATGTCCGGCTTCCGACGGGCCAACCGCCACCATCGTCTTCTTCTTGGGCGCCATGACAATGAAGAAGCGTCAAACTAACTGCTAGAGCTGATTCTCAAAGCTGTGCCCCCTACCTGGCGCGCCAAAGATGTCGGTGCGGGGACGACACCTATGGGATCACAAGAATCCCTACTACGGTTGCGGGGCGCGGGGTCATGAGAAGAGCAGATCAAACAGATAGCACACGTGTTCTTTATCTTGGTTCGGGCCGCGAGATGCGTAAAACCCTACTCCTGCTCTGGTGGTTAGTTTATCTGTGTTCTTGAGCTAGCTATGGGGCGTGAGGAGCTCCAAAAAGCCGAATCCTCCTCCTGGTCGCCTTGGGCCTCCTTTTATAGGGAAAGGGGTTGGCACAGTGGCACACAGGAAGTGGAAAGGGTACAGTGATGCGAGTTTATCCCTCGCATTAGATGACAAGGCGCCATAAATGCGTCTTGCTTAGGTGTCCTTACTTTATCGGGGACAGGGGAGAGCCCAGTCTCGTCTGTTGCCGCTCCCTTCCGTGTTGACACGCGCCCTGGCCAGCGGTGCTCGTGGTGCCATGTAGGCAGGCAGGCAGCTGAGGTGGCACAGCGGTGGCTCTCCACAAAGGTTCGCTTGCCGCCACGCAGGTGCCTGCCCAACTGGTTGGGTCGGCAGCTGCATGGTGAAGGCTTGATTGGCGTGGGCCTGATGGTGGCCCTACCGGTGTCCTTGGCAAGGGCCTTGCCGTAGCCCCGGCAAGGGTCTTGCCGGGGCCCCGGCAAGGGTCTTGCCGCGGCGCCTGTTGTCATCCGCCTTGCCGGGGGCCTTGTGGTCCTCCTTGGCAGGGATCCCGCCAAGGGTTGTCATCTTCTATAGTATGTATCTGATCTTGAATGTCTTCACAAAGGTCTGCATGCCACCACGGGGATGTCTCCCGAATCCTTTGCCCCATGGGGGCAGTGGACTCAAAGTGGATCTGCTCCGTGGGCGTGGGGCGAGCCGCCCCGGCAAGGGCCTTGCCGGGTTTGCTAAAACCGCCCCCCGGGAAGGATCTTGTCGGGGGAGTCTGCTTCGTCCCCTTTGCTCTTTGTGGTCTTGGTCTTGGCGTTGTTCTGTTCCTCTTGAGCTTCGGCCTTACCTTGGCTCACCTCCCTTGCCTTGCTCAGTGCGGTGGTGCCCGCGGCTCAGACTGCCCGTGCACAGTTATAGGGGTACAAAGATCGTACCCCTCTTTTTGTACACCGACACCAAGATTGCATAGGTTGTTTCATGATGCTGAAACAAGAGAGGATGTACTATGGCATTCTAGGAACCAGGAGTACAGAGATCAGAATGTAATGAGCCATCCATCTCATGGTAGTGAGTGGAAAAGCTTCAATGATAAACACAAAGAGTTTTTTGCTGACCCAAGAAACATTAGACTTGGCTTAGCTTTAGATGGATTTAACCCATTTGGCCACTGAGGCGCCACATATAGCATGTGGCTAGTGCTTGTTATCCTTACAACATGCCTCCAAATGTCTCGCACCAAAGAATCAAACTACATGATGGCCTTGCTCATCCCAGTCCAAAAAGTCTGGGAAGGATTTTGATTTGTTCATGGAGCCTCTTGTGGAGGAACTTCAACAGCTATGGAAGGGTGTTCTCACTCGAGACCTATATAGCAGCCCACTAGCTGGTTTCTTTCTGCGTCTTTGTTGTAATTTGGTGCATCCATGATTATCCGGCTTTGGGCACTATGCGTAGCGAACGACACATGGTTACAATGCATGTGTTATTTGTGACAGAATCATTGTCATCGCAATACTTAGCAAGATTTGTTACATTGGACAGCGTCGTTTCCTTCCCAAGGACAAGCCGCATCCTAGAAAATACCGAAGACATGTGTTCAATGCAAAGCATGAAAACCATGATGCGCCAAAGAGGCTCACCGCCGATGAGTTGCAAGTGGAATTAGAGAAGGTCAGGCATATTACACCAGGAAACCATCCTGGTAATGGTAGCGGGAAAAGGAAGCATGGCACGGTAGAAGAGAGATTATTGTTTACCCGCAGGTCCACTTTGTGGGACTTGGAGTATTGGTAAGATTTGGATCTGCGGCATAATCTTGATGTGATGCACATCGAGAAAAATATATGTGACAGCATTATCGACACACTTCTTAACATTGAAGGCAAGACTAAAGATACCTTAAAATCTAGGATTGATTTGACACATCTGGGTATCAGAAAGGATTTGTAGGTGCAAGATGAAGGTAAACCACGGGATATGGCACCAGCTGTGTACGTCTTGGACAAGGTAAAAAGAAAAGAATTCTGCGAGGTCATGTCATGTGTGATATTCCCACATGGATTTGCTTCCAACCCTGGGAGGAGAGTCTATGCAGATGGAAACAAGGTGCAAGGGTTGAAAACTCATGACTGCCACGCCCTACTTCAAAGGGTTTTACCTGTTATCCTTAGAGGATTGGGCCGCCTGACTTATACAGAGCAGTTGCGGAGTTGGGACAATTCTTCAGGGAACTCTGAAGTAGAAATATCAGGATAGATGCTTTGGAGCGTCTTAGAGACAAGATACCAACTATCCTATGCGAGCTTGAGAAGATATATCCTCCAGCCTTCTTTGATGTGATGGTGCATTTGGTTGTTCATCTACCTGATGAGGCACTACTTAGAGGTCCAATACAGTATGGCTGGATGTACCCTATTGAAAGGCGGCTAGGAACTTTCAAGGGCTATGTTAGGAACATAGCTAGACCCGAGGGTTCCATTGCAGAGGCCTACATTGCTACAGAAGCATTGACATTCTGCTCAAAATACATTGAAATAGCTGATCAGCTTAGCAAAGAGGTGGGTGAAGACAATCCGGGCTCAATGTTTTCGATTATTCTGCTCGAGTTACGAGGGAAGAGTCGACAAGAGGACAAACCTAAAGATTTGGACAAAATGGTTTGGTATGTGTTGAATAACTGTCCTGAGATACTACCTTATATCAAGTAAGTGTAGTACTGCAGCTTATACATCATAATCTACTAAACTTGCAGCACATTCTTATATATTTAGATGTTTGATGCGATCACTATGTTGTGCAGCATCTACAAAGAGGAGTTACTGCCGCAAAATCCAAGAAACATTGACAAACTGGTTATGGTAGGATTTGGGAAATGTTTCAAGAACCATGTAAGCTTTTGAAGTGGACTGCCAGTTTTTTAAATATGCTGAGTACATAAGATGATTAGCTTGTCTATTTTCTAACCATAGGTTAAGAAGATGTGGGAGGATGGGCAGGCAGTTGATGATGCCCTTTACTCACTAGCAATGGGTCCTGATACTCGGGTAAGACATTATGAATCTTGCGTTGTTGGAGATGTGCGCTACAACACCCTTGCACGAGGCGAAGGAAGGAAGACACAAAACAGTGCCATCATGAGCACGGATACGTATGACAAAGAGACAACTGAAATGTATGCTAACATAACAGACATTGTTCGAGCTTGCAGATATCTCCACTTCGAGGATCATCGGTGTGTGGTTACATTACTTCATGTCGTTGGTATAACCTGTTTTCCGGATCGCAAAACCCAGAGCTGATGATTATTTCAAATCCATCAATGTCAAGGCGGCGTACCGCACCAACGAGCCTTTTATTTTGGCAAATCAAGTAACACAGATATTTTTCTTGGAAGACACATTTGCATGTAGCGATGGCTGGAGAGTATTGCAAAGGTTTGAGCAGAGGAATTTGTTTAATGAAGTTGCACAACAAGATGATGCTTACACTGCTCCTGATGTACAAGATAACACAGATGTTCCTAATATCTTTGAGAACCATCACGTCAATGACGCCGGAGAAAAGATTGCCTGTCGTGCTGTGGACATACAAGAGTTGATCAAGAAGAAGCCAACGTTCGAGGACGTTGAGGACGAAGAACAAGATGACACCGTGGGGAATTACGATTCAGAATGATACACATGGCGAAGATGTTGACTCTACTGCTGCGGATGATGATTACATTGGTTTTGTCGTATTTGCCTGTCAAAAGACGTTTTTTTATCTACTATGTGAAATTGTGTTTGCTATGACAACTGAAACCTCATGAACATGTTGTTTAGTATTTTGTTGTGAGAACATCACTTGTTATGTATGCTGATTTGTGTTTGGTGATTGTATGAAAACTAAAACATGATGACATTGTTGTTTACTTGTACTCATATTTGGCTGTGAAACTTGAATTTGATGACATAGTTTGCTGTTGGACTGCAATTTGCTCGGCGTCTTGAATGAGAACAAAGTTGACCAGCAGGGGCCTCGCTATTTATTTATTTATATGAGCAAAGCGGGATACCCCTGATTTCCGTTAATAGAAATCATTAGATGTTCACAACACTACGCCCACCTGCTACATGGGTTTCATTCATCACTAGTTTCAAAAAGGTGCTCATGTCGTAGCCATTGAATACATCACGAGTGCTACATACACCGCAAATAAAGAGACAATCATCCTCTGAGCACATCGATTTTGCCCATTATATTCACAAGCTCTTTCATCTCCTCATTGTTTGTCAAGGCCGTTCAGCAGCTGTTGCTTGGCCATGATCGGAGGAACTGCATCTTTAACCTTCTCGCTCGCATCTTCCTCTTCTCGTTCCTTGATTATTTCTCCAACACCCCAACCTGCTGGTATTGGGATTCCTCGGCTAACCAAATAATCAGCGTAGTTGCATTCCCCACATCGACAACTTCCCGAAATACAAATCACATGAATCTTCCCTTTTACGCACGAATCAAATTGGAAGATCATCAACCAAACTATTAAAAAATCAGCAACTGAAAGTAGCGAACAACACTTAAACATATTATTACCCCATGATTCGGGCATTTGTAGAAGACTCGGCCAGGGTTGCGGATTGTGGTTGAGACGCGACGGATGACTCTACGTGATTTGTAGCAGTGGCACCACACCAACGGCAGCGGGTTGCGATGAGCAATCGGGTGTGGTGCGCGTGCCGGCGGGGGTGTGATGTGACCCACAAGCGATGGTACGGGTGGCGACTTGGCACATATCTGGTTGTTGCCTGCTGAAGAGCAGGTGGACGAGCAGCCAGCGGACATGGTTGCTTTGCGCGAGCTTGATGCTAGGCAGAGTAAGTAGAGAAGAGGAGAAGCGAACGTTGGATATGTTAGTTTCATTACTTGCAGAGTAGCATAGCACCATGTATAGTCATAGTCTAGGTTTGGATTCGAACCAGCTACAGGAGCACGTCTTTCTTTTTTCTAAAACTCGGCAATGTATCTTTACTGGTACACTAGCTTGTTCTGTACGCCTTCCCAAGTCTTTGATTTTCTTTCCCTTTTTTTGCGAGGAAGGAAGGAGGACAAAATTGAGAGTTCCTCATACTCGAACCTAAGACCTCTCGGTTGAAAACCAAGGGTGCTAGTCACTTATGTGGCGAACGTTCCCTGTGAGGAGGACGCAGACGAACGCATTCTCCTCGCAGTTTTCTTCCTATATATAAAAATTATGCTACTTGGTGTCCGCTTAGTCAAAAAATGATTGTGCCAACCCTGACCGTTGGATTGACATTCAACATCTGTCGCGTTTCTTCAGTCTCTTCTTCCTCGAGCCGCCAAAGCCAAACCAGCGTCGGCGGTACCGCCTGCTCCCGCCTCCCACGACTGGCTGTGATCTTCCCCGGCTCCTGTTCGTTCCTGTCCGAGGCCTCACCATCGTCCTCCGCCTTGGTTCGCTCACAAGGCCGCCTCGGTGTTGTCAACATTGTTAACAACCGAGAGGAATAAGGAGATGATTGTACATGGTGAGGATGACAGAGGGACCCAAAGAGCTGCCATGTAATTTTTTTTTCGGACGGAGAAGGGTATCAACTGGGTTGTGGGGACCCGTGGCCCATCTAGCCCAGGCTTTTATTTCATATGTTTAGCACATGACCAGCCCAGTTTGTTTTTTTCCTTTCTGAAAAATGGCTAGCCGGCTATTTTGTTTTTTCAGAATAACCAACATAGGCCTACTTGCTTTTCTACGACCTGCTGGGCTGGAAATCTTTCAAGACAAGGAGGGATGCATTTTGCCCAGAAAATGGGCTATAAGTAATAAGAAATGGGCTATAAGTAATAAGAAATGGGCTATAAGTAATAATAAATGGGCTGTAAAATGAAAAAAATACAGCAAACAGGCAATTAGTTCCAAAATATTGTTTTCTTTGGATTTTGATATTTTAAATTTCATTGTTTTTGTGCGGGTAAAATTTCATTGAATTTAAATTAAGGTATATTTAGATTTAAAATTAATTTGAATCTGGCTAGAAATTTCGGGCTGTGTGCTGTTTGGGACAGATTTGGAGGCTGACTTGTGGGTCTACTAGGTTGACGTGTACTTTGGCTTTGTCAACTTAGTCCACAAACGAGTCTAGCAGCGATGTGACCGTTGGATGTTAATCCAACGGTCGTCTGCTTTTTCAATATCTCGATCTTCTTGCTCCAAATTACCAAACCAGCTCCGATGGGACTGCTGCTCACGCCTCCCGTGGCCGGCTGTGCTGCCGCACAGGTCGCACCGCCCCACCCTACTTCATTGCTGGCTAGGCCATTCCTCTACTCACCCACACCTCCTGTTATTTTCCGGCGACGGTAGCCGGACCAGTAAACCCTCGTACTCCCCACCGCATGGGCAACCATTGCCGAGTCTTCCCCGGCTCCGTGTCGTTCCCTTCCTAGGCCTCGCCGTCGTCCACCGCCATGGTACTCTCGGCACGGCCTGGTCAACGTGGACAACGAACGACATCCATCGGCCGTGGACTATACGTGCAAAATAATGATTCCTCCACCTGACAGCTGGGACCCACCGGAAGGGCCTCTGTATTTCGCGAAAAAACCGTTCCCCCCGCTGACATGTCGGGCCCAGCATCTATATCTTTGCACGCAAGGAAGTGCCTCCATATTACGCACAAAAAATTGAATACCCACCCTGCTAGCTGGGACCCACCATAGTGGGAATGACTTGTGGGCCAACTAAGTTGACGGGGACGGAGGGCTTTGTCAACTTAGTCAATATGAACGATTCTAGATCCAGTGACCATACGATGTCCATCCAACGGCCGTAGTGCTTCTTCAACCTCTGGTCTTCTTGCTCCAGCCGCCCAAAAGCAGCGCCGGTCGTGCCGCATGCTCCTGCCTCACGTGGCCGGCTGTGCTGCCGTGGAGGCCTCACCGCTCCCTACTATTCCCAATGCTGGCCAGGCCCTGCGGCGACGGCAGCCTCACACCGCAGCCGAACCAGTGAACCCTCGTACTCCTCTCTGCACGGGCTTCCACTGCCGCGTCTTTCCCGGCTCCGCGTCGTCCCTTTCCTAGTCCTCGCTGTCGTCCACCGCCGTGGTGCTCTCGGAGCAGCCTGGTCAACATGGTCGAGGAACGAATTCCATCGGACGTGGACTATACGTGGAGAGGCTGACAGCTGGGTCCACGACCGCAGCAAGGAAGTGCCTCCTTATTACGTGGAAAATAATGATTCCTCCACCTGACAGCTGGGACCCACCGGACGGGCCACTGTATTTCGCGGAAAAAATGTTTCCCCCTGACTGCTGGGACCCACCAGCTTCATCTTCGCACGCAAGGAAGTGCGTCCGGGCAAAAAAAACGATTCGCCCCCTGACTGCTGGGACCCACCAACTACACCTTCGCATGCAAGGAAGTGCGTCCGGGCAAAAAAAAACAAAACGATTCGCCCTTCTGACTGCTGGGACCCACCAGCTACATCTTCACATGCAAGGAAGTGCCTGACAGTCAGGACCCACCTGGTCGAAGCGTACGTAGCGTTGTCATCCTGGTCGCGAATGTGTACGTACATACTGGTCGATGTAGAGGCGCATGCGTGTCGTAGTAGAGGCGCGCACGTGTCGTAGTAGAGGCGTGCACGTAGCATGTACACGTACGTACAGCGGCCATGGTGCAAGAAATAAAATACGGCCACGTATGTGTACATACGGGCGGGGTCTCGAACGCCTACTCACGCATACGTACGGCCAAGGCTCGTGTACATGGCTGGGTCGGAACGGAGAAACAACATCGTCGTCGTGTTCATGGGGAGGAAACGGAATGCATCGTGTTCATGGGGAGGCAACGGAATGTGTCGTGTTCATCGGGAGGCAACAGAACGCATGGGAGCCAACCAGCTTGGACGGAACAGGCGATGGAAACGAGGCCTGTCGTACCGCAGAACGGAGGAAACGGCCTTGTGTTCGACCGGCCACGTTCGGAACGGGGTCCTGTTGATCGGGAGGGGTGTGGCGTACCGCAAAACGGAGGAAACGGACCTCCTACGGTCGAAACGGGGTCCCTTTGATCGGGAGGGTGTGGCGTGCCGCGAACGGATTTAAACGGACCTCCCGCGGTCGAAACGGGGTCCCGTTGATCGGGAGGGTGAGGCGATCGCAAAATGGACCAAACGGAATTGTGTTGGAGTGCTACGGTCGAACGGGTCCTGTTCATCTCGAGGGTGTGGCGTACCGCAAAACGGGACTCCATGGGATACTGTTCATCTCCACCGTCGACCTCCTCCAGCCTCCACGGGCTCCTGTTCATCCAGCCTCCACCGCGCCCTACTCCACCGGCTCTTGTTCAACCACCCTCCACCATCTACTGCTCATCCAGCCCTCCACACCACGGGTCCTGTTCAACCACTCCTCCACGGGCACCCCTCCACCGCTCTCTGCTCATCCAGCCCTCCACACCACGGGTCCTGTTCATCCGAGGCAACGCCACCGCCACTGCTCATCCAACCCCCCGCCGCAACGCCATCGTTCATCCCAGAGGCAGCATCGATCGGCTTCGCTAGCAGCGATGGCGGCGAATCACTCGATCGGATTCAGTTAACAGCCATTGATCGATCGCCGGGTTCGATAACGCGTAGTTCGCAAAATCGCGCCGGGTTCGATTAGAGCCCAACGCCTCGCCGGGATCGATTAGAGCCAACGCCGCACACACGCTGCAGCGTCGTGTCGACGAGAAAGCGCGCATCGCTTCGGCCCCGACCTCTCACCGTAACCGGAACTCCCCGAAATTTTCCTCCCCCTCGCTTCTACCACGGTTTTTTCCGTCATGGACGGCCCAAGGAATGTCATGCAGCTACGTCTCCGGCCCGCCCAGGACGAAAAGCCCATTTTCTGTCATGATTTTTTATCATAGAAGTAGGAGCCCACCACATCTATGATGATACCGGGTTTTGTCACAATTATCGTCTTAGAAGTGTCATATGTATGACAGAATTATTTTCGTTCGGCCCAAAATGTCACGGATGTGTCTTTTTTTTGTAGTGTAAGTGTTATTGTGAATATGGTTAGTTCATAATGTTTGCTGAAAACTTGAATGCTGGCTTTACATATTTACAACAACAAGAGAAAACAGAGTTTGTAAAAGTTTTTCTTTATCACTTTCAGTTTATGAACTGAATTGCTTGAGGACAAGCAAAGGTTTAAGCTTGGGGGAGTTGATACGTCTCCGTCATATCTACTTTTCCAAACACTTTTGCCCTTGTTTTGGACTCTAACTTGCATGATTTGAATGGAACTAACCCGGACTGACGCTGTTTTCAGCAAAATTGCCATGGTGTTATTTTTGTGCAGAAACAAAACTTCTCGGAATGACCTGAAAATCAACGGAGATTATTTTTGGAAAATATAAAAAATACTGGCGAAAGAATCAAGGTCAGGGGGGCCACACCCTTTCCACGAGGGTGGGGGCGCGCCCCTGCCTCGTGGGCCCCCTGGAGCTCCACCGACCTCAACTCCATCTCCATATATTCGTGTTCGGGGAGAAAAAAATCAGAGAGAAAGATTCATCGCGTTATACGATACGGGACCGCCGCCAAGCCCTAAACTCTCTCAGGAGGGCTGATCTGGAGTCCGTTCGGGGCTCCAGAGAGGGGAATCCGCCGCCATCGTCATCATCAACCATCCTCCATCACCAATTTCATGATGCTCACCGCCGTGCGTTAGTAATTCCATCGTAGGTTTGCTGGACGGTGATGGGTTGGATGAGATTTATCATGTAATCGAGTTAGTTTTTTTAGGTTTTGATCCCTAGTATCCACTATGTTCTGAGATTGATGTTGCTATGAATTTGCTATGCTTAATGCTTGTCACTAGGGCCCGAGTGCCATGATTTCAGATCTGAACCTATTATGTTTTCATGGATATATGTGAGTTCTTGATCCTATCTTGCAAGTCTATAGTCACCTACAATGTGTTATGATCCGGCAATCCGAAGTAACAATAATCGGGACCACTCCTGGTGATTACCGTAGTTTGAGGAGTTCATGTATTCACTATGTGTTAATGCTTTGGTCCGGTACTCTATTAAAATGAGGCCTTAATATCCCTTAGTTTCCATTAGGACCCCGCTACCACGGGAGGGTAGGACAAAAGATGTCATGCAAGTTCTTTTCCATAAGCACGTATGACTATATTTGGAATACATGCCTATATTACATTGATGAATTGGAGCTAGTTCTGTGTCACCCTATGTTATGATTGTTACATGATGAACCGCTCGGCATAATTCTCCATCACCGATCCAATGCCTACCAGCTTTTCACATATTGCTCTTCGCTTATTTACTTTACCGTTGCTACTGTTACAATCACTACAAAACCCAAAAATATTACTTTTGCTACCGTTACAGTTACTTCCATACTACTTTACTGCAGATACTAAGTTATCCAGGTGTGGTTGAATTGACAACCCAACTGCTAATACTTGAGAATATTCTTTTGCTCCCGTTGTGTCGAATCAATAAATTTGGGTTGAATACTCTACCCTCGAAAACTGTTGCGATCCCCTATACTTGTGGGTTATCAACATCCCACACAGTCGCGCCAAGGAAAACGTTCCCGTTCACGGGTACATCACACATAATTTTTCCCGTTAAATCATTTGGGATAGTGTTGCCATTGCACACGATATTAATAATTTTATCGTTTGCGTTATTTAATGCATCACACACGGTGCGTAGAAGAAACTGTGTGGCAAAGGCTGTCCATCACACACATTTTTTATGTGATAAACGTTTGCGCAAGGTTGCCTAATGCAAACGGTTTTCAAGAGAAAGTCGTGTGTGCAGTGAGATTGATCGCACACGTAGTGGATTCTAGAAACGTTTGTGATCTCCATGTATACCGCAGACGTTTCGCTTTCGCAAACCATGTGCAGTTTTATCCCTAATTAATCCAAAATTAATCCAATTAATCCCTAATTTAAAAATCACATGTTTTGAATTTGAAAGTAGGAAATCACTTATTTCATATCCAACCATGTTTATTACAAATATAGGTTCAACCACGAATCCATAATTCAATGCACAGGTACATATACTGAAGAACTACAGAAGCACCAAGTAAAGAATGATGAACCATAGTTGTACTAAAGACTATAAAGAGAGAGGCGAAAGACATTCTGGTTGCTGGAGAAAGTGAAGCGGAATGCCCATATTGTGCCCTCCTCCATGCGTAAGGCACGCACGACTCTAGGCCAACCCCTTGTGATGGCTGCCCGTCCATCCTTCACTGTCTTCATTAGGAGTTCTTGATGCTCATTGTAGTCTAGGTGAAATACTTTAACCTTCATTGCGTGTCCACCAATCATATACTTTGCGAGGTAATCTTGAGTGAACTTCTTTGGAAACCACTGGGAACGAAAAAGCTTCAGACATTGTTGTCTAACAACTCATTATGGGCAGTAAAAGGAGAAGGCTGCAGAGTTTGTAGTTACCATCCTACAGCTCACTATTGTGTTGGATAGAGCATAAACAAATAATTTGCTTGCCACCATTCGTATCTTTTTGCTAATAATCCTTATCAGTTTCCTCACTTGATGCTTGTTCATCAATATCTCATTGCCCCATACGCAAAAAGGGTTGATGTGTGGATCCTTGCCAAGGGCATATGTACCTACAAGCAACAAGTCAATATTAGAAGCTAACTAGTGTCCAGGCCTGGATCTGTATGCACTACATTATGGAACGATGGGGGGAGTACAAGCTGAGGGATGAAGCTAACCTCGGCCGAAAATGGTGGCCACTCCCGTTGTTGTCCTGCATAAGTAGTGGAAAGGCATGATAAGTACAACAATCTTAACATCAAACAAATATAGCAAAGGTAAACAACATCATCTCCAAATGATAGCTTGAATGTGTTGGTTTCAGCATGCTGTTAAAGCACATATAAAATGGAAGGCAATGTTACCGACAACAGGCTTAATAGCCATGAAATATTGCAATTCAAACTGGTATTATTGAAAATAAATAGAACGTAGGTAATGCTTAAACATCACACTGGATAAATGTGTAAAACTGAAGTAAAGGGCATGTGTTAACTACACCAGGCATAACTGGAACCAAATATAGCCATTCAAACTGGTATTGATGTAGTCGAGCGGCACAGCTCCGACTTGCACATAATGAACCACACATTGTGAATGACTGAAATAAAAAGGCATAAATGACCAAAGATAACAACCAAATATAGCCATTGAAAACTGGATGAGTCTCATCAAGCAACCAACCTAACAAGCAAATACAGATAAACAGGCATATGCTTGAAAACTGGACAAATGCTCACGCAACCAACCTAACAAGCAGATAAAGATAAACAAGGCATCAGCTGATAGCTAGAGAAATGCTAAAAAGCAACCTAACAACCAAATACAGATTGACAAGGCATCCGCTGATAACTGGAAAATGCTAAAAAACAACCTAACAACCAAATACGATAAACAAGGCATCCGCTGATAAGCGGACAAATACTCACTGCAACCAAACTAAGAACCAAATATAGATAAACGAGGCATCTGCTCGATAACTGAAAAAATGCTCACTCCAACCAACCTAACAACCAAATACAGATAAACAAGGCATCTACTCACTATAAACAACCAAATGTAGCCATTCATGAAACTAAAGTGGACAATTCATACTTAAACATCACATAGACCTATTGAACAATACATTTTTGCATAACTGAAATAATTAAACACGACACAGTTAAAGCACCGCACGACAAATGCTACTACAACCAAGGGTACGGGTTGGCAAGCTAGAAAAGGTAATATTTGCTGATAGAATGTTGCCTCACATTTCATGGACGGGATCCTTCCAGTTGGAAGAGCACAGACCCATGGTGCGCTCTCTGATGTCACAGATGGGCTATTTCACCTTGGAAGAACCTTCTTGGGTGCCCTCCTCGTGGTCGTGGTCGTGGTCGATGAGATCTGACTTGGCAATTGAGGATCCCAAGACGCCGTCGTAGAACGTGTCCTTCAGAAGTGACAAAATGGGCTCGATGGCGTATAAAGCTCGCAAATCCTTGACCGCTTGGCTGAGGACATCAGCGGCAGGGCCGTCGAAGAGATCGACAGCGGTTGAACTAGAGGGGTTGGGGATGGACCACTTAACTTGTGACATGGCCCGCGTGAAGCCGTCAGTGAGGATGAGCTTGATGTCGTAGCCAGCTTTCCCGAGATACAGTAATACGCTAGCCCGCTGACATGAAGCCTTCGGGATGGCAACGTAGTCAACGTATTCGCCGGCTTCCGCGGCGACGTGTTGCTCCGGGATTGACAGGTCGGGGCGAACGGTGGCCACCTCGCCAACGTCCGCCGGAGAGGCCATGATAAACCTCTTCTTGGCCGAATGCTCGTCGGGCTCCCCGGGATATGAGGTCGAGCTTAGGCTCCGACATTTTGGAGCAGGGGATGTGGATCTAGCAGGGAGGGACACCGCAGGCCTCATCTAAAAACTCAGGGGAGTGGGGCGACGGTATGGGAATCGCTAGATAACCTGAACTTTATTATCTAAGCTAGGAGGAACGGGCAGACCGACAGGGTTGGCGGCGACATGAGCTAGGGTTCAAGGGGAGGGCGGGTGGGGGACTCGGAGGGTGGTGTTTGAGGATACTCCGCGGCTACTGAAAATTTTAGTAATGGTGGGTGGACATGGTGGTGGACGAGGGAGGGCGACGGTTCAAATGCCTCGGCTACTGCAATTTTACTATATAGTCGGTGTTGGAGGAGTGTGGGCGACGGTTGAAGTACGGCGGCTACTAAAATTTGGGTAAAGGAATTGATGCGGGGCGGGAGTGCCCAAGATCGCGCACGGTCCAATAACAATATGCGTGTATGATAATAAGGAAAAGTGGCCGGATCCGCCGATTTTTGCAATGCTCAAGGCGGGTAGTTTGTTTTTTATATTTCTAGCTAGCTGGTCTATCACACACGGTTAGTCCTAATTTCCAAATAAACTTACCCGCCTTTAGCTTCCACAGGTGGTGGTTTTATAGCGCACTTGCATCGCACACGGTTAAGCCAGTACCTCCACCCTCTGCTCGCGCTTGCGCGGTCTTGGTGATTTCAATGCACTTGCATCGCACACCGTTGAGCCAGTACCTCCACCCTTTGCTCGCGCTTGCGCGGTCGTGGTGATTTGAGCGCACTTGCATCGCACACGGTTGAGCCAGTACCTCCACCCTTTGCTCGCGCTTGCGTGGTCGTGGTCATTTCAGCGCACTTGGATCGCACATGGTTGAGCCAGTACCTCCACCTTAATTTGCTCGCGCTTGCGCGGTCGTGGTGATTCACATCACATTGTATTGCACACGGTTAAGATATTATACCCCGTGTCCGTTGAGGGTCATCAGAGTCTTTGCAGCAAAAAATAACGTTAGGGAGGGTCAAAAGACAGCCACACCAGCATGTGGCCCAAATATATATATGAGTGAAAAGGGCGGTATGTGATGTTCAAAATTCCAATGCACAACTTTGACCCCGCGGTCCCAAGGTTGGGCGCGTCATTGAAGATCGATGAGAGGGGCCAGAAGTCAAGAACCACCTGGAAGTGGCCAGATATATGTACAAATATTGGGGATGTTTAAAACTTTAAATACACAATGCATAACTTTGGTGGCACCTGCCTTGCAAACCTGAAAGCACCCTAACAGCCACCTAGCTAGGATATATATAATGACTTAATGTCGTACCTAGCTAGGATGCTTGGCCCACCACCTCCCACTTCGTGTCAGCGGGGCGGATGCACGTAATGATCGATACTTTGGTCATACATGCATGTCGCCATGACCTACCATAAGACGGACCAATGAATCTTTCGTTTGGTCAAATGACAGTTGTTGTTGTCGATAAACCGCTTGGGCCAATAGATTGAACCATCATAAACATCGCACGAGAGGGACCACAAAACCAGCTCCTCTTGCATGTGGCCCAAAATGATGTACGTTGGGAATGGGTGATGTGTGTTTTAAATATAGAATAATGTACAATTTAGATGTGGTGCCTACCTCTCGATACAGACAACAACCATGAAGGCAAGGTAGTTAAGGATGAGATACGTACGCAGGGTTTGATGTAGGTCAAACCCAGCAATCGGAGCATCTGGGAGGGAATCCTAACAATTCATGAGCTCGAGCTTTGGTTGACCGACATTTGACGGTGACCGGCCCTAACATGAACTAGGAGGAATCCATTCATGGCCAACACATACCCCTCATTACCGGTCAAAGGGATGATATATATACACTAGGGGAGCCCACAGATATCTGTGTCGTCACAAAAAACCGCACAAGGGAGACGTGGTCGATCAGAAGACACTGTATACACCACATGCGGCCCAAAAATATGTATGGGTACGATGGTGTATCATGTGTTTAAATCCCAAATGCACAACTTCGATGGGCCACGCCAAGTACATTACAAACCGAACATCGTACCCGACTCCAAGCCTAGTTCAATACCTATGATGTCAGTATCCCAACTTCGAGGCGGCAATGCGGGGTCGTCCCACGCATGTGCTCAAACTTTATTTTGTATAGCATGGGACACATCTATACACACACACACACACACACACACACACACACACACACACACATCTATACATCTATACAACTATATAGTGTGCTAATAACTATGAAAGTTGCTCGTTGGATGAAGCCAATCCAACGGTACAGAGATGGCAAATCCGAGCACTACTATCCGTTGGATATCATCTACATTCCACCAGATTCTGCCACATGTACAATCTAGAAGAATCCATGGTTGAACTTAAGCATAATGCACAAACCTCAAAACACAAGAACTTCTCCTTTGTTCTCTAGAATCTTCCATATTTTAATTTCCCAAACCTTTTTTTTCTAAATGAATTGTCACTTTTTGGTTTTACCTTTACAATGCACAATTCCATGAATCTTAAAATAGTTTTTTTATAAAACTAATTGATTTTGGATGAGATGAACTATAAGAATTAAACGAACATCTACATCATACATATCTGGGAGAAGAGGCGGGAAACCGATGAGAGGAGTGGCGAGAAATTGTAACCTGTTTTGAATGAAAACCTAGTAGAGAAGGAAGCATGAGCTACACGATGCAAGCGCACGGTGCTTACCCATGTACTACATGTGCTGTCGAAAGGGCTCAGGGTTGCCGTTCAACCTGGGAGCATCCAACAGTGCACACGTACGATCCGTGGGGTTTGGGTTCTGGCCAGTCAGAACGCAGGACTCAGATTGCACGCGCAGCGTGAGGGGGGAATATCATATGGAAACCAATATTCGGTGGAAACCGGTGAAAACCACGAGAAAAAGATATTTTGAAGTTTCAAAAAAAAATCAAAAAAAATGCGGGATGTTAAGAGGATGATGTTTTATTGGCACACAAAATTTCAAGTTGAAACACATTAAGAGATGTGAGCTATGAAAAAGACAAAATCAGTGTTGAATAGTGCCGAATAGTAATGTCACTATGCAGGGCGGAATTTGTCTTTTTCATAGCTCACATCTCATAACGTTTTTCAACTTGAAACTTTGTGTCGCAATAAAACATCACCTTCTTGACATCCCACATTTTTTTCAGATTTTTATGAAACTTTAAAATATGGTTTCCACGAAGTTTTCATTGAATATCGGCTTTCGTGAGTGAACCTTGTGCTATTTGAAAACATTTCGTGAGAAGAATCTTGGTTTTTAAATCCCCGTAAATCCAAAACTAAGCTGAAAATCATGAAACCTGCCATGGTCTCACGACATCGCACTTTTGAGGAATTTTTTTCGTCCATTGTGGCGCAAGTTTTATTACAAGCCTCTTACAAACCTGAGCTTCTCTCAAAGAAGCCTCGTGGTTCCGATAGGGAAACTTGTCCCCCTTGTGGGCGATACGTAATCACTGCCTGTTTTCACCTTGTATTTTCTTCTACAGGCAACATGGAACGATAGGATATCCGCGCTGAAATTTAAACTTATTCAGGGTTTATTTTGGCCTTTTTATACACTAATTGAGTTTCCTAGGCATTTAATGACCATAATTCAAATCTGAACTACAAATACATGCTCCAGTTCACTAAAATGGCTAGAAAAATTATACATGTGTCCTTGGGTGCATGTTTAGTTCCCATGCCAGGAATGGGAACGAATTACAACCATACTTGTGTCATGGCTCGTACTCAAACATTTCGAATCTTGGTTTTTAAGTCCCCATAAATCCTAAACTCACCAGAAAGTCATCAAAGGTGGCATGGTGTCACGTCATGGCTCATATATGTCGTGGTAAAAACATTTTCCAATTTGGGCCAAGCTTTATTACAAACCTCTTACAAAAACTAGAGCTTCTCTCAAAGAAGCCTCGTGGTTCTGATAGGGAAACGTGTTCCCCTTGTGGGCGAAACATAATCACTGCCTCTTTTCGCCTTGTATTTTCTTCCACGGGCAACATGGAACGAAAGGATATCTGTGCTGAAATTTAAACTTATTCAGGGTTCGATTGGCCTTTTTATACACTAATTGAGTTTCCTAGGCATTTAATGTCCATAATTCAAATCTGAACTACAAATACATGCTCCCACTACAAAAAAATACACTTCCGTGATGATACGTGTTTGTCACAGTAGGTCACGTTTTCTGTCATGCATGTACATCCATGACAAATTTATGACAGAATCAAGATAGTCATACATGTGGTGTCGTAGATGTGTTCCATGACATTACCAAATTTATCATCACGGAAGTGTCCACTTCCAAGACGATAAATCACGCGTCACAAAAGTGCTTTCGTCAAGGGTGACCGACACGTGGCATCCACCATAACGGAACGCCGTTAAGCTATTGGGTCCGGTTTTGGATCCGATAACCCGTTAACAGCCCCGACCAATGGGGATTTTCCATGTGTAAAATCATAATTGGCCGGAGGAAACACGTGTTGCCTCACTGTTGGGACATATGTCATCCACTCATTGGACAGGAGGCGCCTATGATTGGTCGACACGTGGCACGGCCCAACAGTGGCCCATTCCGATGAAAAAGGCCGGCCCAGTAAAAAATAGCAGGTCTGCCCATATAAGGCCTACTTGTGTCAGGTCCATTTAAGCCCACGGCCCATACAAGATGTGACAATTCGGTCCGTCAACGGCCCGTTAAAGATTTGACACCATTGCAGCCCATCATCACTTCGAGCCCGTTAACAGCCCGTTATATATTTGGGCTCAATATCGGCCCGATGAGATTTCGACCTGTTAACGGCCCATTCAGTGGATGGGCAAATTTTCACGATGTACATCCTTCGGCCTTTTACTGACCCATTTAAATATTGGGCTAATTTCCGGCCCGGTGTGTCTTTCAGCCTGTTGACAGCCCACAAATCAGTTGGGCCATTTGTAGTCGGACCTGAGTTTAGGCCATTTAGCGACCCATTTAAGTGTTGGGCCAATTTCCGGCCCAGTGTGTCTTTCATCCTGGTGATGACCCATATATCTGTTGGGCCATTTGTAGTCGGACCTGAGTTTCGGCCTTTTAGCGACCCATTTAAGTGTTGGGCCAATTCCCGGCCCTGTGTGCCTTTTAGCCAGTTAACGGACCATAAATGAGTTGGGCCATTTGTAGTCGGACCTGAGTTTTGGCCTTTTAACGGCCCATTCCCTTCATGGTCCAATACCAGCCCGGTTTCTCTTTCGGCCTGCTAAAGGCCCACAACACAGTTGGGCCATTTACAATACGACCTGACTTTCGGCCTCTTAGCGGCCCATGCTCTTCATGGTCCAGTACAAGCCCGCTGTCTCTTTCGGCCTACTAAAGTCCACAGTATAGTTGGGCCATATGTAGCCCGAACTTAGTAACGGCCCGTGAAATCAATTGGGCCCACCTATTGCCCGCTCCGATGTCAGCCTGTTAACGACCCGGGAGTTAAGAGGGCCGACCATTAACTTTCGGCATGGTAACGTCCCATTAACTTAATGGGCCCACTAAAGTTCGTACATGTCTTTAGGCCAAATTATATAATTTGAGCCCATTACGACGAACAATTATGCACAGGACCAAAACCGATCAAGCAAAGGTACGGCATACAGGGAAAAACGTTGCACATCCAGCATATATTACAGGAAATTACATCCACTGGGTAATCAAAGATTGATGCCAGTGCAAATAAATGAACAGAACCTAACGATCTACAACGTCACAATCTGCAACCTCGGCACGGATGACGCCCATAAGCATGTGGGCAAGTTCTTGCTGCTTTGCTACACTGTCTCTAAAAACATTGATCAGTTGTTGTTTCGCACGACTCTGCACCTCTGATTCCTCCACCATTTCCATCATTCCGTCAGCCATTAACTGGTTCACAAACATACATTTTTTCCGTTGCATTCGACACAGAGGTTACTTAAAAGATTCAGATGGCGATTTTGGCAGGCTTGTATTATTGATAGTGGAGAGTGTCTCGACCACTGCATCATAACATAAATTAGGAGGGGAACCAAACAGATTAATCATGAGTTATTGGCATATTACCTGGCCTAGATTTATTGGAAAGAAACAATGGGGTTGCCTTGCTGTTTTCAGAGTTTGTCTTCTTATCTTCAGCAGCCTGCACCAAATTAAGACACTAGCATTGCTATCATTGGCCAAGTCAGATAATAGGAAAGCAACATTGGCACAACGAACATTTGGGCAACTAGCCAACACTAAATTAACAAAATATGGCACAACTATCATCAGCCAGGTAAGGTAATACGAAAGCTAACATTGACACAATGAATGAATGGGCAACCAGAGCAGCACTACAATTCAGTAATGTGCATGATATGAGATTGTACACTCATGCAGCTCAGTATGCAAAACTACCAGGCAGTTTTATTTACAAAAATCAACATTGGCGCCTTTAACATTTTGCTACAACTAATTTTAGATCAGACCAAGGTTGGATTCACGCCGATTAACAAAATACATGCTGCTGTAAAAATATAGTGATATACACAGGTACTTACATCAGCATTGGAGCACAGAGAATTCCCGCAAGATATTTTCCTCGAATACAGTGCCAATGAAGGAAATCTTCTATCATCTAACCTTATTTTCTAAAAGAGAGATGGGTAAGAAACATGTAGAAAATATGATCAGAATGCTATAAAATTTCATGATGCAAGGATACGCACATGCTTCTTAGAATGGAGTTGGCATTCTTTTGCTGGAATGGAGCGGACTAGTTCTTTGGCCACTGGAATCTGCTATTATCAGTGGGAGTTGGGTTAAACTGTGCTGGAGCAGTATCTATGAAAAATGGAGTTGGTTTATTATCTCCTGGCGTTTGGATCTTTTGCAAAGACCTGGTTTGTAACCCTTTAGATTCTAACATAGTCGTCTTCCCCTTGCATGCCTTATATAGAAGAATGGTGCTTCAATTATAAAACATGCTAGAGCAGAGATGGAATAGGTACTGAAGAATAGAAAGGCATGACATATTGACATGTATTCCCTCCATCCGGAAATAAATGGATGGGTCTAGGCGTATTTCAGTTCTAGATACATCCAGTTTTATCCATTTCTGCGACATGTAATCCGAACGGAGGGAGTATGATGTAAGAGCTAGGGATACGACCGGACAACACAGTAAAAAAGACACTGAAAAGCCACTGCAGAACCAATGTAATCAAACCCACTGATATGAGATAGTACACTCATGCACCTCAGGATGCAAAACTACCAGGCAGTTTTCCTTACAAAAATCAACATTGTGGCCTTTAATCATACATTTTGCTACAACTAAATTTAGATCAGATAAAGGTTGGATTCACGCTGATTAACAAAATACATGTTGATGTAAAAATATAGTGATATACAACAGGTACTTACATCTGCATTGGAGTACAGAGAATTCCTGCAAGAATCTTTCCTCACAAACGATACCAGTGCAGAAATTCTTCTATCTGTTAAGCTTATTTTCTAAAAGAGAGATGGGTAAGAAACATGTAGAAAATATGATCAGCATGCTATAAAATTTCATGATGCAAGGATACGCACATGCTTCTTAGAATGGATTTGACATATTTTTGCTGGACTGGAGCGGACTAGTTCTTTGGCCACTGGAATCTGCTTATTATCAGTAGGAGTTGGATTTCTCTGTGCTAGAGCAGTATCTATAAAAACTGGAGTTGGTTTATTATCTCTTGGCATTTGGATCTTTTGCAAAGACCTGGTTTGTAACCCTTCAGATTCTAAAATAGTCGTCTTCCCCTTGCATGCCTTTTATAGAAGAATGGTGCTTCAATTATAAAACATGCTACAACAGAGAGATGGAATAGGTACTGAAGAATAGAAAGGCATGACATATTGACATGTATTCCCCCCATCCGGAAAAAAATGGATGGGTCTAGGCGTATTTCAGTTCTAGATACATCCTTTTTTATCCATTTCGGCAACATGTAATCCGGACGGACGGAGTATGGTGTAAGAGCTAGGGATATGACAGGACAACGTCATAAAAAACACTAGTTGAATGTAAAACTGTATGCTAGCGGAATACATACAGAAAAAAACTAAGGCAACATACACCTGTATGATTGGGAAACTAAGATGGCATTGCAACAGAGCACTAGAACAACACTTCAATGTAAAAAAACATGGTATGTTAGACAGATGAAGTACATACTGATGAATAACAATGCATAAGATATTCAGAAGCATGATGTCCAAATTAAGCAGATGGCATTGCGATAGAGCAAGGACCTTGTGGGGTGAAGAGGATTCAACATCTTCTGAAGAACTATCGTTACATGTTCCATCATATTGGGTATCATTGACATCAAGTTTATTGGCCTTTACATTGCTCCGTGAAGTTCTTGTGGATATATCAGTTTGTGCAATTATATCTGACATGCATGGAAGACAACTAGTAGTTAGATTTATGTAATGAGTGCCTGTAGGAGATGACATAAATAGTAGGACTGGGGTTAACTAGCAGCAACAGGTCTCAAAAACTAAAGGGAGAACACAGATGAAAGCTACAGAATATGTATCGTTCGTACTCGAGATTAACTAGATGGCACACAAAAGTGTTAAAGAACAACATAGGTAATACTAGAAGTGGTATAATACAATAATCACCAGCCTGTGGGATGGCATTGGCTGATGGATGATAACTATGGAACAACCTTACCTAAAGAACAAGTATCTTAGCTGAACTATGGAACAGCGTTAACTCCTGAACAAGACCCGTAAGAGATCAACATGAATATACAGTGAAATGTGATAATCTATTTTCCATGCTTAGATAAATAACAAAGACATAAATGTTCCACACAAGTAAGATGAGGGTACAACCTATTTGGCCGCCACCCATAGGAGTGAGCATCATGTGCTGACTTGTCGATGGCCCTGCAGTTGTTGTGGCTATCCATGTCAGGCACGCGCATTCGATGCAGGGAACTGTTGAGTGGGGACAATACGTCGCTTCTGGTGTATGCTTCCCTTGTTGGAGCAGCTGCGGTGAGCCGGAAGACGGTGTGGCTGAAGATGCAGATAAGGCATAATGTTAAGAATGACACATCTCTTTGATCTGAAGAAATACACTAAGAGATCAACAGCAAGGTACGAGAGTAGTCACACGTCTGTTGACTGAGACTAAATTGGGGTCACACGATTTTATATTATTTTAGTACTGTCCGATCTATGCCGGATGGCTTGATGGCCGTCTTGTGCCTCCCGACTGACACTGTTAGGAATCTTCCCCGAAGAGCCAGCGACCAACGGCAGAGCAGCTTGCCTCCGCCGTCCATGGCCCCGGCCAAAACCCCGCTCCCCGCCCCACCGCACTGCCGTGGTTGCGCCACCCCTGGGCCAATCCACAAAGACTCCCCGTCATCCAGATCCGGCAGCGGCAGTACCTTGAACCCACGCAACTCTAAGATATCCATCTAAGCGCCGCTTCCGCGGCGAACTTGCGGCCCCGCACCCTTATGTTAGACGCCAGCCAACCAGCAGCCTAGGAGCTCCGCCGCCTCAAGGGGTGCTGCATCCCATTGGGAATCGATTGGCCCAGAATAAAAATTTAGACAACTGACGCCTTAATAAAGTGATTTAAGATGAGGGTGCGACCTATCTGGCGGCACGGTGAAGTAGGCAAGTCCAGCTGCCGAGTCGGTGAGGCCGGCGCGGTTGCGGTGGCCACCGTGGCAGGGAAACAGCGATGTCCTGACGGTCGACGGCTACGGGGAAGCAGCCGGGACTCCGGACGGATCCGAAGTTGGAGCCGCCCCGGAGCCGTGAACAAGGACGGGGGTGAATCGTCTCCGGTAAGGTTCACGCGGCCGTCGTCGAGGCAGTTCCAGCAGCATGGAGTAAGAGGCACACGACCCAGTGCACGACGGCAAATGGACAGCGTCTCCGGCATTAGGGAGGAGGGCGGCTGTGAAATTGGTGCGGTGGGGGCGCATGGAGGAGGGTTGAGGTTTCGCGGCTCAGGAGAAGGGAGCTTCCTGGGAGAAGGTGATTTGGCGCCCACGAGGTATGAATGGGGGGGGATTGGGAGGGGAGTGGAACCATGTTTTACGGACGCATTTGTCTGAAATGTACGGGGGGAGTTACAGTTCTACCCCTGCCTTTAGGCTTCTCGGCTAGGGTCTGTGTACTGAGGGTTGGGGATAGTAGAGTAACTTTGCTTCTCCCCAAATAGTGGGCGGGAGCGATTTCGGGCGAGGAGGGCGTGTTTTGAAATATAGTGGGCACGAGCGATTTCGTGCGAGGAGAGCGTGTTTTGAAATAGTGGGCGCAAGCTATTTCGGGTGAGGAGAGCGTGTTTTGCCGACCATGGTTTATGAATTATTCGGCACATGTCATTTCGGCCGAGGAGAAGGCGCACTTGAATGAAGTTACAAACCTACCCTCGATGCACAGTGAGCCAATTAATGCATCTCCCACATAGGATGGTAATTTCACGTCTCCTATTTATTTGCTCGGGCGAATTCCTCCGAGCAGAGGATGTTTAATGGTTCATTCAAAATTTGGGAGAACGAGCATCCACGTCTACCTTACCAAGTTGATTCGAATCAAATTTAGAAAATATTAGCTTGCCACTTCTTTTTTAGATGGAGAGATGATGCTCGGGAGTAATGTGTTTTTACATGCTCGTTGCTAGTGATTTACTATATGACAAATAGTTGACCCACTCAAAAACGCGAATCAAACCCAAAATGAAATATCTCGATTCAATGAAATAGCTCATTCACCAGGTCAAAATAGTGAACTAAATCCAAAATTGAACACCTTAATCGAATAGCATGTTGTACAGTATTATAGTACTCCATGAACATGTTGAAAGTCAAATTAATGAACTTGTTTGATATACGCATATATCCGTTCATGTGTGGATTGCAGACAACATGTTCTCCAATTTAAATATTTGAATGCAAGTCTATATCGAAACATGGTTTATATCAGTCTTTGATGCATAAAACGCGATCTCCCCTCTCCGGACTCTCTCTCTCTCTCTCTCTCTCTCTCTCTCTCTCTCTCTCTCTCTCTCTCTCTCTCTCTCTCTCTCTCTCTCTCGCCAACAATCTTCAATTTTGTCGCACGCATCCAACACACAAACCTTGTTGGTCCTCTCTCTTTCTCTCCATCTCCCTCTCTCTCTCTTTGTGTGTTTGCGTGGGGGTTCTTTCTAGTTCGCATGCATATATACTCCATCTATAGGTCTCTCTCGCACACTATGTATGATTCTCTAGTCCAAGCTAGATATCTTGGGTACACTCATCGTACGCACACAAATTCCTTGGCTCGTTGCCCGTAACTCTCTCATGCACCACTCTATCGTCTCAGAGCTCTTCCCCTCTCTCTCAAACTCTCCATCTACATGGGTCACACATACACATGCATATCTCACTCGCACTCGATAGGCCCATCTAAAACTCTATCTCTCTCCCTTGTTCTCTCTCCATCTCACAAGCACACACACACAATCTCATGCCTAGCTAGCCAAGTATGATGGTCCCTCACTCAATTGTAGGCACATGCTGTCCCCCCTATATGTATATGACTATCTAATCTTAGTCTCCATCACAAACATGTGCATGGTCTATCTCAATTTCTCTCGGGGCATCTTTCTATCGCGCACGCACCTCCCTCGATCTCCCACCCATATAGTTCCCTCACGATCTCGAGGGGGTCTCTCTATCACAAACACACCCTCTCGCCCTCCCCATGCGTCCATGTTCTCCATGTGTCCCTCTCGACCTTTGTTCCTTGTTGGCCAGACCTCTGTTGGACATGTGCTATTGGGGTGTCTCTCTCCGTTGCAAACAATCACACACTAGCTATCTTTGTGTATCTCCTTGCCTTGCTTTTCTATCTCGGAGATACATGTGTGATATGTTCACCTAAGAAACGAAAAAACACACTTTCTCTCTAATTTATCATTTGTTGTCACTTTCTCTTTCACACACATACTCTTTTTGCACACTTACTCATTCTCCTTCACACACACTTGATCCCTCTCGACTTAGGCACCGTCCTCGGTCCATAGCATATTGATTTATTGAAAAGTCAAACATCACAAAGTTTGACCATGTACGTGGAGAAAAATAATTACATCTGGAATGGAAAACAGATACCATTAGATTCACCATGAGATGTAGTTTCGTATGATGTATCTTTGGTATTGAAGATATAAATAACATTTGTGTAAACCTGATCAAAGTTTCCAAAGTTTGACTTCTAAAAAAATTACATGCACTGCATTATTGAGCGGATGGAATATCTCTTTCCCCCTCTCAGCTATCTGACGCACCACTCAGCCTTATCGGGGTTCCTCAATCTCACTCAAACTTTATATCTCCCTGGTTCACACATACACATTTCTCGCTCGCGCTATACATATAGACCCATCCAACACTCTCCGCCCTTGTTCTCTCTCTATGTGACACGCACCCCCCTAATAAGTACCATAATCCCTCACTCCATCATAGGCGCAAGCACTCCCCCCACCCCCTAAGTATGATTATCTCTCACTAGCCATCAGGAACACACGTATTGTCTCCTTCCATCCATACCTCTATCTCAATATCTCCCGGGGCATATTCTATCGCGCACACACCATGTCACTCGATCTCCCACCCATTTGTAGTCCCGTCACGATCTCCAGGGGATCTCTCTATGACAAACATACACTCTCTCCTCCGCATGTCTGCATTTTCTCCGTACGTCTCTCTCGACCTCTCTCCCTTGTTTGTCAGACCCCTCTTGGCCACGTGCTAGGGGTCTTGCTCTCTCGGTTGCAAACAACCACACACTATCTCCTCACCTTGCTTCTGTTGTCGAAGATGCATGTGTGATATGTTTGCATAAGACACACACATTTTTTCTCGACTTTTATCGAGTGTTGTCCATGTCTCTTTCACACATGCACACACACTTTTTTCACTCACTCTTTCTATTTCACTCTCTCTCTCTCTCTCTCTCTAGTTAGGGACTCTCTCACGTCCATAAGCATATGGATGTTCTGAAAAGTCAAACCTCAGAAAAGTTTGACCAGGTATATGTGGGGAAAAACATATATATTTAGAAAGATCATTAGATTCATCAAAACATGTACTTAGTTCATACTATCATTTATCTTTGGTGTTGTAGATATAAGTAATTTCTTTATAAACTAGGTCAAAGTTTCAAAAGTTTGACTTTAAAAAATGTTGGAACTACATTATCGAACGGATGAGTAGCTCTTTCTCTCTCTCTCTGCTATCTCTCACGGGCCTCCCCTCTCACACAAACACTCTATACCGACGGATTATACACTCACTATGTCAGCGTATAGCTCTGTATATTGTTTAGTTGACCGGTCAACCAGTCCACATGCTGCCTTGTCAGCTCTTGTTCTGTATCATCGTGTGCTGGCCCATGTGGCAGTGGGTGAAAATAAGTAAACTAGAGGCCCATCTGACACACGGTGAAGTAAACAAAGTTGAAACCACTCGGGGTAGCACCCCGCACGCTAGTAAATTGAGGGCGCATTGAGGACACACTTCTTCCGCGTGGAGGACGCACTAGCGCACAATTCACCACTGCGCAGCAGCATGCACAGAAGGACGCACTCGCGCACACAGGACACAACACACAACAGCACATGTGTACACCGGCGTTGCCGCCGGTTGAGATGGACGGCGAGACAGCCAACAAGCGGAGGCGGCTTGAGCCAAAACCGCATCCGGCGAGCCTTGACTTCATCAGCAGCCTCCCCGACGACATGCTGCTTGTCATCATCGGCCTCCTCGTCACCAATTCTGCCGTGCGGACCGCCCTGCTCTCCCGGCAGTGGCCCCCTCTGGCGCCGCGTCCTCCTCAACCTCACCGTCGACAGCTGCTTCTGCGACGGGGATTGAAAATGCATGGCCGTAGTCTCCAAGATCCTTTCATCGCACCCTGCGCTAGCCAGACGCCTTTACATCCGCATGTTCAGTACCAACTGCGAGGTCCAACCCAAGTTCGACGAGTGGTTCTTATCCCCTGCCCTAGATAAGCTCGAGGAGCTCAGCTTTGAAGCTGGACGATGTCGCTCTCTGTCGCTGTCCACGCTCTACCTCGCGCCAACGCTGCGCCGCGCCAGCTTCAGCTCGTGCTATCTTCCCCAGATTAATGTTGCGCCCGCCCTTCTTCTCCCTCAACTCAAGCAGCTCAACCTCTTCGACATTGTCATCTCGAAGAAGGCTACGGAGCACCTGCTCTGCAGCTGTACTGCGCTCGAGTACCTTCGTCTTGAGAAGATCCACAGGTTCATTAGCCTCCACATCGCCTCGACGAATCTCCGATGGATTTATGTGTCTTGTTGGCCCCGCAACAAGACATCAATTGGGAAGAAATCACTCCAGCTGTTCCACGTTATGGTTGTTGAGAATGCGCCTTTCCTTGAGAGATTGCTTGTATCGGATCTAGAAGGTCCAACAAAAATCAGGGTCATTGACGCGCCGAAATTGACAGCGTTGGTGCACTCGTCGGCCAAATTCTACGAACTCTTTATTGGATCCGTAATCATTCTGGTACCGCACTCATCTTCTTCTCCGTCTTCTTGAAATTCACATTTTTAAATTTCTTCTTGATGTATTTGCGACCGTCTTCCAGAAAAATGATTCCCACAAGCTTGACCCAGTCTATGCGCACAGTGAAGATCTTGGTAATAAAATCTATCGGCCCCAATCTGGATCAAGTTGTTGGATTCCTTACATGCTTTCCGTGGACGGAGAAGCTACTCATCGAGGTGAAACTTCTTTCCTATTAGTAAACGGTAATCACAATGTAGCTCAAATTTTTCGTAATTTTCCCAAATTACGATGACGAGTGTAGTGTTCAAAACTGCATCTACGCACTGCACCAAAAGAAATGTTTTTATCATTTTTTTCTCACGTGATCACATGCATCGTTTTTTTGTTGTACTACTATAGTAGCCTAGGCTAGTCATAGTTTGAATGTAACTTAGACTACTCCAGTAACTCTATGGTTACCCTAAGAGCAAGTACTACCTCCGTCCTGGTTTACTCTTCCTATTTTGTAGTATCTGTAGCGACCTGACCCAAAATCGGTCAAATCTCTGTGTCTGTACCATCCCAAGATCATGCTGGTACTCACAGTACATCGATGAAATAATCAAAGTTCAATCACACCTGAATTTATTACACGATTCTCATATAGAGTCTTTATTACAATAGAATAAATTCGGCTCAAGGCCAACTCATGAGAAATAAACTACTAATGCTGCGGAAGCGTAGAAGATAAAGCGAGTCCATCCGACTCCAAAGGGCAATCGCCAAGCGCGGAGCGTAGCCTCACTCTCTGATCGAATAAATCTACGCAACATAAGACGTTGCAGCCGTGTAGGTCAGCTTTTGAATAAGTGGCAAGTCATGAAGAGAATCACAATAATAAAATTACTAACACTATATGCATTTTGGCTGTGGGGCTCTAAGTTTCATCATTTTGCGAAAAGACAATTTTCTCCTACTACAGTGGACTTGCTTGCAAAAATTACTACAAATTGTTGGTAGTTATTGAGATGGTTCCGCCAACCAAAAATCTCATTCCCAAATTATTAAGTCATAAACCCTCAAATTAATTCATTAGTTTTAGTGTTGAGATTTCCGAATACTTCCAAGTTCCAGAGGCTCAAATTGTCCGTAACCGGGACACGGCTAATCGATTAGATCTTTAACTCTGCAGAGGTTTGCGCTTTACCCGCAAGAATCATTCCTCCTATTAAGTCTTCGCACTTCATGGTGTTTGAAGACGGACGAATGAAACAGGTCTTCCAAAGAGTTCTTCTGCTACTGCCGTACCCATCCAATCCTACCGTTCTTCTACATCTCGTAGTACCGCCCAGCCAGCGTCACTACTAGGGTTGACCCAGCCAGAGCCCATAATGGCTTGCGGCTGCACGTAAGCTTCCGGTCAATGGGGCATCCATCCGTCTCTTCGTGGCTGGGTGAAGCTTTCCGCAAGATGTCATGGCACTTCTCCATGCATCCCGCCAACCACTGGGTTCTCCAGGTGCCCGTCAACCGCCCTCCACCCAAGAGTGAATTTCAAGTCCATCTTGATCATTGTAGTTCATGGGGTTGTCATCATCATTGACTCTCACATCTTTCTTATGGATTTCACTCAACCAAAACCCGTCTACGAGCATAGCAAAATAAACTACTTCGTCCCGGGGTCATGGTAACAAGGGGATTGGTTCATCCTACCACATGATACTACTCAAGATTAATAACTTCAAAATTTCAACTACTGCATGCATGGTGGGGTGGTGATAATTTCCAATGCACAAAAACATAGGTATAGAAAATAACATGATCAGAACTTGCCTTGCTGATGATCCTCGTAAGCTAAAGATTCGTAGTAGCAAGCTTCGCACTCCGGAAACTCTACCGAGACAAACAATAAACACAATAAGCATATAGCATAGGATCACATAACACAATAGCATAGCAATAGCAACATAACACACTAAAACAACCAAATCAAAACCCAAGGGAAAACTCAAAGAAAAACCAACTCAAGTTTTTCCTACTTCAAGCAACAACTAAAAATAGTTTTATATAATAAAAAATTTCTCAACATAACCTAAGCATGAGTTTTTGTTAACTTAACAGAAAAGATTGCATTAAGCAACTAGGAGCAAAAAGAATCAATTTAAAATCTATTATGAAACTCCTATTAGGCCTAATTCAATTTCTATTAAGAAAATAAAATAAAACTTTTATTTATTATAAATAAAAGTTCATCCTATAAAGTGACAGAAACATTCCTAGAATAATCAATCACATGTTAAAATAAATTTATTTACTAATTAAAATAATAGGAAAACAGTAGCTAGTTAATTAATTAGGATTAACAAGATTCTGCTTAAAACTATTTTTTATTAATCCTAAAATGCCCAAATTAATTTCTATGGTTTGGAAATGTCAAAACAAAGTTGGGACAAAAGAATCAAATAAAATAATTTTCCTAACTCATGTTATAATAGATTTACTATTCTGACTAAAACTAAATTAAAGCAATTTTAATTAATTTTAACATAGCTAATTATATTTTCTTCAGAAACTATAGAAAATTTGCAAACCAACAAAAAAAGAATCACCTAAAAATATTAAACAGAATAAAAGATATGAATTTTTCAAATCAGGAACTATTCTGTTAAAACAGAAAAACGAAAATAAAGAAAAAATGGCCTAATGGGCCTAACCTACGCACTGAGCGTAATATAAACTAAACGGGCCTAGGGTTAAACGAGTCGGGCCGGCTAAATAAAATAAACCCTAACTAAAAACTAAACCGGACTAAACCGGAGCGAACCGGTTTTTATATAAAGAACGTACCCCTTCGGGGGTGTTCTAATCCTAACCGTCGAGAACGAATCGGACGTGGGAGGTGATCTCCGGCGACTTACCGGAGCTCGGCGGCGGCGGCGGCGGCGGCGGCGAGTGCGTTGGCCTCTCCGGTCGTCGGGGAGGTCGGTGGAGTGGTCCGGCGGGTGCGGGGCGACGAGGGAAGGGTCTTGGTGGAGTCGGCGAGGGTCGGGGAGGTCTAGGGCGACAGCAAGAGGGAAATGGCGGCGGCGGTGAGCTCGGCTCGGCGACGGCATGAGAGAGGAGGAGGGTTCGGGGCGAGGGGGGAATGGGGTGCGGGGAGGGGTATAAATAGGGGGCCTCGGCGTGGCAAGGGAGGCGATCGGGAGGAATCGGATCCGGATCTCACGGATCCCGCGATCGGCGGCGGATCGTTCGCGTGGGCGGGGTTGAAGACGGGTGGGGTCCGCCTTGGCGATGGGGAGGAGGCGCGGTGCGGTCGGGCGACCGGCTCAAGGGGTTTCAGGCGAGGGGAGGTGAGGCTGGCTCGGCTGGCTCACTGGCTGGCTGGCAGGCCGCTGGTGGGCAGGGCAAGGCGCTGGTCAAGGCGATGCTTTGGTGGCGCTTTGGGGGGGTTTTTTTTAAAATTTATTTTTTAAATAGAACAAAACAGAGATATCTTATAAAATATAAATATTTTATATAGGACATATATATACCAAAATGATCAGGGAATATTCCTATCATTTGAACATTTTCCAAAGGCAAAATCCAAACTTTATAAAAATTCATTTTTTCAAATTCAAATAAAACTCAAGTTTCAATTCAAAACTTTGGCATTGCTTTCTCTCGATATTTTGGAGTGTCATGTTTACTCCTCTCATACTTTTGCTCAAGTATTTATCGGGCATAGTTTTTGAAATGATTCCCACTTGCCAAGTTTGAATTCAAATATGAAAACTCAAAACTCTTCTCAAACTTCAAATGGCATTCAAATTCAAACAGGATGCATAGATGCTTAGCTATAATTGTAAAACATTCCAAATAGGAAATTTGGGATGTTACAAACCTACTATTTTAAGATGAATCTCGCCCTCGAGATTCGGGTTGGCTAGCAAATAGGTGCGGATGGTCTCAAGAAGGTCTTCTTGGCGCTCCCAGTGGCTTCTTCCTCGGAGTGGTGACTCCACAAGACCTTGCAAAACTTGATGACCTTGCTGCGGGTGACTCGCTCGCAGTCTCGAGAATTGGACGGGTTTATCCTTGTAGGTCGATCACCGCAAGCTGTATGGCCTCTAGGGCACCGTGTCTCTCAACGGATATCGCCATGTCGGCATGACACTTCTTCACCGAGAAACATGGAAGACATCATGAACTCCGGACAATCCTTCCGCAGTTCCAACTTGTAAGCAACTTCTCCACGACGCTCGAGGATTTTGTAGGGCCAATGAATCGGGTGCTAACTTTCCTTGACACCAAACCTCTTGATTCCACGAAGTGAGACACACGAAGATATACTCGGTCTCCCGCTTCGTAAGTCACTTCCTTGCGCCATCGTCGGCATAACTCTTCCATCTCGATTGTGCTATCTTGAGCCTGTCTCGAATCAGCTTGACTTTCTCTTGGAATCCTCGATAAGGTCGGAACCGAAAAGTGATCGATCTCCAACACTATCCCACAAAATGGTGTTCGCACCTCCTTCCGTATAGAGCCTCGAAGGGGCCATCTTCGATCGGATTGATAACTGTTGTTGTATGAGAACTCTGCGTGGCAAATTATCATCCCAGCTAGACCCATAGTCTAGCACACAAGCTCTCAACATGTCCTCCGTAATCTGGTTGACTCTCTCCGTCATCCATCTGCTGCGGATGAAAAGCTGTGCTGAATTCCAGCCTCGCACTCCAAAGTTTCATGTAATCGCTTCCAAAACTTTGAGGTAAACTATGTTCCTCTATCGACACGATTTTCCTCGGAACTCCATGCAGACATACGATCCTGGTCATGTATATCTTGGCCAACTTAGCACTGGTATAGGTAGTCTTCACGGAATGAAGTGAGCTACCTTGGTCGACGATCAACCACTACCCAGATGGAATCATAACCTGAACGGGTCCCGGTAATCCTGTGATGAAATCCATTCCAAGTTTCTCCCATTTCCAATCGGAATCGCAAAGGTTGAAGTAACCCTGCTGGCTTCGATGTTCTGCCTTTACTCGTTGACAAACATCGATACGGCTACGCATCGGCAATATCCTTCTTCATACCGCCCACCGTAAACTTTCCTTCAAATCCAGTACATCTTGGTGTTGCCGGGTGAATCGAGTACGGTGAATCATGAGCCTCCTGAAGAATTAGCTTCCTGAGTTCGGGATCATTGGGCACATAAATACGGTCCTCGAACCAAATAGTCCCGTGCTCATCCTTACGGAATCCTTTAGCTTTTCCTTCATTCATCTTCTGCTTTATCTCATCAATTTCCTTGTCTGACTTCTGGGCTTCACGAATCCTTTCGGCCAAAGTGGACTGAACTTCCAGAGTTGCAACATGTCCTCTCGGAACTATCTCCGATCGAGATCTCGAGGTCATCGACTAACTCCTGGGTAATCCTCCTGCTGTGAGAGTATTCACATAACTCTTACGGCTCAAAGCATCGGCTACAACATTAGCCTTACATGGGTGGTAATGCAATCTCATGTCGTAGTCCTTTATCAACTCTAGCCATCTCCTCTACCTGAGGTTCAATTCCTTCTTCGTGAAAATATACTTCAAGCTCTTGTGATCTGTGTAAACATCACAACGGTTTCCGATGAGGAAATGTCTCCAGTCTTGAGTGCATGCACTACGGCTAACTCCAAATCATGTGTGGCATAATTCATCTCATGAGGTCGTGCTGTCCGGAGGCATAAGCTACAACTTTTCCTTCCTGCATTAGTACTCCTCCGAGTCCTTGACGAGAAGCGTCACAATAAACTTGGTATTCCTTGTGTATGTCCGCAAAATCAACACTGGGCTGTAACCAACCGCTTTCTTCAATTCCTGAAAACTGGCTTCACATTCCTCGGTCCAAACATACTTGGCTTCCTTCTTCAACAGCTCAGGTCATGGGCTTGGCAATCTTCGAGAAGTTCTCAATAAACCTCCGATAATATCCTGCGAGTCCGAGAAAACTGCGGATCTCCTTGATCGAGGTGGGTGATCGCCAATCGGTGATGATTCAACCTTGGCGGGATCAACTGCTATTCCTTCTCCTGAAATAACATGTCCGAGGAATCCAACTTCCTTCACCAAAATTCACATTTGCTGAACTTGGCATACAACTGATGTTCTCAAGTTTCTCCGAACTAGACGCAAATGTTCCTTATGCTCTTCCTCGCTCTTGGAGAAAATCAATATATCATTGATGAACACCACGACAAACTTGTCCAGATATTCCATAAACACCTTGTTCATCAAATTCATGAAGTATGCAGGAGCATTAGTCAATCCAAATGACATGACGGTATACTCATATAAACCATACCGCTAGTGAATGTTGTTTTGGGTATATCCTTTTCACGGATCTTCAATCGATGATACCTCGATCAAGATCGATCTTAGAGAATACCTTGGCTCCAACTAGCTGATCAAACAGATCATTAATCATCGGCAGAGGGTACTTGTTCTTGATGGTTACTTCGCTCAACGCACGATAATCCACAACCATCCTCAAGCTTCCATCCTTCTTCTCTACCAAAAGAACTGGGCTCCCCAAGGTGATGAGCTTGGCCGAATATATCGTTTCTCCAATAACACATTTATTTGATCCTTGATCTCTTTCAACTCATTCGGTGGCATCCGATAAGGTCTCTTGGATATTGGGGCTGTGCCGCAATAACTCAATCAGAAACTCAATGTCCCTGTCCGGTGGCATTCTGGTAATTCCTCCGAAACACATCGGAAAATCTTGCACCACTGGCACTTCCTCCCAACAACTCCGTGAGGGAATGCACTGATTCTTCATCCGGCTGTGCTGGCTACATACTTAATCCTCTTCTCGCTCCGGGTGGTGAGCGAGAATAGACTTCTTGAGCACAGCCTATGTTCCTTCAAACTTCGTCAACCAATCCATGCCTAGGATTACATCCAAGGTCCGGGTTTCCAACACTATGAGGTCTCGGGAAATTTATGGTTCCCGATGTTGAGGGTTGCATGACAGCCTAAACCTGCCATCATTTCTCCTCCGCTGAACCGACGCCAAGGGGCTTCTAAGGGTTTTAGTGGGCAACCCGTACTTTTCCACAACTACCCTTGATATGAATGAATCGCTGCACCGTAATCAAAGAGTACCAATACTGAACGTGAATTCAATAAAACTTACCAACCACGATTGTCGGCTGATCATAGACGTCCTCCACGTCAATGTGGTTCACCTGAGCACGAGGGAACGGATTGGGCTTCTTCGCTGAGCCTCCATTGCAGTTTCCATTCCTCTGCTTGGCCTCCGGGCAGTCGGTGGCATAGTGCCCTGTCTTCTGGCACTTGAAGCAGGTGATGTGGCTCAGATCCTTCGGAGCCGGGGCAGAACGGTGCTGATTGCCATTACCGTTTCCATTGCCATTGCCATGACCTGACTTGTTGTCCTGGCTGCGGTTGTTCCCATTTCCTCCATGGTTATGACCTCCATGGTTATGATGGGTGTGCCCTCCTGAGTATGGTGCATAACGGGCTTCGCTGAGCTCCCGAGTTGTGCTTCCCACAGGCTGTACTTCCGCTATGCGCTTTCAATCTGCTGCTGCTTGCCTTCAAGTATGGTGGCCTTGTCTACCAGCTCCCGGTAGTTGTTGAAGGTAGCCACAATAAGCTGCATACTCAGCTCATCGTTGAGTCCTCGAGAAATTTCTCCTGCTGCGGCATCTGTGGCCACATCATCCGGGGCATAGCGGGCTAGCTTGCTGAACTCATCCACGTCTCGCGCCACAAGACGGTTCCCTGGCGTAAGTTGCGGAACTCACGCTTCTTCGCACTCATGGCTCCAAATGAAACATGAGCGGTGCGGAAGGCCTGCTGGAATTGATCCCATGTGATGGCACCAATGGGATAAGTGGCGTGTAGTTCTCCCACCAAGAAGCTGCAGGTCCATCAAGTTGATGCGCGCAAAGCGCACCTTCTCTGCATCGGTGCATCCAATAGTGATTAGCTCTCTTCCGACTTTGCGGAGCCAATCATCACCACAATCGGCTCGGTGCTACTAGAGAACATCGCGGATTCAGCCTCAGGAATCGAGTCAAGTTGTCCACAGGGGGTGGTGGCGGTGGATTGTTGGCGTTGTTGTTCTGATTCTGGATGAGTAGCTGCATGAGGGCATTCTGCTGCTGGAGCAGCTGGGTGAGCTCTGGCGGAAAACCGGTGTCACGTCTCGGAGGCATCTGGTGTTTTGGAGTGGATGAGAAAATTAGAATAAAACAATGGTCTAATGGAAAATAACACTACCCATATGAATGCACAATCATAAACACACCGATCATTTATTCATTCCACTCAAGCATGGTTCAATCTCGATTACAAAAGCTCATGACTAATCGAAAATATCGGCCTAACTGATCGACGAAAAAAAGTAAAAATGACATGGTGGTCGACTAAAAAGTCTTCATCAATAATCCTTGCGTCCTCTGGTGTGATGTCCTCTGTTGTGGCGCCTCCTCTTGCGGCTTCCTCCAAAGGAACTCCTTCATAATCCTGATCATTACTCACGAGGGTCCATCATCTCCACTCGGAAAAAGGTCCTCTCCCAAGTCCATCTTTTCCTCTATCGCGGCAAGCTTCATCTTCAGGTCGTCGACTGTCTCCATGAAGTCCGCGACTTCTTCCTCATGGTTAAGGAAGTCTGCGTGTGCCTTCTCCTCCAGTTCCAGTTCACGGAACAAAAGCCTCCTATGTGCCTTCGAGTTACGGCGAGTCTGAATCTCCCGTTTCCTGAGGAGACACTCCAAGTCCTGGACATAAGAGAGAATGGAGTCGTCCTCCACGGTACGGATGATATCTCCATTCCTTGCCCTGTGAGAAACCATGGCGAGGTCTGAGGGATCGAGCTCGGCCCTGTACTCCTCTCGGAGATGTCCAAGGGCACGATAGATCGCCATGTCCCTTCCGATGATCCAGTTGAAGTCGGTGAACTCAAAGTCAATAGGCTCCGTATGTCCTCCGAAGGTTCTCCACAGGATATGCACTTAAATCAGAAGCGGGTGTCCGCTTAAGTGCATTAGTTGGCTTCCCGGTGATCGAGGGTAGAGCAATCTTCAGCTTCTTCACCATCTGGACCAGCTTCCTGCCAAAGGGCATCGTCTCATCGGGCTGGCAAAACTCCGGTAGCAACACTGGGGTGAACTCGACGGCCATCTAGAATGTTGAAAATCGGAGAGGAGTTAGAAATGAATAGGGGAGAATTACGGAATGATAAGGATATAAAGTAAATGGTCTCTTCCTATGGCTTTCCGATCCTAGGGGTTACGATCCTACGGTCAGCGTGTGCTCTGATACCATCTCTGTAGCGACCTGACCCAAAATCGGTCAAATCTACGTATGCATACCATCCCAAGATCATGCCGGTACTCACAAGACATCGATGAAATAATCAAAGTTCAATCAAACCTGAATTTATTACACGATTCTCATATAGAGTCTTTATTACAATAGAATAAATTCGGCTCAAGGCCAACTCATGAGAAATAAACTACTAATGCTGCGGAAGCGTAGAAGATAAAGCGAGTCCATCCGACTCCAAAGGGCAATCGCCAAGCGCGAGCGTAGCCTCACTCTGATCGAATAAATCTACGCAACATAAGACGTTGCAGCCGTGTAGGTCAGCTTTTGAATAAGCTGGCAAGTCATGAAGAGAATCACAATAATAAAATTACTAACACTATATGCATTTTGGCTGTGGGGCTCTAAGTTTCATCATTTTGCTAAAAGCCAATTTTCTCCTACTACAAAGGACTTGCTTGCAAAATTACTACAAATTTTTGGTAGTTATTGAGATGGTTCCGCCAACCAAAATCTCATTCCCAAATTATTAAGTCATAAACCCTCAAATTAATTCATTAGTTTTAGTGTTGAGATTTCGAATACTTCCAAGTTCCAGAGGCTCAAATTGTCCGTGAATCGGGACACGGCTAATCGATTAGATCTTTAACTCTGCAGAGGTTTGCGCTTTACCCGCAAGAATCATTCCTCCTTTTAAGTCTTCGCACTTCATGGTGTTTGAAGACGGACGAATGAAACAGGTCTTCCAAAGAGTTCTTCTGCTACTGCCGGTACCCATCCAATCCTACCGTTCTTCTACATCTCGTAGTACCGTCCAGCCAGCGTCACTACTAGGGTTGCCCAGCCAGAGCCCATAATGGCTTGCGGCTGCATGTAAGCTTCCGGTCAATGGGGCATCCATCCGCCTCTTCGTGGCTGGGTGAAGCTTTCCGCAAGATGTCATGGCACTTCTCCATGCATCCCGCCAACCACCGGGTTCTCCAGGTGCCCACAACCGCCTCCACCCAAAGAGTGAATTTCAAGTCCATCTTGATCATTGTAGTTCATGGGGTTGTCATCATCATTGACTCTCACATCTTTCTTATGGATTTCACTCAACCAAAACCCGCTCACGAGCATAGCAAAATAAACTACTTCGTCCGGGGTCATGGTAACAAGGGATTGGTTCATCCTACCACATGATACTACTCAAGATTAATAACTTCAAAATTTCAACTCTGCATGCATGGTGGGGTGGTGATAATTTCTAATGCACAAAAACATAGGTATAGAAAATAACATGATCAGAACTTGCCTTGCTGATGATCCTCGTAAGCTAAAGATTCGTAGTAGCAAGCTTCGCACTCCGGAAACTCTACCGAGACAAACAATAAACACAATAAGCATATAGCATAGGATCACATAACACAATAGCATAGCAATAGCAACATAACACACTAAAACAACCAAATCAAAACCCAAGGAAAACTCAAAGAAAACCAACTCAAGTTTTTCCTACTTCAAGCAACAACTAAAAATAGTTTTATATAATAAAAAATTTCTCAACATAACCTAAGCATGAGTTTTTGTTAACTTAACAGAAAAGATTGCATTAAGCAACTAGGAGCTAAAAGAATCAATTTAAAATCTATTATGAAACTCCTATTAGGCCTAATTCAATTTCTATTAAGAAAATAAAATAAAACTTCTATTTATTATAAATAAAAGTTCATCCTATAAAGTGACAGAAACATTCCTAGAATAATCAATCACATGTTAAAAATAAATTTATTTACTAATTAAAATAATAGGAAAACAGTAGCTAGTTAATTAATTAGGATTAACAAGATTCTGCTTAAAACTATTTTTTATTAATCCTAAAATGCCCAAATTAATTTCTATGGTTTGGAAATGTCAAAACAAAGTTGGGACAAAAGAATCAAATAAAAATAATTTTCCTAACTCATGTTATAACAGATTTACTATTCTGACTAAAACTAAATTAAAGCAATTTTAATTAATTTTAACATAGCTAATTATATTTTCTACAGAAACTATAGAAAATTTGCAAACCAACAAAAAAAGAATCACCTAAAAATATTAAACAGAATAAAAGATATGAATTTTTCAAATCAGGAACTATTCTGTTAAAACAGAAAAACGAAAATAAAGAAAAAATGGCCTAATGAGCCTAACCTACGCACTGAGCGTAATATAAACTAAACGGGCCTAGGGTTAAATGAGTCGGGCCGGCTAAATAAAATAAACCCTAACTAAAAACTAAACCGGACTAAACCGGAGCGAACCGGTTTTTATATAAAGAACGTACCCCTTCGGGGGTGTTCTAATCCTAACTGTCGAGAATGAATCGGACGGGGGAGGTGATCTCCGGCGACTTACCGGAGCTCGGCGGCGGCAGCGGCGGCGGCGGTGAGTGCGTTGGCCTCTCCGGTCGTCGGGGAGGTCGGTGGAGTGGTCCGGCGGGTGCGGGGCGACGAGGGAAGGGTCTTGGTGGAGTCGGCAAGGGTCGGGGAGGTCTAGGGCGACGGCGGCGAGGGAAATGGCGGCGGCGGTGAGCTCGGGCTCCGGCGACGGCGTGAGAGAGGAGGAGGGTTCCATGAGGGGCGAGGGGGGTGGGGGGGAGGGGTATAAATAGGGGGGCCTCGGCGTGGCAAGGGAGGCGATCGGGAGGGGAATCGATCCGGATCTCACGGGATCCCGCGATCGGCGGCGGCGCGTCGTTGCGTGGTGGGGTTGAAGACGGGTGGGGTCCGCCTAGCGAGTGGGGAGGAGGGCGCAGTGCGGTCGGGCGACCGCTCAAGGGGTTTCAGCAGGGGAGGTGAGGCCGGCTCGGCTGCTCACTGGCTGGCTCACTTTGGGCCTGGTGGGCAGTCTTGGCACTGGCTGGGCGATGCTGCTTTGGTGGCACTGGGGGGTTTTTTTTTTAAAATTTATTTTTTTAAAATAAAACGAAAACAGAGATATCTTATAAAATATAAATATTTTATATAGGACATATATATACCAAAATGATCAGGAGAATATTCCCTATCATTTGAACATTTTTCCAAAGGCAAAATCCAAACTTTATAAAAATTCATTTTTTTCAAATTCAAATAAAACTCAAGTTTGAATTCAAAACTTTGGCATTGCTTTCCTCTGATATTTTTGGAGTGTCATGTTTACTCCTCTCATACTTTTGCTCAAGTATTTATCAGGCATAGTTTTTGAAATGATTCCCACTTGCCAAGTTTGAATTCAAATATGAAAACTCAAAAACTCTTCTGAAACTTCAAATGGCATTCAAATTCAAACAGGATGCATAGATGCTTTGCTATAATTGTAAAACATTCCAAATAGGAAATTTGGGATGTTACAGTATCAAAATTTGACCATAGATTTAACTAACAAAATGTTAATGCATGTCACTAAGAACTATATCATTGGATTCGTATTTGAACATAATTTCAAATGGTGTAATTTTTAGTGACATGCATTGGCATTTTATTACATAAATATATGTTCAAAATTTTATACTAAATAAGAGGTAGTACAAAAGTGGGCTATAATGGCCCTCCACTATGTAGGCCAAAACACGTGCCAAATTCACTTGTGATGCATTTGGCATCGATGCCCCTCCATTGCTCACATGGTGCCCCAATCTGGATCACCTACTTTGCTCCGGTGCCAAATTAACTCACGCAATGAAAAAACACTTGTGTGGGAGAGAGAGAGGACTGAGGCAATAAAAATACACTTGTTTGGGAGAGTGAGAGGCTGGTGTAGTTGGTTTGATTGATTTGTTTATACATGTGGGTCTGTATGCACAGCGGTGCCAACTCTCTCACATCGCGAGAGCGGTGCCAAAATCTTTTGATTTGACATCAATGAATATTATGTGGCATACTTTTGCGAAATATGGCATCGGCCACATAGTGGAAGGCAACAAATGCCCAAGCTCTTCACGTACTCCTAGGTAAATGAGAGGAAAGAGAAAGAGAGAGAGAGAGAGAGAGAGAGAGAAAAAATATCACTAGCCAGCCAACCCTATCGTATGAGTGAATGATATTGGTACCTCTTGATGACACGGCAATCTTATACATCCAGCTTCTCTAATATGTTCTCTTCTTTTGCAGATAAAAAAGACCCCAAAGTGAAAATTATGCTGCACTATAACAATCTCATTGAATGCCTTGATCTCCATCTTACAGAAATTGATTTGATCGACTATCGAGGCAGCACATCTGAGATTAAATTGGCCAGGTTCTTTGTTCTAGAGGCAAGTGTGCTAAAGGTAATGAGGTTTGGCGTTCTCTGGCGCAACAATGAATGGCGTGCTGATCACCGCAAGCGTCTAAGCCTAAATGACAAAGTCTCCGCAGAAGCTGAATTTGTTTTTGAAACATCAAGTGGCCAGAGACTCGAAAACTTATTTGCCCATTAGTGACTTGTCAGGGCCGTGGATTTTAGTTTGTACGATAATGCTGCATCCACCTAAAGTAATGAAAGTTCTCACGTAAACGTCCTAGTAATTCCCTCTTCGTAGGTGCGGCATTACTCCTAACATTTGTAATATCAGTTTGAAACTTGTAACATTGCCATGTCCTATTCCTGCGTTTTCAAAATCCTGCAAATCAAACAGGTCCTGAGTTGGTGATGATGTTGTGCCTGCCATTTTTCACCAATTGCCGTCGGATCTAGATCTGACGCATACAAACCATACTTCTCCAGTTTTGCAAAAATATGCCCGCACTTGTTCCCTATTTACAAACAACTCCTTGTCTCTCACAACCAGCCTTATCTCCTCCCCACCACATCTAGAAGGACATGGAAAAATCTGGCGCGATGACTGCTGCCGGCGCCGTCCACCCCCCAATCTTGGTGTTCCGTGCAATGCACGGGCATCTACGCACGGGAAATTATGTCAAACACGGCTAGTTGTAAGCAGGCTAGGTCTACAGCCATGATGATAGTGACTGCAGACGGTGAGGCTGACTATGGTATGCTGAACACGGCTCCTATACTCAGGTGTCATCTCCGGCGTAGGGTCTTGTCACTTCACTGTGAGGAGCAGCACGTAATAATTTGACCAACGGGTAGTACAGTGCTACTACATTGGTAGTACTACTACTACTAGTACTAGGACCACCGTCTGGATTTAGTAGTACTACCATGTCCATCTGGATTTAGTATTTGACTAGTAATATCTAGTAATGCATGTCACAAAAAATGTACTACTCCCTCTGTAAATAAATACATGGTGGATTGTTTTATTCCTATCGGGGAGATAATTTAATGTCTTTTTGCTACTCAATAGGATTACATGCAATGAACTAACCACTACATGTGATGTTTGGTAGTCTCAAGTCATTGAAAGCATGCACGGGCACGGAGGGGGACGCAGCTTCATTGACTTACTGCACCTGCCTTTGGGTGTATGACACATGGGCCCAACGGGTGGCTGGTCAACCTGTCATACAGCCACAGGCAGATGCAGCAGAGGGGCGAAGAGTAGACGGCCAACATGTACGTGAATTCAACGCAGTCTGCACTTCTCATATAAAGGCTCCCGCCAGTCCAATCTACGAAATCCTACGCACCTACGCACCCAAGGGCTAGAGTGATCACTCCAATCGCAAGATCAGTTGACTAGAAGCTAGACCCATGGAGGCGATGAGCGCGAGCATCCGCCGGCTGTGCCAGATGGTCCACGACGCCGGCCTGTGGCCCGGTATCGAGGAACGTTTCCAGGTAGTGCTTGAGGCCACCAGGGCGAGGGGCCGCTTGGACGACATCTTCGTCTCCTTGTTCGACGAGGTCCTCGCCGGCTTCCTCAACAAGTTCACCGTCGTCAAGAAGCTCGCGGACGACCTTGACGTACGCCTCCAGCCCACGCGCCCAGGCTCTGCGATGCCTGCCACCCTCAACGGCCTCTATGGTGACAACCTCTTCGATGCACTGGTGGCCCTGCGACTGCCCACCGTCGTGCCGGAGAATGTCCACCTCAAGGTCGTGCTCGCCGCGCAGCGTCGGGCACAGCAAGACACCATCGACATAAGCACCCACGTCTACACGCAAATCGTCCACAAGGACTACTACATGCAAGAGGAGGACGATAGGACGCTGGCCTTCTTGGACCGTAGGGCAACCTTGGACGGCATTGTTCAGAAGCACGTTGAGCTTGCCACCAACGCCGCTGCTCCTCACACGTCAGTTGGTGACCCGGTGCACTAGGGCGTGAGGATATCATTGATGGATCTGTAAGTATTTTTATCTTTCCGTCAAATCCATGTAGTAGTTTATGGTACTACTAGTAATTATCTTACCTTTCACATCAACTTCATAATTTTCCTACGTACTCCATGCATGAACCGCGCCAGAACCAAACTTCTCATTACTCTAGGGAAAATCGTTATTTCTATCTATCGGTCGTGCCATGGAGCAGAACCAAATTTTACAAGTTATAAGTTCAAAAGGAAAAGCCTGCCATGTTCGCGTCGCACCCCCACACGGTTGGTCCGGCACGCCTCTCAAGGGGGAGTGCGTGCTATTTTGCATTTTCACTTACAAGTGGGACTGCAGTTGAGCAAACCGACTATCGGCAAACCCTCACCCCGCCCACCACGCGATGGCTGAGAAAACAGGAGGGAGAAGAGATGGTTGTAGCACGGACTCCAAGAAAATTGGTCTCGGATGGGACTCGTGTGGGTGGCGTGTGCCGTATTGCTAGACATGAATGCTAGTTATGGCCCATGCCACCCCACTATATCGAGGTGCTGGTTACATAGAACAAATTTTCTGGAGTCCGTGCTCAGCCCTCCTCTATCTCTCTTCTCAGCCAGCCAGCAGACGCGCGGAGCCCATCGTCTGTTTGCTCATATGCGGTCCCACATGTCAGTGAAAACGCAAGAGGACCCACTGAACTTGCACATCTTTCACCTCGACGTGCTGGTGATGAAAAACAAATCCAATAAAGATCTTCGGTGGCCGCTTTTGGAGTTACTCAAGAGTAGTAAGATTTTATTTACAGCTTAACCCAAGATGCACATCACGTGGCTTCAACTAACACTCTATTTTCTTGCATGACACGACCTGGATCCTAGATGTCCCACGTGTCGGAAAAAGGAGGAAGAACTCAACCAAATCTTCGGTTGTGCTCTCAGATTAGACTAGTTGTGCTAACTTAAAATTTCATTGTGTAGAATCGATGCAAGTTTTGGTATTTGGAAGAAGAGTACAACGATATAGTGATAGAGCGCAGCAATTTAGTAGATGTTCTAGCACTTTTAGCTAGCATAGAGGCTAGAGATGAGACTAGTGCACTTGTTGATAGAATAGAAGCTAGACACGCTACTTCTTTACACTCGAAGCAGAAAGAAGCACGCAGGATCGAGCCTCCGCAGATCAACAATGAATGTATCGAGAAGGCACTAATCCAACTTACAGGAGCAGTTATGGAAGTTGGATATCTTCTAAAATGTATTCTTGTGGTTCTTGTTTTTCTAGTCAAAATTTTGGTGATTTATCTCCATCTACCAAAAATCAATGATGAAAAAAAGATATGTGTTTGCAAAGAAAAATGTACGCGGCCGGGATGCGTCCGCTGCTGTTAAGCGACGGCCACCACGAGATCCGAGAAATGGCCCGGACATGACCCCATTGCCCTACCCAAACGGACAGAATCCGGGTAAAAGGGAGGTTCGTTTGGGGTCGTGCGTTGGAGTTGGCCTTACAAGTGGGACCGCAGTTGAGGAAACCGACTATCGGCAAACCCCCACCTCGCCCGCCGCGCGATGGCTGAGTTTGAGAAACGACGAGGTTGAAGAGATTGTTGTAGCACGGTCTCAAACAAATATGGTGCAAGATGGAAGTCGTGCTAGTGGTGTGTGCCGTACTCCTGGATGTGAATGCTTGTTCTGGCCCATGCCACCCTACTACTCCTACTACTTATAGTAGTAGTATCGAGGATTCGAGGTGCTGGTTACGTACAGCGAACACATTAACATATGCCTCACCTCACACTGTGGCCAAATTTACTGGAGTTTCTGCTAGGTTAAAAAGTATTCTTTGTGAGGATGGGTGGCCGGTCTCAAGTTTTAAACTTGTTGTATTACGTACGTAGACGTAGAGATAGTGCAGCATGTGAAGCTAGTACAAATAGTGTACTATTGTTGATTGGCCTCATCCGATAACCTGTTGCAATGCACGTACAATTATGTATTCGGAAAATATTTTTTTTGCCTCGTCGCAGCACCCACTCAGAGAAGCGACTCGAAAGCCATTCATAAATTTAGTAAGTTTATCACAGGCATATCATTTTATTACCTACAACAGGTCATCAACCCACAACGACAACCAGGATACATTAATACTAAATTTTTCATCACACAACAAATAACAGGCAATGAAATGAACTTCAACTCAACCAATCCTCAGCGTTGGAAACACTTGCTTTGAACCACAAGTGATTCTCTGGGAAGGGCCAGCTACTATCAATCTCGAGACCAACGCAGGACTGATCATCCAGGCTGAAGCAACCTACTATATCACGACCAGGGTAGGGAACCACCGCAATGTACGACGTATAGATACAGTTGCTTCTCATAAATGGTAGTAACGTTGTGTCAACAGCAGTTGGATCGCCTTTCACCATCATTGGATGGTTTTTTCCAAGGAAGAGCGAGTTTGCTCCAAGACTATCAATACTCTACCAGGGATAAGGTGTTGGTGCTAGCACACTAGTATCCATCCCGAATACCATGCAACAGGTGTTGGAATAGGTCCGGAGAGTGAGACCATGGGAGACAACACCTGCTCCCTCAGTAGTAACATCAGCAGTGGGTTGTATACAAACAAAAAGTGGTGATCCATTGGAATTAGTTGCCAGCCGCCAGTGAGCATATGGGCCCTGCTCGTGATCATCACCATCGTCATCTCCCCCTTGGTTATAAAAAATTTCAAGTATAGGTGGTGGAATGTTCACAGGACCTTGGAAACACAAGAAGAAGGTTAATTAGTAGAGAAGGGAAACTTGCTAACTCGCATGCATGTGGATGAAACAATTATAATTACGGTGGAAGACAAATGTACCGAAACTACGAGGATCCCATGCAAAAACAGTGCCACGAGTGGTGGCAGCAAACACAAGACCCTCATATTCAATTGCATCACAGTAAACATCCGTGTATAGAAACTGATTTTTGAGCAATATCCATCCAGTCGAACCACGAAGGACGGCAACAAACTTGTCGAAGATAGCAACAACTTGATAGTTCTTGTAATTCTAAGAGCGGTTGGGAACTCGAGAAATTGCTATCTTCCTTAGACGACAGTCACCATGATCATATTTGAACGTACGTAGATCATCTGTGTGCTCAACCTCAGGGCACTCGGAGATTTTTGGAAGTGGAATCCGCTGACGAGTGTACACATTCACAAGTTCCCACTCGCAATTGTACCCAATATAAACAACCCAATCTCCATTTGCGCCTGCCCAAGCCTTGCCCTCAAGCGATGGCATCTTAACATCATACGTATCATTATCAAGCGGCATCAACTTGCACAAGGCGAGGCTTCCCTCGTCCCCGCGCCAGTCAGCAGGGTCACGGCGAAGAAGATAGGGGAGATCAAACCGCTCCTGGACCCTTGGGTTCCTTGAAATGATGTTATTAATTGAGTCGAGAATGTCCTTGAACAAACCAGCCATGCTAGCCGAGGTGATGATGTCGTACCGATCAATGAGTTCCCCCACCACGTCATCTTCTTGGGGCAAGAATAACGAGGTCATTTCCGGCTTGTTCCCTCCATGGAGAGGACGATCGAACAATGGCATAAGGAAGGGTGAAGGAAAATGGAGGAGGGGGGAAGAGCGTGCGACAGCAATTCCAAATCGAGAGGGAAAGGCAAAGAGTCGGTGGACGGTTGCCAGTTTGCCATGGTACACGAAGAGGCGCCCCGACCTACATGTCCTTTCGGAAATTGTACAAAAGGACTCGCCATCGTCTCACTAACATGTTGGAACGGGACCACATGTCAATGAAACATGGTGTGTAATTTCTCGTGCAAAATGCGATCTGGCCGCGTTGGCCCGAGGTGCCGCATTAGTTATCAACATTTATTTTTTTTAACATGCAATCTGAGTGGATAGCTCCTATGGTCATCACACGTGAGCGGATATATAGGTGGGCTAGGTGGGCAGGCGGTAAGTGCTAAAAGAGTTGATCTCGAAAAAAGAGTTGATCCAATGCTTGGTTTTGTTTCGATTTTCCAACTATGACCATTGGATAGAGTGAATCAATGGCTTACGTTCAAAGTTATTCTCATACTATAGAATGGTATAGGAGCGTGGAGAGATTTGGTTGATTTTATATCGCTGAATAATATAAAATATTATGAGTGCAGACCCTCCACCCCGAGGTTTGTTGCTCCTTCTCGGTCGTCGGGAATCTATGTTCTTCCACTCTTTCGTTTAAGACATGAGCTTTGTTCATCCTTTTGCCGACACGCGGGACATCTATATGCCTCCATTTTACAAAATCATACTATATGCCTCCATGACACGCGGGACATCTAGCATCAAGGTGGCCTGACATGCAAGAAAATGGAGATATGCAGTGCATAAGTGAGTCGTGCACTTCGATGGCACCTAGTACTATGCAATATTGTTTCTCCTTGATGGCATGTGAATAGTGCACGTACTCAATGACAGAGCACAGGATGGTAGCCATGGACATGGTCGGCCCTTTTTTTTGAATATTTACTATAGGGTAAAAACCCCACAGCCCTTTATTGCAGTCTTAAAGTATTAAACTGTACAGAAAATGTATTAAAGTACCATTCTAAACTAAGGGTTAAGAAGTACTTACAATTACATGAGAGAGTTAACCCAATCTACAAGCCTAGACTTATAGCTATCCTTAAACCTATGTGACAGGAGAAGGATATCATGTACAAAACTGCCCCTCCAGGCAGCAAAAGTGTCCTGGACACCCCTGAAGGTTTGCCCATTTCTGAGAATCCAAATATTCCAAGCAGCAGTGAGCATAACTTCAAAGAAGAAAGGATGCCCAAATCTCTGCCTTGATTGAGATATAGTTTGTTATATAGAAGAACCATGAGACCAATCAATCTGCAGGTAGTTCCAAACTCTGACACTGAAATTACATCCAAAGAAGAGATGAGTTCTGTCCTCCCAAACAAAGGCATTACAGATAACACATAGATTATCCGCTGTAGGGGAACTCCAGTGCCTGCGGACAAGCATGTCCTTAGTGTTTAGCCTGTCAAAAAATAGAAGCCAGCCAAACACCTTAATTTTCATAGTACATCTGCTCTGCCAAAGCCACATGCAAGGTTGAATAGTGGGGAGGTGTGTGTGCATGATGACATAGAAGCTCTTTGTAGAAAAATTCATAGATTTGATGTGTCCTTTTTGAAGAGAGTACTAATAAATAACTTTGATGTGTCCCGTAAACTCGCAGAACAACGAGAAGCTTTCTTACTCGCTTTCTCCCTACTAACAGCAGCGTCTTGTGGTGGCTCACAAAGACGAGGAGAAACTTTTGCTTACAAGCGGTGGACTTGCAGTAGTTCATTTGGTGTCAGATTGCCAGAAGTACTACTGTAGTACCATCATTATTGTTTGACTTCCGGAAGAGCAGAAGAGCCAAGCGCAAGGTCACCTACTAACCTAGTATAGTACTACTATAGCCAAAGCTGGTCCACCTTTTTAGAGCATGGTTAATTAATATAGGTGGCTCTTGCAACGACACATCATTTAGAGCAAGTACTCTCTTCGTAGGAACAAAGGAAGTCAAACAAAAGTTGGACTAGATGCTAGATTGCCAATTAAAACATGATTACATAGGAAAAAATCCTATAGCATTCTATCCTATGAATCAAACGACCAATGTAGGAAAATTATGAGGGGGGTCTCTCCAACAGTGTTCCTTGGCTCGCACCTAGCATCACGGTGGTCGAACTTGGAGTCATTCATCTGGTACACGTGGCATCTCAGATCTGGACACAAGGTGACGCGACCTCTCACTTCCTCCACCATTTGAAGTGGCGCGCCGGTGGAGGGCTAGCATACTCCAATATTAGGTTGGCTCTATGTGATGTGGCAACTTCATATACTAACCGGATGCTGGCTATACTACTACGGTACTCACACTCCAAGAAGTGACTCGGAAACCATTCATAAATTGAGTCTATGACATGCATTTGCAAATGTACCATTCAATACATACAACAAGTCATCAACAGACAACGACAACGAGGATACATGTTGGATTATAGATTATTTCCAACAAAACATTCTAGCAAATACTAAAGTTTTCATCACACAACAAATAACAAGCAATGAAATGAACTTCAACTCAACCAATCCTCTGCGTTCGAAACGCTTGCTTTGAACCATAGGTGCTCTGAGAAGGAACAGCTATTGTCAATATTGAGAGCAACGCAGGACTGATCATCTAGGCTGAAGCGGCATATATCAGGACCAGGGTAGGAACCACCAAAATGTTCGAGGTATAGATACAGTTGCTTCTCATAAATGGTAGTAATCTTGTGCCAACAGCAGCTGGATCGCCTTTCACCATCATTGGATAGTTTGGTCCAAGGAAGAGCGAGTTTTCTCCAAGACTATCAATACTGAACCAGGGAGAAGGTGTTGGCTCTAGCACACTAGTATCCATCCTGAATACCATGCAACGGGTGTTGGAACAGGTCCGGAGAGGGCGACCATGGGAGACAACACCTACTTCCTCAGTAGTAAGAATCTGAGTGCACTGTATACAGACAAGAAGAGGTGATCCATCGGAATTAGTTTCCAGGCGCCACAGAGTATATAAGTTCTGCTCCTCCTCATGCGCGTGATCATCATCATCGTCATCTCCACCTTGCTTATAAATTTTTTCAAGTATAGGTGGTGGAATGTTCACAGGACCTTGGAAACACAAGAAGAAGGTTAATTAGTAAAGGGAAACTTGCTAACCCGCATGCATGTGGATGAAACAATTATAATTACGGTGGAAGACAAACGTACCAAAACTACGAGGATCCCATGCAAAAATAGTGCCACGAGTCATGGCAGCAAACACAAGACCCTCGTATTCAATTGCATCACAGTACTCATCCGTGTGCAGAAACTGATTTTTGAGCAATATCCATGGACGATGAACCCTGGAATGAGTAAGGATGGAAACAAGCTTGTCGAAGATAGAAACAACTTCACAGTTCTTGTAATTCCAAGAGCGGTTGGGAACTCGACAAATTGCTATCTTCAGTAGATGACAAACCATGATCGTATTTGAACGTACGTAGATCATCTGTGTGCTCAACCTTAGGGCACTCTGAGATTTTTGGAAGTGGAATCCGCTGACGAGTGTACACATTCACAAGTTACCACTCGCAATTTTACCCAATATAAACAATCCAATCTCCATTTGCGCCAGCCCAGGCCTTACCCTTAAGCGATGGCATCTTGACATCACACGTATCATTATCAAGCGGCATCAACTTGCACAAGGCGAGGCCTCCATCGTCCACGCCCATGCGAACAGGCTTATAGCAAAGAAGATAAGGGAAATCAAACGGCTCCTGGACCCTTGGGTTCCTTGTAATGATGTTATTAGTTGAGTCGGGAATGGGCTTGAACGAACCTGCCATGCTAGCCGAGGTGATGACGTCACACCGATCAATGAGTTCCTCCACCACGTCATCTTTCAGATCAAGGCAAGAATAACGGGGTCGTGTCTGGCTTGTTCCCTCTATGGAGAAGACGATCGAACAATGGCAGAAGGAAGGGTGAAGGCAAATGGAGGAGGGAGTGTCGGATTTCGGGTTCTGGCAGACCCTTGAGGTTCTAACATTGGGGTGCGCACGGAGATCTTTCCCCTACCAGCTCACGCGTCGATGGTTAGCAAGTGATCTAAACTAGGAAGAAGAACACACAAGGGACACGAGGTTTATACTAGTTCGGGCCACCATTGTGGTGTAATACCCTACTCTAGTTTGTGGTGTGGTGGATTGCCTCAGGGGCTGATGATGAACAGTACAAAGGAAGAACAGCCTCGCGAGGGGCTGTTCTTGAATTGGCGCGATGGACTGTTTGGGTGAGTCCAGTCGCTTCTCTCTCTCTCTCTCTCTCTCTCTCTCTCTCTCTCTCTCTCTCTCTCTCTCTCTCTCTCTCTCTCTCTCTCTCTCTCTCTCCGGTAGGTTCGACCTCTCTTGGTCCGTCGATCCATTGATCCCCCTACCTCTGTGGTGGCTAGTCCTATTTATAGAGGGAGGCCCTGGGCCTCTTCCAGAATAATGAGCGGGAAGGGCGCCAACAATTGGCCATTTTGAAGGGGAACATCTAGTACACTTATCCTGACTAAAGTTGGTCTTCGGCTGCCAAAGGCTCTGACGATGACGCCGTCCTGGGCTCCACGATGACCTCCGCCCTGCCGCTCTACTGGTCTTGGTCCTGTTGCACCGAAGGGGTAACCTTTGCCTGATGCCTTGGCATGTGCTTGCCTCCTTTGCACCAAAGGGGAAACGAGGACACTGCGCAGGCTGGCTCCCGCCTAGTCTCGATCGTCATGGCTTGCGTCATGGTGCACCCTCGTGAGGTACCCCGCCTTGATCTCTCCGCCTCCTCGTGAGCCTGCCTGACGAGGCTGCCCCTGAGGAGGGTTCCTGTCGTCCGCCCCGTGAGGCTTGGCCCCACACGAGGGTCTTGAGCTTGAGCTGATGAAGCTGGGCCGCGCTGGGTCCCCACTTGAGCCACGCCGCAGGCCGCAGGCAGGCTAGTCTGGGGACCCCCATTCCCAGAACGCCGACAGTAGCCCCCGGGCCCAAGGCGCGCCCGGACTTGGCTTAGCAGAGAAGCGAAGGGGCAAGTGCGAAGCGTCGCGGGCCCCAACAGCCTGCGGCCTTGGGCGCCATGTGGCGATCGATTGGTCGTGGGCATCTCCGCTTCCCCATGATCCCTCGGCAACCGCATGACTTGACATGTCCCTGCATGCAGAATTGGGTCATGATTACCTGTGATCGTGGAGGCCGATGGTTGGCCTCCTCCAGCTATAAGTACGGAACAGCGCAAGCCCTTCAGTCCATCTCTTCTTGCTACTCCTTCCTCTCCATGGCTCCGTCGAAGAGGTTCTCGGCCGCGTAGAAAGGAAAGGCCCGCCAGGTAGGGCCTGACTCTCCCCCCCCCCCCTCCCCAAGCACGGTCGAGGCCATCCTCGCAAGCATCCTGTGGCTCCCGTAGCGGCTTCCCGTGGCCGAGGAGGCGATTCCCTGCGCGGCGATGGGCGCCAAGTTTTTGATGGGGGGCGCGCCGTGACCGCGCGGCCCCCTAGGCCATGCTTCCACTCGGCGAAGGTGCTGTCGGAGTTTGTCGTGTGGTCGGTGGAGCCGTCCAGCACCTGGCTCTAGCTTCCCCTCTTCTTTTTAGGTGAACTTCTGGCCGGCACTCCGGCCGGCCTCTGGCTTCAGATGGACGGTTGTTGCAGTCGGGCCTCCTGGGCTTCGCTGGAGGTCTCCGTCGCCGGGAGTGTGGCCCTGACCCGCGGCTGGCAAACGTTTGCCCGCGCGCGTGGCCCGAGCCGGCGGTGCACCCTGCACTTCAAGTTCGACGACGACGCCACCCTCTATGTGAGGGTGTTTGGAGAAGACAGTCACCGTGCCGGGTGCTGCCCCGAAGACGATGACCGCGGTCGTGGACCCAGCCCCGACGATGGTCGGGATGAAGATGACAGCAGGCGCGTGGTCGGCAGCGCTCGGGGCTCGTCAAGCTTCGGTGGCTCTCCTTCGGACAGCAGCTCCTCCAGCGGTGGCCGCGACCAACCTCCGTGCCGTCGCGCCTGCCTGGAGGGAGGTAGCGTGTCAGCCCACCGTCGCGCCTCGGTGAAGCGCGAGGAGGAGTCTGACTGAGCTCCGGAGGCAGTACGAGCCTTCTCCGTGAGTTGGTGCCGAGCGAGTCGTGCCTATATTGTTTTTCTCTTTCCCTGCGCAAAGAGACAGTAGTGCAGGGCCCCGTGGGGGCGTGCTGAACTGTTGCTGTTAATTATCGTGCGGTTTCCGCTATTCCTGTGTTGTGCTTTTGTGCCACATGCCCGCTTGCAGGAATTACATAGCTCAGGGGGACTTGTCGCGGTCTTCGCCTCCCGAGGCTGAGGCCTCGCCGCGCGCTTCATGTCCTGCAAGGAGTAGTCAGGAGGAGCAGCTTCCGGCCTCGGTTATGGAGGCGACCGGCCCAGGTCCGGTGTTCGCGTCGTGATGCCCGTGGGGCACGGACTGGGAGGGGTGCTCCCGTAGTGGACCCGGATAGGAAAGCTTCAAACGACAGGGGCAGAAAACACTCGCGACGGTGCTCTCGTTGCTCCCTCGCGAGACTTGCGCGGGAGAAAATGAGGCAAGTGAGCGAAAAAGACAAAGAGTCTCAAGCCAAGGATGGCAACAACTTCAACAAAACTTCAAATAGGAACGAACAAGCCAACTGCAGAAAGCAAATGAAAAAGCCGCGTCCGGCACCTAATCTAGTCTTCCACATCTTCTCACGAGCGCGGAGCTAAGTGCTGCCACTGGGCGTGGGCGGGAGCCCCCGAGGCCCGAGGGCGGCTCTCCAAAGACTCCGGGGCGTGTACAGCCGCAACTCATTATTACATGAGAGTGTCACGGGCGGCGAGCTTCACAGGCATTGGCCTTCTTCACAGGCTCCGGGCCTTTCTTGGGGAGATGAGCTTCACAGGCGTTTGCCTTCTTCACAGGCTCCTGGCCTTTCTAGGGAAAATGAGCTTCACAGGCATTTGCCTTCTTCACAGGCTCCGGGCCTTTCTCGGGAAAATGAGCTTCACAGGCATTTGCCTTCGTCACAGGCTCCGGGCCTTTCTCGGGAAAATGAGCTTCACAGGTGTTTTCCTTCTTCACAGGCTTCGGGCCTTTCTCAGGAAAATGAGCTTCACAGGCGTTTGCCTTCTTCACAGGCTTCGGGCATTTCTCACAGGCTCTGGGCCTTTCTTCAAGGGTAGAACTTCCTTAGATGTTGGATGTTCCACGCGTTTGGGATGGGCACCCCCTCCTGAGTCTCCAAGCGTGCGGAGCCGGGCTTGGAAACATGAACAACCTTGAATGGGCCCTCCCACATGGGAGAAAGCTTATGCAACCCTTCCCTGGAGAGGACCCGTCTGAGCACGAGGTCCCCTACCTCAAGAGTCCTGGGGCGGATGTTGCGGCAGTGTTATCGCCGCAGCGCCTGTTGATACCTTGCAGCTTGCAGCGCGTCCTCTCGACGATGTTCCTCCCCCAGCACGAGATTCGTCCCTCGCATGGCGTCCTGCTGCGCCTCGTCGAACGCCAGGACCCATGCAGAGCGATGCCTGACCTCGTGAGGCAGGATGGCTTCGCCCGAGACGAGGAAGAACGGGTCTCGCCAATGGCTTGGCTGCGGTCGTGCGGATGGACCACAAGACGGATCGGAGCTCGTCGTGCCAGCCCCTGCCGCAGGCCTCCAGCTTTTTCTTGAAGGTCCTGGTTTTGAGGCCCTTCAGGACCTCCGCGTTGGCTCGCTCGGCCTGGCCGTTGCTCCGAGGGTGCGCCACCGAAGCGTAGCATATCTTCGTTCCAAGGTCAGCATAGTACGTTTTGAAGAGATTACTGGTGAACTGCGAACCATTGTCGGTGATGATGCGGTTAGGCACCCCAAACCGGCTCACGAGGCCCCTGATGAACTTGACCGCAGAGCCCGCTGGGATGGTGCGGACAGCTTCCACCTCAGCCCACTTGGTGAACTTGTCCACGGCGACGTAGAGGTAGCGATAGCCCCCTGGCGCCCGAGGGAACGGGCCTAGAATATCCAACCCCCAAACTGCAAATGGCCATGAGAGGGGTATAGTTTGCAGACCTCCCGCCGGCTGATGGATCTGCTTGGCGTGGAATTGGCAGGCCTCGCAAGCCTTTACCAGCTCAACAGCATCGCTGAGTGCTGTGGGCCAATAGAACCCGCTGCGGAACGCCTTGCCAACGAGGGTTCGCGATGATGAGTGATGCCCACAATCTCCGCCATGTATGTCTTCCAGCAATTCCATCCCTTGCTCTCTGGAAATGCAACATAGGGACACGTTATTCGGTCGCCTCTGGTAAATCTCTCCATCCCTGATGCAGTAGGCCGTGGCTTGCCGTGCCACACGCTCCACCTCCTCCTCCTTTTCCGGCAGGGTCCCCCGCGTCAAGTAGATCTTGAGCTCTGTGATCCAGCACCCTTCCTGAGGCTCCATCGCCAGGAGCAGACGTGCTCCTGAGGCCGGGCCGCAGACCGGGGCTCCCGAGGTAGGCGGCTGGGGGAGCTCCTCCTGAGGTTGCGCCGCGCTTGATAGTGATGGTGCCGCTGAGGGCCTGAAGAGTCGCTCTTCAAAGACGCCAGGCTCCTGAGGCAGCCGCCTGGATGCCCTCTTGGCGATGTCATCCGCCTCTTGATTGGTGCCGCGAGGCACATGCTGCAGCTCCAGCCCCCAGAACTGTTTCTCCATCCTGCGAACCTCCGCGAGGTAGGCTTCCATGTGCTCGTCCTTCGGTTCGTATATCTTGTTGGAGAAGTTGAGGAGGAGTTGTGAATCGCCCTTGATGATGAGGCACTTTACCCCCAAAGCGACTGTGGCTCTCAGGCCTTCATATTCTGCTATGTTGTTGGAGACCTTTTCTCCGTGCTGGAAACAGAGCTGCACGGCGTAATAGAGCTTGTCCTCAGTAGGGGATACAAGCACTGCGTCGGCTCCCGTGCCATGTCGGGAGAATGCCCCGTCGACGTACATGACCCAGCCGTCCGGTGCCTCGCTCCCTGAAGAAAGTGATCGGTCTTCACCTGCCTCGAGGTCGGGTGCCTCCGTTCATTCTGCCATGAAATCTGCCAATGCGGCCCCCTTGATGACTCTAGTTGTGCTGAATTATAGCTGAAACACTTGCAGTTCGATGTTCCACTCGGCGACTCTTCCAGCTGAGTTGGGGCTCCTGAGCACCCTCTCCAGAGGGTATGCTGAGACGACCTTGATGGGATGACCTTGGAAGTAGTGCCGCAGCTTGCGTGAGTCTACCAATAGCACGAGGAGGAGTTTTTGGGGCATGGGGTATCGTGCCCTCACGTCCCGCAACATCGTGCTGACGAAGTACATGGGGTGCTCGACGAGGCTGTGAGCGTTGGCGCTGTTCGCGTCCTCCGTAGGTTGGGGTGCCTCCCGAGACGACGGAGCCCCCAGCGCTTGGTCGCTCGGTGGGGCCTCTTCTGCTCTGGGCGCGCTTTCCTGCTGTGGCTGATCCCCTTCGCCCGCGGTCGTGGTCTTTGTGAAGCTCTCTGGGCTTCGCTTTGCTCCTTCCTGCAGGGCAGTTGCGGCCTTGGCCTGATGCTCCTCCCTGACCGCTACCAGGGCTGCACTGGCGGACTAAGGGGTGGCCGCGAGGTAGAGCACCAGAGGCTCCCGAGGACCCGGAGCTACCATCACCGGAGGGCTGGTAAGGTACCTCTTGAGTTCTTGGAATGCCTTGTCGGCCTCTTCAGTCCATTCAAAGGGGCCCTTCTTCTTCATCAGCTTGAAGAATGGCAGTGCTCGTTCCCCCATCTTGGAGATGAAACGTCCTAGCGCGGTCACACGCCCGGTGAGTTTCTGCATCTCTCTGAGGGTCTTTGGCGGGCTCGTGTCTTCGACTGCTTTGACCTTTTCCGGGTTGGCCTCGATGCCTCTATGGGACACGAGGAAACCCAGGAGCTTGCCCGAGGGGACTCCAAATACGCACTTCTCCGGGTTGAGCCGTAGGTCCACTTTATCAAGGCTCACGAAGGTTTCTTCCAAGTCATGTATTAGGGTTTTCGCCTCCCGAGACTTCATCAGAATATCATCGATGTACGCCTCAGCATTCCTCCCGAGCTGTCGGCCCAGGGCGATGTGCATCAGCCGCTGAAAGGTCGCGCCTGCGTTGCGCAACCCAAATGGCATGCAGGTATAGCAGTACACTCTGCACGGGGTCAGGAAAGCCGTTTTTTCCACGTCTTCTACCGCCATCTTGATCTGGTGATAGCCTCGAGAAGGCATCCAGAAGCACAAGAGTCACACTCAGCGAAGGAGTCGATTTATCCGTCGATGCGAGGAAGCGGAAACAGATCCTGTGGGCAGGCCTTGTTGAGGTTGGTGAAGTCGACACACATACGTTCCTTCCCCCCCTTCTTTGGCACGACAACTGGGTTGGCCAGCCAATCCGGGTAGCGTACCTCGCGTATAACCCCTGCTGCCTCTAGCTTGCGGGTCTCTTGGACGATAAAAGCTTGTTTCTTTGTGGACTGTCGCCTCGCCTTCTGCTTCACGGGGCGCACGTTGGGGCACACGTTGAGGTGATGCTCAATCACGCCCCTCGGGACCCCCGCCAACTGATCAGGTCCCCCCGCGAACACCTTCTTGTTCGCGCGCAGGAACTTCACTAAGGCCTCCTCCTGCTCGGGTTCGAGGTTTGCACCTATGTTGATGATGGCGTCAGTGGACCCGTCCTCATCGACTGGTACCTGCTTGGTTTCCACCTTGTTTTGAGTGAATAACTGCTTCTTCTTGGACGGTGCAGCCCCCTTGGGCTCGGGGGCGTCAGCGCAGGCGGGCCGTGCCGCTGCAGCCGCCTTGAAAACAAACTTGAGTGCCTGCAGCGCATCTCCTGTGTTTCCGGGCACGGTAAGGACGCCGCTGCTCCCGGGCATCTTCATGAGGTTGTATGCCGGGTGAGTTGCTGCCATGAACTGGGCCAAGGCCAGGTAGCCGAGGATCACGTTGTAGGGGAGGCCGATGGGGTTGATGTCGAAGTCAATCAGCTCTGTGCAGAATTTGTCGCGGGTGCCGAAGGTCACCGGGAGGCGAATTTGTCCCAGGGAGGCGGTGGAACCGGCTCCGACTCCTGAAAAAGGCCTACTGGGCCGGAGCCGCTCTAGTGGCACATGGAGGAGGCTGAAGGCCTCCACAGAGAGCATGCTAAGGCCGGCTCCGCCGTCGATGAGGGTCCTGGCGACAGCCACTTCGCAGATGATGGGGGTGCACAGCATCGGGAGCGCACCCGAACCGGCAGGGATGGAGCAGTGATCATCCGAGTTGAAGAGCAGGTCGGCCTCGGGCGCCACCCAGCCCGGCGGGGCCCCCTGGCGCTTGGAGGCGGTGCCGATCTGGCGGGTGAACAGCTTGACGTGGCGGCTCAAAGGTGGCGCCAGTGAGCCGCCCAGGAGAGCTGCGACGACTGGGGGCGCCGGCCCGGTGCGAGGGGCGAGGTAGAGGTCGCGCAGCTCCCCCCAACAGGCCTGCTGCTCGTTCCCCACCGAGCCGGTGGCAGCGTTGGCGGCAGGCGATAGGGAACGGCGGGGGCGTCCGCCGACGGGAGCCGTCTGGGCGACTCAGGCGGCACGAGCAGCCCGGCGCTCGGCGCGGGCTCGGCGAGCGTCAGCCATGGACATGACGGAAGGTCACACGTGACCAACGGAAGAAAGATTCCGGCGCACCCTACCTGGCGCGCCAAATGTCGGATTTCGAGTTCCAGCAGACCCTTGAGGTTCGAACACTGGGGTGCGCGCGAAGATCTTCCCCTACCAGCTCACGCGTCCATGGTTAGCAAGGGATCTAAACTAGGAAGAAGAACACACAAGGGACACGAGGTTTATACTAGTTTGGGCCACCATTGTGGTGTAATACCCTACTCTAGTTTGTGGTGTGGTGGATTGCCTCAGGGGCTGATGATGAATAGTACAAAGGAAGAACAGCCTCGCGAGGGGCTGTTCTTGAATTGGCGCGATGGACTGTTTGGGTGAGTCCAGTCGCTTCTCTCTCTCTCTCTCTCTCTCTCTCTCTCTCTCTCTCTCTAGGTTCGACTCTTCTCTCTCTCTCTCTCTCTCTCTCTCTCTCTAGGTCGACCTGTCGATCCATTGATCCCCCTACCTCTGTGGTGGCTAGTCCTATTTATAGAGGGAGGCCCTGGGCCTCTTCCCGAATAATGAGTGGGAAGGGCGCCAACAATTGGCCATTTTGAAGGGGAACATCTAGTACACTTATCCTGACTAAAGTTGGTCTTCGGCTGCCAAAGGCTCTGACGGTGACGCCGTCCTGGGCTCCACGATGACCTCTGCCCTGCCGCTCTGCTGGTCTTGGTCTTGTTGCACCGAAGCGGTAACCTTTGCCTGTTGCCTTGGCCTGTTGTGACGCCCTCGATTCAATCGTACACTAATCATGCACGCAAATGTGTACGATCAAGATCAAGGACTCACGGGAAGATATCACAACACAACTCTACAAATAAAATAAGTCATACAAGCATCATAATACAAGCCAGGGGCCTCGAGGGCTCGAATACAAGTGCTCGATCATAGACGAAGTCAGCGGAAGCAACAATATCTGAGTACGACATAAGTTAAACAAGGTGCCATAAGATGGCTAGCACAAACCGGGATACAGATCGAAGAGGACAGGCCTCCGCCTCGGGATCCTCCTAGGTCACTCCTGGTCGCCGCCGGCCGGGCTGCACGTAGTAGTAGGCGCCTCCAGTAGTAGTCGCCGAGGCGGTGGCGTGCTCGATCCTGGCTCCATCGTATGATAGCAGCAATCGAGTAGAGAAAGGGGAAAAGGGGAACAAGGCAACCGTGAGTACTCATCCAAAGTACTCGCAAGCAAGGAGCTACACTACATATGCAAGGATATATGTGTAAAGGCCATATCAATGGACTGAACTGCAGAATGCCGTAATAGAGAGAAGGCCTAGTCCTAACGAAGACTAGCATCTTCCGAAACCACCATCTTGCAGCAAACAAGAGGGAGTAGAGTAACATAACTTAAAGTAGCAGAGTGTTATCAACCTCGGCCAGAGATCCTTTCTCGACTCCCTGCGAGAAAGAAATCCCAGAGCCATACTATCCAGTAATCATCACAAACCAATTCTCATATCCATGTCTCATCTCAAGTAACCAGTTCTAGTTGTATCGATCGGGATACAACTCCAAGTGTCCGTTACCGTAGGACAGGCTATCGATAGATGTTTTCTTCCTGCGGGGTGCACCAACTTACCCACCACGCTTAACTCCGGCGGACACACTTTCCAGGTCATGCCCGGCCTCGGTCAAACAATACGCCGCAACCCGACCTAGGCTTAATAGAGAGGCCAGACACCGGACTAAACCTATGCCCCGGGGTCATGGGCCATCTCCCGGAACTCCTGCGTTGCGCTGGGGCGGCCGGAAGCATACCTAGCCTAACAGCGTTCCAGCCCAATCCGGCCACCGCCGACGCCGACGCCTAATAAGCTTCGCTGATGTATACGACGCAGAACGCCCATACTTAGCCCACGTGATGGTTAGTGCTATCGGGCCGAGGCCCTCGGATCAAATATCCAAATCGTGAGTGGATTAGGAACGCGGTAACAAGCGAGACTCACGAAGATGTGACCCGTTGCCCGCCTCGAGGACTTGCGGCAAGGGCTAGGAATGCCCGGCCACGCCTCGTAATTATCTCGCGGGCACCCTCCAGGTCAACCCGTCTCCACATCACTCGCAATTAAGCACGCGCGGGTACCCCTCAGGGTCGACCCGTCTTTCTAAGTAACCGTGGTAACAGTCCAAGTAACCGTGAGTCCAAACATCAAGGGGAAAACACGAGGAATCACCCCCGGTGTATTCCACTCAATGTAGTCGTCAAGGTGAACATAAGAGGATTCACCCTCGAGGTCCACACTTGAGGGGTTGCACGACAGAGTCGTATCGGAAGTGGTTAAAGAGGAAATCACCCTCGATGACCACAACCGGATAACTATACTACAGGGTTAATATCAGAAGTGCTGCAGAGGTTTCACCCTCGGTACTCGATAGTAACCTAGTAGTGTCGAGCAACTAAGGGGAAGTGATGTGCGGTGTCGGGGCCTGGTCTCCGATCCCGTTGATCGGGTCTTCAATGATGAAGCAGGGGCAACAAGGACAAGGTGGGGGTCACTGATGGGTCTCTAACCAACCTATACTAAGCAGTTTAGGATGAGCAGGTAGGTAACAAAGCAGGTTACAATAAACAGGCTATGCAACAGAATAGGAGCAACAATAACAGTAGCAAAAATCTAGTGCAAGCAATAAGAGAAATGGAATGGGCGATATCGGGATGATCAAAAGGGGGGGCTTGCCTGGTTGCTCTGGCAAGAGAGAGTGATCGTCAGCACTGTAGTCGAACTGGCCAGCTGCAGCGTCGGTCTCGTAGTCTACCGAAGAGAAGAGGGGGAAGAAACAATGAATACACGATAACAGATGCATAACGATGCATGACATGCCAAGAAGCGATGCTAGGCGTGCCCTAACGTGGTAAGAAGGGTACTGGTTTAGGGGGGGAAGCATCCGGGAAGTTATCCCGGTTCCGGACGTCTGTCATACAGATGAACCGGAGGAGAAAGTTTGCAGGTTCGAAAGGTTAGAGACGTGCGGTGGACGAACGGATCGCGTATCCGAATTCGCCTCGCTCGCTCGAGCAACTTTCATGTTGAAAATATTTTAATCAAGACTCACGGATTAAAAGTTATGAATTATAAAAGGTTTTATTAATTTCTGGAATTTTAATTAATTAATTAATTAATTTCGAAAAGCATTTATGACATCAGCATGAGGTCATGCTGACGTCATCAGCCAACAGGGTTGACTAAGTCAACCCTGCCAGGTGGGTCCCACATGTCATACACTATTAGCTTAATTAGCCTAATCAGATTAATTAATCTTAGTTAATTAAGTTAACTAATGATTAGTATTAATTAATCCAGGATTAATTAGTTTAATTAATTACCCAATTAATTAGCTAATGATTAGGTTTAACTAATCTTAGTTAGTTTAATTAATTACCTATTAATTAATTAATTAATTATTTAGTTAATTAGTTTAATTACTTTTAATTCATTTTAAATCATTTTTTGATTCATGACCCCTAGTCGTACGTGGCCTATTAATTGCCTGCCATTCAAGACCCGCCCGGAGTCCAGATTAATTCGGGCGGGCTCGGAGAAGGGGGGATCGGGGCTCGGACGAGGCGGCGAGGAGGGCGCCGATTAGGGCGGCGCCAGAGTCGCCGACGAGGGGGAAGAGGAAGGGGAGTCGAACGGTGGCCGGGCGAGCCGAGCCGACGAGGCCACGTGGCCGGATCCGCCGGGCGAGAGGGGAACGGGGGAGGCGCGCGGAGCTCGTCGGGGCGGAGGAGGAGGGAACCGAGGGGAACGCTGATTAGGCCGACGAGGGAGGGGAGAGGGGGAGAAGGGGAGGCCTCACAGTGGGGGGTAGGGTCAAGACCAGCGAGCTCGGAGGAGGGTGGGGCAGGCCGGCGGTAGACCGACGAGGTGGAGGCGGCGGCCTCGGGTGGCGCCTAGTTTAACGACTGGTGCGGCCATGGGAGGCGCGGTCTGGCGACGCCGCCCGGCAGGAGGCGTATCTCGGGCGGCTCATTCGAGGGGCATGGCGCTAGGAGGCCGACGCTGGGAGGGCGAGGAGGCCGAGGACGGGGAAGAGGGGGCGCGGCCGGCGGGCGCCTGGGACGAGGGCGAGGGGCGAGGCGAAGGGGTGGGGAGTATTTAGTGGGGTAGAGCGAGTGGGGCTAGGGTTTATAAGGGAGAGGGGGTTTGGCCCGGCTGGGCCGCCTGAGTGGCCAGTGGGGCTGGCCCTGTGGGGGGAAGGATGGGCCAAGGGGAGTTTGGGCGGTGGGGTTTATCCTCCCGCTTTTACTTTTCTTTTAATATTTTTGAGATCCGAGCAACGATTAGAAACTTAATAAAACTGGGGGTTCTTGTTGCAAACCACCCAAGCGTTTCTCCTCCATTACAAGAAATCTCGTCCGAGATTTAAGAGAAAGCAAGGGGAAAGGTCTGGTTACGATAATCTAACGGATCTTCTCGAAGAAGTTAATCCCTTCGTTGATGTCTTCAATCCTTTATTCCGATGCATCATGATAAACTGCATCATTTCTTCGAACTCCATCGGGAAACACACAAAGCTTCTAAGGGAAACAAACTGGGGTAACCCATGAATTAGTATAAGATTAACTCTCGAGTTGAACTTATGAAATACCTCGAGAGTAAGGTACGAAGGTACCATAATAGGCCCCAAGCGGTAGGTAGTTGCTCAAGCCCGCATCAGAGTGAGAAGGGGTTCAGAGTAGCGAGAGTAAGTATCGCGTCGATACCGTAATAGATCACTATGACGGTGGCCCGTGAATTACATACGAGTCCACGCGGAGGAATAACTTTGGGAATAAGGGGTGTACAGGACAGTCAGGTTTCGATCCCGTGAAACTCAGGTTATGGGCCCACCATGTGGTTACAATTAGAAGGTTGGTGACCTCTTACACGATCATGTAAGCAAGGCAAGTCGAGGAGACTCGAGGGTCATGTCGGCAACAACATAGGTACTAAGGGCGAGGGACGAAGAGAACCATTTTCCTGCTCGTCGAACGAGGCGGACCAATCGGCAAGGTTCTCGCCCATCGGTGGTTACCGAATGTCATCAACAATAGTAATAGGGTCTTACTTACGAGTGGTACAACGAGGTGCTTACCTAAGCGGGGGATTATCACCGCTTAGATTATATATATCCCAAGGATGGTCAAATGACCCATGGAAAGGAAAATGTGATCATTAGGTTGAATGAATAATGGAAAGGAAAAAAATGTGTTTAAACACATATTTCAGGATATACCCTTACCAAGGATAAGCGAGCATGATATCCATGACAGGATATAATGTGGAAAACCCTTTAGGTAAGGGGAGAGAAATTTCATGACATTACCCATACAACGGTGTTTGGTTAATTGAGCAAGAACATATAGCATTGGGCTTCGAATGTTCTTGTTGAAAATCAGAGTATCACAGACATGCTACGAGATAGCATTGACATGGCCTTCAGGTGAAGATCAGACTTTGGAACCACGAAGGATCCATCCGAATAACTTGTAGAATCAAGATACAATTCCCTCATGGAGGAATGGATAACCCTGCTGAAAAGGAATCTATAATGATAGGTCCTCCAAATGCTAGGCATGACATCATGCTACCGGGTCATCAAAGGATCAACATCATAACTCTTGAAAGTTGTCCCAACCATCATATCGACCGAGATTCAGATCCGATTGGTGTCAGGGTACCTCAGACTTAGGATACCTGAGAAGAAAAGGTGCAACGCAAATTGACGAGATGACATTGTAAGATTCTCGGGAAAATGAACTATGGAGTGTTTTCCGTTAACAAAAGTCCATCATTAACCCAAGGAGAGGACAAGGAGGTTTCTGGTGAACTCAACGGTAATTCATCGAGATTCTCAAAAGATGGATTTCCACAATTAAGTGAACAAGGAGATAACATTTGTCGGAACAAATGATACTAGGAATTATGCTCGAGGAAAACATACACAAGTAAACATTGGTTGAAAGGTGCGCCCGATGGGTTGGGTTGCACGACCAATGTCAGAATGGTGATTCAATAATCGATAGCCTAAGAATTTCACTTCAAAGCAAGAGGCTTGCTAGAAGGGCAGAATTCAAACAGCACCGTTCACTTGTTGGTACACCGGTTGGAAGCAACACGGGGACCAAGAAAGAATGGTGATGGTGAGAAGCATCTCAATACCAAGAATTTCTTAAGAGGTGGAGCAGTCCTCACAACATCCTTGATATTAACAGATGGTATTACTCCAAGGTAAAGAAGAACAAATGCTGGATAGCAGGGATCTCAAGGTTTACACAAAACACGAACAACTTGTGTTGAACGAAGGCAATAAAGTGGTCGATGAGAACAGGAATCATCGAGGGCAAGGATGGTATTACCCATCATGAATTCAATTGAATTCTGGGAAGAGCTCATAAGGTTGATGATGATCATGACACAATTGTCGAGAGATTTCATGCAGATGTAATCAAACAAATGACGACATCAAGTCAACGTAATGATGAAGTGAAAGGTTATTAGAACCAAGGGTACGACACAAACTCGAAACCAAGCTTGTTGTTCAAGGCGAAATGATAAGTCGATGAGGTTCGACGTAAGGTCAGTTCCTCGTCGAAAATTGTGCTCCGTGAAGAAGGAACGGGTAGTACAGATAAAATCATCACGACAACGATATAGCCAAACAGGCTAGGAATGGCGTGATCGGGTACAAACTCGTACTTATAGAAGCTTACTGAAGAGTTGTTGAACCGTAGAGCGGATTCGGTTCACTTATCGGTGTCTTTGAGTGTTTAATAACTCAGAGCCCGTGAAAAATTTGGAAACAGTGGGAAGGTAGCACTTGATGAAGAACTCATAAGAGGTTATGCAGTTCCATGATAATCTCGAGATACCAGGGGAAGGTCTCTCAAAGTTATTGAATAAGAAGGATGCTGACGGGTAAAATCCAATAATGGACCTGATGGTCCAAAAGGGGTCTGTTGTGAGCATCAGTACTTAACTAGAGGAAGAAGAATGCAAGGAGATCAAATTATAGAAACAACTGACTAACTCAGTTGTCAAATGCAAATGAATTTCGATTCCCAAATCAAGGGGTCAGAAGCAATGCTCTGACTAGGGATGGATAAGATGAATAGCCTTAGGGTACAATCGAAGACAATGGGCTTGGTCGAGAACCAATTCCAGTTAAAAGAATGGCAGCTCAGCCAGAAAGGTAATTTATAAGGATCAATGATGATTGCGGTTATTCGCAAACATATCGAGTCAACCGACTCAAAATGATAATGACTAGGCATGTCAATATGACTACGAGGCTTATGGGATTAACCATAAAGCAAGCAAGCAAGAATTTCAAGAGCCAAAGGCTCCAGAGGATTTTGGGAAGATCGAATAGTATTTAGAAGACTTTTGCGAAACACATGAACAACTGGGGTTGAGCGGATACTCGACAAGTGCGAGTATTTATTAGAAGGGGTATTCATGTAGTAAGGAACTGCTAGGCAAGAGGCACAAAGTACTCTCGGAACAATAGAAAACTTGAGGTATCTTGTAATAACAAGATCAATGGGGGTGATCGATGATCGGCAAGTGTAAGTAGTTATCCATACGGATTTATCGGTGATCGAGAAATAGCAAAAGTGATGGGCACAAAGTCTCGAGAGAACATCGAGAGTATCTTCGAATCTTCCGATTAGCGTATCGATCATCTGAAGTGAGGGCTCTCCGGAGAAAGTACTTGCGAGAACCTAAAGTTAGTGTTGTTTTAGCAAAATCATTTAACCCGAATAGAAGAGAGTTCAGAGTCCCGCAGTAAGGGTCGAGGAGTAAAAGATCCTAGTACCACCCAATGGCGACGCAGCCCATAAGACACACAGCCATGTTAGTAAAAGTTTTGCAATGTCTAGACTCGACTTCGCCAAGGAGTTGGGAAGGATTCTCACAGCAATCGGCTCGATACCAACTTGTGACGCCCTCGATTCAATCGTACACTAATCATGCACGCAAATGTGTACGATCAAGATCAAGGACTCACGGAAGATATCACAACACAACTCTACAAATAAAATAAGTCATACAAGCATCATAATACAAGCCAGGGCCTCGAGGGCTCGAATACAAGTGCTCGATCATAGACGAGTCAGCGGAAGCAACAATATCTGAGTACGTATATAAGTTAAACAAGGTGCCATAAGATGGCTAGCACAAACCGGGATACAGATCGAAGAGGACAGGCCTCCCGCCTGGATCCTCCTAGGTCACTCCCGGTCGCCGCCGGCCGGGCTGCACGTAGTAGTAGGCGCCTCCAGTAGTAGTCGCCGTGGCGGTGGCGTGGGATCCCAGGCTCCATCGTCCGATAGCAGCAATCGAGTAGAGAAAGGGAAAAGGGGGAACAAGGCAACCGTGAGTACTCATCCAAAGTACTCGCAGGCAAGGAGCTAAACTCATATGCAAGGATATATGTGTAAAGGCCATATCCGTGGACTGAACTGCAGAATGCCCAGAATAGAGAGAAGGCCTAGTCCTAACGAAGACTAGCATCTTCCGGAAACCACCATCTTGCAGCAAACAAGAGGGAGTAGAGTAACATAACTTAAAGTAGCAGTAGTGTTATCAACCTCGGCCAGAGATCCTTTCTCGACTCCCTGCGAGAAAGAAATCCCAGAGCCATACTATCCAGTAATCATCACAAACCAATTCTCATATCCATGTCTCATCTCAAGTAACCAGTTCTAGTTGTATCGATCGGGATACAACTCCAAGTGTCCGCTATCAGAGGACAGGCTATCGATAGATGTTTTCTTCCTGCAGGGTGCACCAACTTACCCACCACGCCGCTTAACTCCGCCGACACACTTTCCAGGTCATGCCCGGCCTCGGTCAAACAATACGCCGCAACCCGACCTAGGCTTAATAGAGAGGCCAGCACGCGGACTAAACCTATGCCCCGGGGTCATGGGCCATCTCCCGAAACTCCTCAAGACGCTATGCGGGCGGCCGAAGCAGACCTAGCCTAACAGCGTTCCAGCCCAATCCGGCCAGCGCCGCTCCGACGCCGACGCCTAATAAGCTTCGTTGATGTATACGACGCAGAACGCCCATACTTAGCCCACGTGATGGTTAGTGCTATCGGGCCGAGGCCCTCGGATCAAATATCCAAATCGTAGTGGATTAGGAACGCGGTAACAAGCGAGACTCACGAAGATGTGACCCGTTGCCCGCCTCGAGGACTTGCGGCAAGGGCTAGGAATGCCCGCCACGCCTCGTAATTATCTCGCGGGCACCCTCCGTGTCAACCCGCTCCACATCACTCGCAATTAAGCGCTGGTACCCTCGTGGTCGACCGTCTTTCTAAGTAACCGTGGTAACAGTCCAAGTAACCGTGAGTCCAAACATCAAGGGAAAACACGAGGAATCACCCCGTGTATTCCACTCAATGTAGTCGTCAAGGTGAACATAAGAGGATTCACCCTCGAGGTCCACACTTGAGGGGTTGCACGACGTCGTCGACGGAAGTGGTTAAAGAGGAAATCACCCTCGATGACCACAACCGGATAACTATACTACTGAGGTTAATATCGGCGTCTGCAGAGGTTTCACCCTCGGTACTCGATAGTAACCTAGTAGTGTCGAGCAACTAAGGGAAGTGATGTGCGGTGTCGGGCTGGTCTCCGATCCCGCTGATCGGTCTTCAATGATGAAGCAGGGCAACAAGGACAAGGTGGGGGTCAGCGATGGGTCTCTAACCAACCTATACTAAGCAGTTTAGGATGGCGGTAGGTAACAAAGCAGGTTACAATAAGCAGGCTATGCAATGAATAGGAGCAACAATAACAAGAGCAAAAATCTAGTGCAAGCAATAAGAGAAATGGAATGGGCGATATCGGGATGATCAAAGGGGGCTTGCTCGTTGCTCGGCAAGAGAGAGTGATCGTCAAGATTTGTAGTCGAACCGCCAGGCAGCGGCGTCGGTCTCAGTAGTCTACCAAGAGAAGAGGGGAAGAAACAATGAATACACGATAACGGATGCATAACGATGCATGACATGCCAAGAAGCGATGCTAGGCGTGCCCTAACGTGGTAAGAAGGGTACTGGTTTAGGGGAAGCATCCGAAGTTATCCTGTTCCGGACGTCTCATACAGATGAACCGGAGGAGAAAGTTTGCAGGTTCGAAAGGTTAGAGACGTGCGGTGGGCGAACGGATCGCGATCCGAATTCGCCTCGCTGCTCGAGCAACTTTCATGTTGAAAATATTTTAATCCGGACTCGGATTAAAAGTTATGAATTATAAAAGGTTTTATTAATTTCTGGAATTTTAATTAATTAATTAATTAATTTCGAAAGCATTTATGACATCAAGATGAGGTCATGCCGACGTTATCACCAACAGGGTTGACTAAGTCAACCCGCCAGTGGGTCCCACATGTCATACACTATTAGCTTAATTAGCCTAATCAGATTAATTAATCTTAGTTAATTAAGTTAACTAATGATTAGTATTAATTAATCCAGATTAATTAGTTTAATTAATTACCCAATTAATTAGCTAATGATTAGGTTTAACTAATCCAGAATTAGTTAGTTTAATTAATTACCCTATTAATTAATTAATTAATTATTTAGTTAATTAGTTTAATTACTTTTAATTCATTTTAAATCATTTTTTTGATTCTGTTTAAATAAAACATTTCTTTAAACGTTTTTTTTGGGGTGGGACCCCTAGTCGGTGACACGTGGCCCTATGGTGCGGGCGCCGCTGGTGGGGGTGCGGTGCCTGCCGATTCGGCAAGACCTGCCCGGCCGGGTGGAGGCGGCGGACAGGGCGGACGGGCTGGGCGGCTAAGGTCGGCCACACGGCCAATGGCCAGCGACGCCAGCAGCCGGGGGGCGACAGACGGATCGGGCGGGCTCGGGAAGGGGGGGAATCGGGGTTCGGACGAGGCGGCGAGGAGGGCGCCGAACAGGGGAGGAGGGGAGCGGGGCTCGGGGCTGAGGGCGGCGCCAGAGTCGCCGACGAGGGGGGGAAGAGGAAGGGGAGTCAGGGGCGACGGTGGCAGGCGAGCCGAGCCGACGAGGCCACGGGCCGGATCCGCCGGGCGAGAGGGAAACGGGGAGGCGCGTCGGAGCTCGTCGGGCGGTCGGAGGAGGGAACCGAGGGGAACAGCTGGTCAAGGCACGGCCGAACCGGACGCCGACGAGGGAGGGGAGAGGGGAGAAGGGGAGGCCTCACAGGGGGGGGGTAGGGTCAAGACCGCGAGCTCGGAGGAGGGTGGGGCAGGCCGGGGGTAGACCGACGAGGTGGAGGCGGCGTCCTCGGGGTGGCGCCTCATGGTCTGAGGAGGGCGAAGAGGCGAAGCCCACACGCCTGCAGGCGCCAGCCACGCACTGACCTGGTGCGGCCATGGGAGGCGCGGTGGCGCGGGCGACGCCGCGACAGGAGGCGTCTGGCAGGGCGGGGTCTCCTGGCGGCTCGGGCGCTTCGAGGGACGGGGCATGGGTGGCGCCGGGCCGGGTGGAGGAGGCCGACGCGGGGGGGCGGGAGGCCGAGGACGGGGAAGAGGGGGCGGCAGGGGCGGGCGCCTGGGACGAGGGCAGGGGTGGCGAGGCGAAGGGGTGGGGCGAGTGCCCGATCTGATCGGGGAACAGAGGAGGAGATGGGGTCGTGGGGAGAGAGCGAGTGGGGCTAGGGTTTCCCCTCGGGGGATAAGGGAGAGGGGGTTTGGCCCGGCTGGGCAGCCTGGTGGCTCAAAGGGGCTGGCCTGTGGAGGGGGGAAGGATGGGCCAAGGGGAGTGGGGAGGGGGCCGGCTGGCTGGGCGGTGGGGGTTTATCCTCCCGCTTTTACTTTTCTTTTTAATATTTTTTGACAGATCCGAGCAACGATTAGAAACTTAATAAAACCGGGGGGTTTACTGTTGCAAACCACCCGGGCGTTACAAATCTCCTCCACTACAAGAAATCTCGTCCCGAGATTTAAGAGGGGAGCAAGGGGGAAAGGTCTGGTTACGATAATCTAACGGATCTTCTCGAAGAAGTTAATCCCCTTCGTTGATGTCTTCAATCCTTTATTCCGATGCATCATGATAAACTGGTCATCATTTCTTCGGGAACTCCATCGTACTTACGAAAGAAAAGGGGCCGCTCACTACGACACAAAGCTTCTAAGGGAAACAAATCTGGGGGTAACCCATGAATTAGTATAAGATTAACTCTCGAGTTGAACTTATGAAATACCTCGAGAGTAAGGTACGAAGGTACCATAATAGGCCCCAAGCGGGTAGGTAGTTGCTCGAAGCCTGTACCAGAGTGAGAAGGGGGTTCAGAGTAGCGAGAGTAAGTATCGCGTCTGATACCAGAATAGATCACTATGACGGTGGCCCGTGAATTACATACGAGGCCACGTGCGAGGAATAACTTTGGAAATCGGGGGTGTACAGGACAGTCAGGTTTTCGATCCTGTGAAACTGTGGGTTATGGGCCCACCATGTGGTTACATTTAGAAGGTTGGTGACCTCTTACACGATCATGTAAGCAAGGCAAGTCAGAGGAGACTCTGAGGGTCATGTCGGCAACAACATAGGTACCAAGGGCGAGGGACGAAGAGAACCATTTTCCTGCTCGTCGAACGAGGCGGACCAATCGGCAAGGTTCTCGTCCATCGGTGGTTACCGGAATGTCATCAACAATAGTAATAGGGTCTTACTTACAGAGTGGTACAACGAGGTGCTTACCTAAGCAGGGGATTATCACTGCTTAGATTATATATATCCCAAGGATGGTCAAACAGACCCATGGAAAGGAAAATGTGATCATTAGGTTGAACAGAATAATGGAAAGGAAAAAAAAATGTGTTTAAACACATATTTCAGGGATATACCCTTACCAAGGATAAGCAGAGCATGATATCCATGACAGGATATAATGTGGAAAACCCTTTAGGTAAGGGGAGAGAAATTTCATGACATTACCCATACAACGGTGTTTGGTTAATTGAGCAAGAACATATAGCATTGGGCTTCGAATGTTCTTGTTGAAAATCAGAGTATCACAGACATGCTACGAGATAGCATTGACATGGCCTTCAGGTGAAGATCAGACTTTGGAACCACGAAGGATCCATCTGGAATAACTTGTAGAATCAGTATTACAATTCCCTCATGGAGGAATGGATAACCCTGTTGAAAAGGAATCTATAATGATAGGTCCTCCAAATAAAAGTGCTAGGCATGACATCATGCTACCGGGTCATCAAAGGATCAACATCATAACTCTTGGAAAGTTGTCCCAACCATCATATCTGACCGAGATTCAGATCCGATTGGTGTCAGGGTACCTCAGACTTAGGATACCTGAGAAGAAAAGGTGCAACGCAAATTGACGAGATGACATTGTAAGATTCTCGGGAAAATGAACTATGGAGTGTTTTCCGTTAACAAAAGTCCATCATTAACCCAAGGAGAGGACAAGGAGGTTTCTGGTGAACTCAACGGTAATTCATCGAGATTCTCAAAAGATGGATTTCCACAATTAAGTGAACAAGGAGATAACATTTGTCGGAACAAATGATACTAGGAAATATGCTCGAGGAAAACATACACAAGTAAACATTGGTTGAAAGGTGCGCCCGATGGGTTGGGTTGCACGACCAATGTCGTAATGGTGATTCAATAATCGATAGCCTAAGAATTTCACTTCAAAGCAAGAGGCTTGCTAGAAGGGCAGAATTCAAACAGCACTGTTCACTTGTTGGTACACCGTTGGAAGCAACACGGGACCAAGAAAGAATGGTGATGGTGAGAAGCATCTCAATACCAAGAATTTCTTAAGAGGTGGAGCAGTCCTCACAACATCCTTGATATTAACAGATGGTATTACTCCAAGGTAAAGAAGAACAAATGCTGGATAGCAGGGATCTCAAGGTTTACACAAAACACGAACAACTTGTGTTGAACGTAAGGCAATAAAGTGGTCGATGAGAACAGGAATCATCGAGGGCAAGGATGGTATTACCCATCATGAATTCAATTGAATTCCTGGAAGAGCTCATAAGGTTGATGATGATCATGACACAATTGTCGAGAGATTTCATGCAGATGTAATCAAACAGCGACGACATCAAGTCAACGTAATGATGAAGTGAAAGGTTATTAGAACCAAGGGTACGACACAAACTCGAAACCAAGCTTGTTGTTCAAGGCGAAATGATAAGTCGATGAGGTTCGACGTAAGGTCAGTTCCTCGTCGAAAATTGTGCTCCGTGAAGAAGGAACGGGTAGTACAGATAAAATCATCACGACAACGATATAGCCAAACAGGCTAGGAATGGCGTGATCGGGTACAAACTCGTACTTATAGAAGCTTACTGAAGAGTTGTTGAACCGTAGAGCGGATTCGGTTCACTTATCGGTGTCTTTGAGTGTTTAATAACTCAGAGCCCGTGAAAAATTTGGAAACAGTGGGAAGGTAGCACTTGATGAAGAACTCATAAGAGGTTATGCAGTTCCATGATAATCTCGAGATACCAGGGGAAGGTCTCTCAAAGTTATTGAATAAGAAGGATGTTGACGGTAAAATCCAATAATGGACCCGATGGTCCAAAAGGGTCTGCTAGAGCATCAAGATTTAACTAGAGGAAGAAGAATGCAAGGAGATCAAATTATAGAAACAACTGACTAACTCAGTTGTCAAATGCAAATGAATTTCGATTCCCAAATCAAGGGGTCAGAAGCAATGCTCTGACTAGGGATGGATAAGATGAATAGCCTTAGGGTACAATCGAAGACAATGGGCTTGGTCGAGAACCAATTCCAGTTAAAAGAATGGCAGCTCAGCCAGAAAGGTAATTTATAAGGATCAATGATGATTGCGGTTATTCGCAAACATATCGAGTCAACCGACTCAAAATGATAATGACTAGGCATGTCAATATGACTACGAGGCTTATGGGATTAACCATAAAGCAAGCAAGCAAGAATTTCAAGAGCCAAAGGCTCCAGAGGATTTTGGAAGATCGAATAGTATTTAGAAGACTTTTGCGAAACACATGAACAAGCTGGGGTTGAGCGGATACTCGACAAGTGCGTAGTATTTATTAGAAGGGGTATTCATGTAGTAAGGAACTGCTAGGCAAGAGGCACAAAGTACTCTCGGAACAATAGAGAAAATTGGGGTATCTTGTAATAACAAGATCAATGGGGGTGATCGATGATCGGCAAGTGTAAGTAGTTATCCATACGGATTTATCGGTGATCGTAAATAGCAAAAGTGATGGGCACAAAGTCTCGAGAGAACATCGAGAGTATCTTCGAATCTTCCGATTAGCGTATCATCATCTGAAGTGAGGGGCTCTCCGGGAGAAAGTACTTATGAGAACCTAAAGTTAGTGTTGTTTTTAGCAAAATCATTTAACCCGAATAGAAGAGAGTTCAGAGTCCCGCAGTAAGGGTCGAGGAGTAAAAGATCCTAGTACCACCCAATGGCGACGCAGCCCATAAGACACACAGCCATGTTAGTAAAAGTTTTGCAATGTCTAGACTCGACTTGCCAAGGAGTTGGGAAGGGATTCTCACAGCAATGGGCTCGATATTAACTTGTGACGCCCTCGATTCAATCGTACACTAATCATGCACGCAAATGTGTACGATCAAGATCAAGGACTCACGGAAGATATCACAACACAACTCTACAAATAAAATAAGTCATACAAGCATCATAATACAAGCCAGGGGCCTCGAGGGCTCGAATACAAGTGCTCGATCATAGACGAAGTCAGCGGAAGCAACAATATCTGAGTACGTACATAAGTTAAACAAGGTGCCATAAGATGGCTAGCACAAACTGGGATACAGATCGAAGAGGACAGGCCTCCTGCACAGGATCCTCCTAGGTCACTCCCGGTCGCCGCCGCCGGCTGCACGTAGTAGTAGGCGCCTCGAGTAGTAGTCGCCGAGGCGGTGGCGTCGATCCAGGCTCCATCGTCCGATAGCAGCAATCGAGTAGAGAAAGGGAAAAGGGGAACAAGGCAACCGTGAGTACTCATCCAAAGTACTGCAAGCAAGGAGCTACACTACATATGCAAGGATATATGTGTAAAGGCCATATCGGGACTGAATCGCAGAATGCCGTAATAGAGAGAAGGCCTAGTCCTAACGAAGACTAGCATCTTCCGGAAACCACCATCTTGCAGCAAACAAGAGGGAGTAGAGTAACATAACTTAAAGTAGCAGTAGTGTTATCAACCTCGGCCAGAGATCCTTTCTCGACTCCCGCGAGAAAGAAATCCCGAGCCATACTATCCAAGAATCATCACAAACCAATTCTCATATCCATGTCTCATCTCAAGTAACCAGTTCTAGTTGTATCGATCGGGATACAACTCCAAGTGTCCGCTTACAGAGGACAGGCTATCGATAGATGTTTTCTTCCGCAGGGTGCACCAACTTACCCACCACGCCGCTTAACTCCGGCGGACACACTTTCCGTGGTCATGCCCGCCTCGGTCAAACAATACGCCGCAACCCGACCTAGGCTTAATAGAGAGGCCAGACGCGGACTAAACCTATGCCCCGTGGGTCATGGGCCATCTCCCGGAACTCCTCAAGACGCTGCGTAGGGCGGCCGAAGCAGACCTAGCCTAACAGCGTTCCAGCCCAATCCGCCAGCGCCGCGCCGACGCCGACGCCTAATAAGCTTCGGTTGATGTATACGACGCAGAACGCCCATACTTAGCCCACGTGATGGTTAGTGCTATCGTGCCGAGGCCCTCGGATCAAATATCCAAATCGTAGTGGATTAGGAACGCGGTAACAAGCGAGAGACTCACGAAGATGTGACCCGTTGCCCTGCCTCGAGGACTTGCGGCAAGGGCTAGGAATGCCCGCCACGCCTCGTAATTATCTCGCGGGCACCCTCCGTGTCAACCCGCTCCACATCACTGCGCAATTAAGCACGCTGGTACCCCTCGTGGTCGACCCGCCTTTCTAAGTAACCGTGGTAACAGTCCAAGTAACCGTGAGTCCAAACATCAAGGGAAAACACGAGGAATCACCCCGGTGTATTCCACTCAATGTAGTCGTCAAGGTGAACATAAGAGGATTCACCCTCGAGGTCCACACTTGAGGGGTTGCACGACAGTCGTCGACGAAGTGGTTAAAGAGGAAATCACCCTCGATGACCACAACCGGATAACTATACTACAGGGGTTAATATCGGAAGTCTTTGCAGAGGTTTCACCCTCGGTACTCGATAGTAACCTAGTAGTGTCGAGCAACTAAGGGAAGTGATGTGCGGTGTCGGGCTCGGTCTCCGATCCCGCTGATCGGGTCTTCAATGATGAAGCAGGGCAACAAGGACAAGGTGGGGGTCAGCGATGGGTCTCTAACCAACCTATACTAAGCAGTTTAGGATGAGCAGGTAGGTAACAAAGCAGGTTACAATAAACAGGCTATGCAATGTAATAGGAGCAACAATAACAGAGCAAAAATCTAGTGCAAGCAATAAGAGAAATGGAATGGGCGATATCGGGATGATCAAAGGGGGCTTGCCGGTTGCTCGGCAAGAGAGAGTGATCACAAGACCAGTAGTCGAACTGCCACCGCAATGCGGCGTCGGTCTCGTAGTCTACCAAGAGAAGAGGGGAAGAAACAATGAATACACGATAACAGATGCATAACGATGCATGACATGCCAAGAAGCGATGCTAGGCGTGCCCTAACGTGGTAAGAAGGGTACCGGTTTAGGGGAAGCATCCGGAAGTTATCCTGCTCCGGACGTCTCATCATACAGATGAACCGGAGGAGAAAGTTTGCAGGTTCGAAAGGTTAGAGACGTGCGGTGGACGAACGGATCGCGATCCGAATTAGTCTCGCTGTTACGAGCAACTTTCATGTTGAAAATATTTTAATCCGCTCACGGATTAAAAGTTATGAATTATAAAAGGTTTTATTAATTTCTGGAATTTTAATTAATTAATTAATTAATTTCGAAAGCATTTATGACATCAAGATGAGGTCATGCCGACGTTATCACCAACAGGTTGACCAAGTCAACCCCGCCAGTGGGTCCCACATGTCATACACTATTAGCTTAATTAGCCTAATCAGATTAATTAATCTTAGTTAATTAAGTTAACTAATGATTAGTATTAATTAATCCAGATTAATTAGTTTAATTAATTACCCAATTAATTAGCTAATGATTAGGTTTAACTAATCCGAGAATTAATTAGTTTAATTAATTACCCTATTAATTAATTAATTAATTATTTAGTTAATTAGTTTAATTACTTTTAATTCATTTTAAATCATTTTTTGATTCATTTAAATAAAATATTTCTTTAAACGTTTTTTTGGGGGGTGGGGCCCCTAGTCGCCGACACGTGGGTCTAACCCAAGCGCGGGCGCCGCTGGTGTGCGGGTGCCTCGCCGATTCGGCACCCACTGACCGGGTCGGGCGGCGGCTATGGGCGGACGGCGGCGGGCGGGCGGCAAGTGGCAGCACAGCGCGCCACGGCCAAGCAGCGACGCCGAGGAGGGGGGCGACAGACGGATTGGGCGGGGCTCGGAGAAGGGGGAATCGGGGTCCGGACGAGGCGGCGGAGGGCGCCGAACGGGGGGAGGGAGGGGGAGCGCGGGGCTCGGGGCCTGGGGGCGGCGCCAGAGTCGCCGACGAGGGGGGAAGAGGAAGGGGAGTCGGGGGCGCACGGTGGCCGGGCGAGCCGAGCCGACGAGGCCACGGGGCCGGATCCGGCCGGGGCGAGAGGGGAAACGGGGGAGGGGGCGCGTCGGAGCTCGTCGGGGCGGTCGGAGGGGAGGGAACCGGAGGGGAACGCTGGTGCGGCGGCACGGCCGGAACCGGACGCCGACGAGGGAGGGGAGAGGGGGGAGAAGGGGGGAGGCCTCACAGCGGGGGGGGGGGGGGTAGGGTCAAGACCGGCGAGCTCGGAGGAGGGTGGGGCAGGCCGGCGGGTAGACCGACGAGGTGGAGGCGGCGGCGTCCTCGGGGTGGCGCCTCGCGGTGCGAAGGAGGGCGAAGAGGCGAGCGCCCACACGCGCCGGTAGGCGCCGGCCACGACCTGGTGCGGCCATGGGAGGCGCGGTCTGGGGCGACGCCGGGCGACAGGGCGTCTTGGCGGGGCGGGTCTCCGGGCGGCTCGGGCGTTTCAGGGACGGGCATGGTGGCGCCGGGCCGAGGTGGAGGAGGCCGACGCGGGGGAGGGCGAGGAGGCCGAGGACGGGGAAGAGGGGCGCAAGGCGGGCGCCTGGGGACGAGGGCAGGGGCTGGTGAGGCGAAGGGGGTGGGGGCGAGTGCCCCGATCTGGATCGGGGAACAGAGGGAGGAGATGGGGTCGTGGGGGGAGAGAGCGAGTGGGGGCTAGGGTTTCCCCTCGGGGGGGATAAGGGAGAGGGGGGTTTGGCCCGGCTGGGCCGGCCTGGTGGCCCAGTGGGGCTGGCCCAGGGAGGGGGGAAAGGGATGGGCCAAGGGGGAGTGGGGAGGGGGGCCGGCTGGCTGGGCCGGTGGGGCTTTATCCCCCTCCCAGTTTTACTTTTCTTTTTAATATTTTTTTGACAGATCCGAGCAACGATTAGAAACTTAATAAAACCGGGGGGGGTTTACTGTTGCAAACCACCCGGGCGTTACACCTGTGCTTGCCTCCTTTGCACCAAAGGGGAAACGAGGACACTGCGCAGGCTGGCGCCCGCCTGGTCTTGATCGTTACGGCTTGCGTCATGGTGCACCCTCGTGAGGTACCCCGCCTTGATCTCTCCGCCTCCTCGTGAGCCTGCCTGACGAGGCTGCCCCTGAGGAGGGTTCCTGTCATCCGCCCCACGAGGCTTGGCCCCTCGCGAGGGTCTTGAGCTTGAGCTGATGAAGCTGGGCCGCGCTAGGCCCCCACTTGAGCCACGCCGCAGGCCGCAGGCCGGCAAGTCTGGGGACCCCCGTTCCCAGAACACCGACAGGGAGGAAGAGCGTGCGACGGCAGTTCCAAATCAAGAGGGAAAGGCGAAGAGTCGGTGGACGATTGCTAGTTTTGCCATGGTACACGAAGAGGCGCCCCGGCCTACACGTCCTTCCAGAGATTGTACAAAAGGACTCGCCATCGTCTCACTGACATGTTGGAATGGAACCACTTGTCAACGAAACATGGTGTGTAATTTCTCGTGCAAAATGTGATCTGGCCGCGTTGGCCCGAAGTGCCGCATTATTTCTCGACTTTATTTTTTTAGTGGTGTGCCGTTCAGTTTTGAAGCACGACTAACTGGTACTGTTTGCAGAGAAAATATAAACTACTCTACCACTACTCCACCTCTAGTACTAGTAGTATAAAAAAGATATATAGGCTGGAGCTTTGGAGCTTTCTTGCTAAGGGCTGCCCACTTGATTCTCACACTATCACCCTCTCTCCAAATCTAAGAAAGACGGCCTCTCTCTCCCTCCTCACCGGAGGTCACAGATCCGCCAGTGAAGAAAAGGACGTGCACATTGAAACACTCGTCGTCGGTGAGCGAGGTCACGCACTGACGACAAGGCCGTCCTCTCAGACCTAGCACCCGCGCGGGATGGCCTCCGTCCCCAAGCTCGCTGCCGTAGTGCATGTGGAGGATGACGACCACGAGCGAAGCCACTTCCCGCCGACCCTCAAGTATGCTACCTCTTTTCGAACCATACCCTTGTTCTATTGCCCCATCCGCCACGTCGCTGCATGTGGATCTTTTTCCACTCCACCATCTTCCCAATTTCTTGTCCTCTGCTCTGCTGGTCACGCAGACGAAAACCTTAATTTGCACCATTAAAGGAAACCCTACTTCATGCAGACTAATCCATGTCTGGGTTGAATAAGGAAAATAAGGGAGACTGTACCGTCCAAGAGAGTAGGCATCGAACTCGCATCTAGGTTGAAAAGGGGAAAATCAGTAGCTAAGGAACGAGTCTCGTGTCTCTTGTTTGAAGATGGGTAGAAAGGCATAACAACGCAATAGAGAATGACCAGGTTGATCGGTTTGTTGTCCTCACATAGGAAAAAGGTGGCTAAAGAGAACAAAAATGGGACGTAATCCACATATGTTGCCTGGATATTTGTTGCTCTGGGCAACCATACCTCCATCACCACTCTATGTGTCCGTGGAGGTACATCGTACTGGTGCGCCCACTGTCCGAACGGGCCTAGCATGTCCCTTAAACCAAACACATCCTTATTGCCACTTTTTTGCTGTTAGTATAACGCCAGCAGTCAAGTCAAGCAATCCTACTGCTAAAGTGATGCCACATTTAACTAATGCCTCACTCTGTCTAATGCCATCGATAAATATATTTTTTGATGAAAAGGCAGGGCCACTGCTTTTTCATTGCGTATAGAAGAAATAAACAGTTACAAAAACAAGATTAGAGAAGGAGGATTGGGGTTAGAGATACATTGGAAGTACATCAGTATGGTTGTAGGGGGCGCTCTACAAGAGCCATTGCACGCTTACGCCCAGCATCAATCCAATCCTTTGCTTCGACCTGAATCTTCAGAAACAGTTGTGTGGGGTGACAAGAAATATTTTTGAATGTTCTATCATTTCTTTCTTTCCAGAGGTTCCACCAAACCAGGACCAAAATTGATCTCCAAGATTTCGCTCTTTCCTTTCCCATGGAAGCATTTGTTCGCTGCCACCAGCTAACTAGGGAATCGTCATGGACTACCGCCATAGCCGGGCTCATGTTCAGCTTGAAGAGTGTCAGGTGCCAAACTTCCTTCGCAAAAGAGCAAGAATTAAGCAGGTGGGCAGCAGTTTCAGGCTCTTGTAGACATAGCAGACACAGCGGATTTGAAGGAAATACGCCCTAGAGGCAATAATAAAGGTATTATTTATTTCATTATATCATGATAAATGTTTATTATTCATGCTAGAATTGTATTAACCAGAAAAATAATACTTGTGTGAATACATAGACAAACAGAGTGTCACTAGTATGCATCTACTTGACTAGCTCGTTGATCAAAGATGGTTATGTTTCCTAGCCATTGACATGAGTTGTCATTTGATTAACGGGATCACATCATTAGGTGAATGATGTGATTGACTTGACCCATTTTGTTAGCTTAGCACTCGATCGTTTAGTATTCTGCTATTGCTTTCTTCATGACTTATACATGTTCCTATGACTATGAGATTATGCAACTCCCGTTTATCGGAGGAACACTTTTTTTAGAAAAGGACCGGAGGAACACTTGTGTGCTACCAAATATCACAATGTAACTGGGTGATTATAAAGGTGCTCTACAGGTGTCTCCGAAGGTACTTGTTGGGTTGGCGTATTTCGAGATTAGGATTTGTCACTCCGATTGTCGGAGAGGTATCTATAGGCCCACTCGGTAGTGCACATCACTATAAGCCTTGCAAGCATTGCAACTAATGAGTTAGTTGCGGGACGATGTATTACAGAATGAGTAAAGAGACTTGCCAGTAACGAGATTGAAATAGGTATTAAGATACCGACGATCGAATCTTGGGCAAGTAACATACCGATGACAAAGGGAACAACGTATGTTGCTTTGCGGTTTGACCGATAAAGATCTTCGTAGAATATGTAGGAGCCAATATGAGCACCCAGGTTCCGCTATTGGTTATTGACCAGAGACATGTCTCGGTCATGTCTACATAGTTCTCGAACCCGTAGGGTCCGCACGCTTAAATTTCGATGATGGTTATATTATGAGTTTATGTGTTTTGAGTTACCAAAGATAGTTTGGAGTCTCGGATGTGATCACGGACATGACGAGGAGTCTCGAAATGGTCGAGATATAAAGATTGATATATTGGAAGCCTATATTTGGATATCGGAAGTGTTTCGGGTGAAATCGGGATTTTACTAGAGTACCGGGGGTTACCGGAACCCCCCCCCCGAGGGGTTTAATGGGCCAAGATGGGCCTTAGTGGAGAAGAGGAGGGGCGGCCAGGGCAGGCCTCCGCCCCCTCCCCCTCTAGTACGAATTGAAAAAGGAGGGGGGCGCCCCCTTTCCTTCCTCTCTCCCTCCTCCTTCCCCCTTCTCCTACTCCAACTAGGAAAGGAGGGAGTCCTACTCCCGGTGGGAGTAGGACTCCTCCCTGGCGCACCTCCTCCTAGCCGGCCGCCTCTCCCCCCCCCCCCCCCTTGCTGTTGGGGAACGTAGTAATTTCAAAAAAATTCCTACGCACACGCAAGATCATGGTGATGGCATAGCAACGAGAGGGGAGAGTATTGTCCACGTACCCTCGTAGACCGTAAGCGGAAGCGTTATGACAACGCGGTTGATGTAGTCGTACGTCTTCATGATCCGACCGATCCAAGAACCGAACGTACGGCACCTCTGAGTTCAGCACACGTTCAGCTCGATGACGATCCCCGGACTCCGATCCAGCAAAGTGTCGGGGATGAGTTCCGTCAGCACGACGGCGTGGTGACGATGATGATGTTCTACCGGCGTAGGGCTTCACCTAAACTCCGCGACGATATGACCGAGGTGGAATATGGTGGAGGGGGGCACCGCACACGGCTAAGAGATCCAAGGGATCAATTGTTCTATCTTTGGTGCTAGCCCTGCCCCTTTATATGTTGAGCCCCGGGGTCGAAACTTGGAGCAAAAGCCTCCTCAAAGTCAGTTTTGCCCGAAAGGCAAGAGTCCCACTCGGACTCCAGGACCAAACGCCATAAACCTTGGCGTCTGGCCCAGACGCCATGGGCCTCGACGTCTGGCAAGGGCCAGACGCCAGGGTCTCCGGCATTTGGCCCCTTGGCCTCCGCAAAACTCCTTTTGCACCGACCTAAAGCCTCATGGGCTTGACCCCTTGGCCTAAACATATCATCCAATATATGAATCTTTACGTCTCGACCATTTCGATACTCCTCGTCATGTCCCCGATCTCATCCGGGACTCCGAACTCCTTCGGTACATCAAAACATGTAAACTCATAATATAACTGTCATCAAAACCTTAAGCGTGCGGACCCTACGGGTTCGAGAACTATGTAGACATGACTGAGAACTATTCTTGGTCAATAACCAATAGCGGAACCTGGATGCCCATATTGGTTCCTACATATTCTACGAAGATCTTTATCGGTCAAACCGCATAACGACATCGTTGTTCCTTTGTCATCGGTATGTTACTTGCCCGAGATTCGATCGTCGGTATCCAATACCTAGTTCAATCTCGCTATCGCAAGTCTCTTTACTCGCTCAGAATACATCATCTCGCAACTAACTTATTAGTTGCAATGCTTGCAAGGCTTATATGATGTGTATTACCGAGAAGGCCCAGAGATACCTCTCCGACAATCGGAGGACAAAACCTAATCTCAAATACGCCAACCCAACATGTACCTTTGGAGACACCTGTAGTACTCTTTATAATCACCCAATTACGCTGTGACGCTTTGGTAGTACCCAAAGTGTTCCTCCGGTAAACGGGAGTTGCATAATCTCATAGTTACCGGAACATGTATAAGTCATGAAGAAAGCAATAGCAATATACTAAACGATCAAGTGCTAGGCTAACGGAATGGGTCATGTCAATCACATCATTCTCCTAATCATGTGATCCCATTAATCAAATAACAACACATGTATATGGTTAGGAAACATACCCATCTTTGATTAATGAGCTAGTCAAGTAGAGGCATACTAGTGACTATATGTTTGTCTATGTATTCACACATGTATCATGTTTCCGGTTAATACAATTCTAGCATGAATAATAAACATTTATCATGATATGAGGAAATAAATAATAACTTTATTATTGCCTCTAGGGCATATTTCCTTCACTTGCTCCTTTATATACGGGGGCAGGGGGCACCTCTAGACACAACAATTGATCCCTTGGATCTCTTAGCCGTGTACGGTGCCCCCTCCACCATAGTCCACCTCGATAATGTCATAGCAGTGCTTAGGCGAAGCCTTGCGTTGGTAGAACATCATCATCGTCACCACGCCATCGTGCTGACGGAACTCTCCCTCAAATCTCAGCTGGATCGGAGTTCGAGGGACGTCATCGAGCTGAACGTGTGCTGAACTCGGAGGTGCGGTACGTTCGGTACTTGATCGGTCGGATCGTGAAGACGTACGACTACATCAACCACGTTGTGCTAACGCTTCCGCTTTCGGTCTACAAGCATACGTGGACAGCACTCTCCCCTCTCGTTGCTATGCATCACCATGATCCTGTGTGTGCTTAGGAATTTTTTTGAAATTACTACGTTCCCCAACAGTGGTATCAGAGCCAGGTTTTATGCATAGATGTTATATGCACGAGTAGAACACAAGTGAGTTGTGGGCGATATAAGTCATACTGCTTACCAACATGTCATACTTTGGTTCGGCGGTATTGTTGGATGAAGTGGCCCGGACCGACATTACGCGTACGCTTATGCGAGACTGGTTCTACCGACGTGCTTTGCACACGGTGGCTGGCGGTGTCGGTTCTCCAACTTTAGTTGAACCGAGTGTAGCTCGCCCGATCCTTGAGAAGGTTAAAACAGCACTAACTTGACAAACTATCGTTGTGGTTTTGATGCGTAGGTAAGAACGGTTCTTGCTCAGCCCTTAGCAGCCACGTAAAACTTGCAACAACAAAGTAGAGGACGTCTAACTTGTTTTTGCAGGGCATGTTGTGATGTGATATGGTCAAGGCATGATGCTATATTTTATTGTATGAGATGATCATGTTTTGTAACCGAGTTATCGGCAACTGGCAGGAGCCATATGGTTGTTTCTTTATTGTACGCAATGCAAACGCCCTGTAATGCTTTACTTTATCACTAAGCGGTAGCGATAGTCATAGAAGCATAAGTTGGTGAGACGACAACAATGCTACAATGAAGATCAAGGTGTCGCGCCGGTGACGATGGTGATCATGACGGTGCTTCGAAAATGGAGATCACAAGCACAAGATGATGATGGCCATATCATATCACTTATATTGATTGCATGTGATGTTTATCTTTTATGCATCTTATCTTGCTTTGATTGACGGTAGCATTATAAGATGATCTCTCAGTAAATTATCATGGTACAAGTGTTCTCCCTAAGTATGCACCATTACGAAAGTTCTTCGTGCTGAGACACCACGTGATGATCGGGTGTGATAGGCTCTACGTTCAAATACAACGGGTGCAAAACAGTTGCACACGCGGAATACTCAGGTTAAACTTGACGAGCCTAGCATATGCAGATATGGCCTCGGAACACTGAGAACGAAAGGTCGAGCGTGAATCATATAGTAGATATGATCAACATAGTGATGTTCACCATTGAAACTACTCCATCTCACGTGATGATCGGACATGGTTTAGTTGATTTGGATCACGTGATCACTTGGAGGATTAGAGGGATGTCTATCTAAGTGGGAGTTCTTAAGTAATATGATTAATTGAATTTAAATTTATCATGAACTTAGTACCTGATAGTATTTTGCTTGTCTATGTTGATTGTAGATAGATGGCCCGTGTTGTTGTTCCGTTGAATTTTAATGCGTTCCTTGAGAAAGCAAAGTTGAAAGATGATGGTAGCAATTACACGGACTGGGTCCATAACTTGAGGATTATCCCCATTGTTGCACGTAAGAATTACGTCCCGAAGCACCGCTAGGTGCCGGACCTGCTTGAGGAGCAACACGGATGTTATGACCGTCTGGTAGAGCAAAGCGATGACTACTCGATAGTTCGAGTGTGCCATGCTTTACGGCTTAGAACCGGGACTTCAACAACTTTTTGAACGTCATGGAGCATATGAGATGTTTCAGGAGTTGAAGTTAATATTTCAAGCAAATGCCCGGACTGAGAGATATGAAGTCTCCAATAAGTTCTACAGTTGTAAGATGGAGGAGAATAGTTCTGTCAGTGAGCATATACTCAGAATGTCTGGATATAACAATCACTTGATTCAACTTGAGTTAATCTTCCGGATGATAGAGTCATTGACAGAATTCTTCAATCACTGCCACCAAGCTACAAGAGCTTTGTGATGAACTATAACATGCAAGGGATGGATAAGACAATTCCCGAGCTCTTCGCAATGCTAAAAGCTGTGGAGGTAGAAATCAAGAAGGAGCATCAAGTGTTGATGGTCAACAAGACCACCAGTTTCAAGAAAAAGGGCAAAGGGAAGAAGAAGGGGAACTTCAAGAAGAACAGCAAACAAGTTGCTCCTCAGGAGAAGAAACCCAAGTCTAGACCTAAGCCTGAGACTGAGTGCTTCTACTGCAAACAGACTGGTCACTGGAAGCGGAACTGCCCCAAGTATTTGGCGTATAAGAAGGATGGCAAGGTGAAGAAAGGTATATGTGATATACATGTTATTGATGTGTACCTTACTAATGCTCGCAGTAGCACCTGGGTATTTGATACTGGTTTTGTTGCTAATATTTGCAACTCGAAACAGGGACTACGGATTAAGTGAAGATTGGCTAAAGACAAGGTGGCGATGCGCGTGAGAAATGGTTCCAAAGTCGATGTGATCGCGATCGGCACGCTACCTCTACATCTACCTTCGGGATTAGTTTTAGACCTGAATAATTGTTATTTGGTGCCAGCGTTGAGCATGAACATTATATCTGGATCTTGTTTGATGCGAGACGGTTATTCATTTAAATCAGAGAATAATGGTTGTTCTATTTATATGAGTAATATCTTTTATGGCCATGCACCCTTGAAGACTGGTCTATTTTTGTTGAATCTCGATAGTAGTGATACACATATTTATAATATTGAAGCCAAAAGATGCAGAGTTGATAATGATAGTGCAACTTATTTGTGGTACTGCCGTTTAGGTCATATTGGTCTAAAGCGCATGAAGAAACTCCATACTGATGAACTTTTGGAACCACTTGATTATGAATCACTTGGTACTTGCGAACCGTGCCTCATGGGAAAAATGACTAAAACGTCGTTCTCCGTAACTATGGAGCGAGCAACAGATTTGTTGTAAATCATACATACAGATGTATGTGGTCCGATGAATGCTGAGGCTCGTGGCGGGTATCGTTATTTTCTCACCTTCACAGATGATTTAAGCAGATATGGGTATATCTACTTAATGAAACATAAGTCTGAAACATTTGAAAAGTTCAAAGAATTTCAGAGTGAAGTTGAAAATCATTGTAACAAGAAAATAAAGTTTCTACGATTTGATCGTGGAGGAGAATATTTGAGTTACGAGTTTGGTCTTCATTTGAAACAATGCGGAATAGTTTCGTAACTCACGCCACCCGGAACACCACAACGTAATGGTGTGTCCGAACGTCGTAATTGTACTTTACTAGATATGGTGCGATCTATGATGTCTCTTACTGATTTACCGCTATATTTTTGGGGTTATGCTTTAGAGACGGTTGCATTCATGTTAAATAGGGCACCATCAAAATCCGTTGAGACGACGCCTTATGAACTGTGGTTTGGCAAGAAACCAAAGTTGTCGTTTCTTAAAGTTTGGGGCTGCGATGCTTATGTGAAACAGCTTCAACCTGATAAGCTCGAACCCAAATCAGAGAAATGTGTCTTTGTAACATCCCAAAATTCTAAATTTTGGAATGTTATAATAAATAAATAGTTTTGATTGATTGATTGTTTGTTGTGTGATTTATTGAGTGAAATTGAGTGGAATTTGAAATTTTTTGAAAGTTAAATGAGAGGGAATAAAAGGACTTTCCCAAACTTTCATTTTTGCATTTTATGATCTCCGTGAATTCAAATTCTTTTCACCACAAAACCTGGAGAGAAGATGACATGACTTCTTCCATTTATTTAAATGACAAGGGGTGTTGAAAATATTTGAATTTCATTTGGAAAATATTTCCAATTCTGAAACTTTATGCAACTCAATGATTTTCACGAGAGAAGATAAAATGACTTATTCAAATTAAATGAAATATGAGTTGGGAGTTTTAAAAGAATTAAATTCAAAGTTCTTTTGAATTTATTTCCAATTGGAGTTATTTGAGTTTTATCCAAATTATTTTTCTCCAAAAACAAAATATATGGAAAATAGGGTAACATGATTCCCTACATCGAGAAAATTGGAGAGAAATTAATTTGAAGTCATTTTGGTATTTTAAAATGATTTTTATTGGACCAGTAGCACTGTGTGAATTATTAAAATTTGTGTGTATTTTATTTGAAGCTAAAATAGTGTTCATGTTGTAGAAAATATTTTTTGAAAATTTTGATATATTATATGCCTATATAAAATTTTTATTTGATTTTATTAGTTTTGTTTTGTTGTCTCTGTCAAAAAAAAAATCGCTGCGCCCCGCCGGGCCAAGGGCCAAGGCCCAAGGCCAAGCCAGCGGCCGGCCGGCCAAGGCCAAGGCCATCACATGCACTGTGGAGCCACCGCTCCTTTTCCTTTCCTAGTAGGACTTTTTCCTACTTTCGTTTATTCCGATTTGTTTCTAGATCTTTTCCCTTTTGTTTCCTAATCCTAGTCTATTTCTTGTCCCCTACCCCAAGCAAAACCCTCCCCTCCCCACTATAAATACCCAAGCACCCCCCCCCCTCCAACACATCAAACCAACACCTATCCTCTCCTCTCTCTCCTCTCCTCTCCGCTCCATGATAGCAGCAGTGCAAGACCACCGCCGCCAAGTGCCGCCGCCTCTCGACCTCTCCTGAGGTTTATATGATCTCCTCTCCACCGTCATGTGATCTCCTTTCCTCTAGGATCAACCGCAACATCGGATCCGATCTTCTTCCCCAACTCCGACGACTACTCCGGAGAGATCCACGAAATCCCGTAATTCATTTTTTTTCAGAAAATAGCAATCTTAGAAAATTCATATCTTTTAGAGTTTTTAGTATTTTTGAATGATTCCAATTGCTATGTGTCACAAATTTGCTGAAGTTTCTGGTAGTGTCTCTGGATTTCAAATTTGAGTAGTTTAAATTTGAATTTGATAAATTTTGTTCAGATTAGTATTTTGGCCATAACTTGAGTTTAGAAATAGGTTTTTAATTAATTCTTTTTGCTCCTGGTCACTTGTGATATTGTTTAGCTGTAGGATTTAGTTTGGTAATTTTGGAGTATTTTAAGTTAGATTTTTAGTAGAAACTGTACTGTTTTGCTTATATAGTTGTTTTAGTTATGTAATTATTGTTTTTAATTATTTTTAGTTCATTCCTTTTGTAGATTTTCACTTGTTGTTATATGTTTATGTTTAGATACAGTAGATAAATTTTGTAGTTATTTATTAGTGTTTAGCTACTATTTTGTAATTGCTTGTTTAGTTCATAGTGATAGTGGATAAAAATAGTTTTATTAGTTTTAAAAGTAATTCTTTTTCCACTTCAAGTTATATTGTTTTTGTTTCTGTTATTTGTGAACACATTAGTTGTTATATTTATTTAGTATAGTTTATTAATGTTTTAATAAACGATTTGCTATTATAGTTGTCTTAGTGTTTTGCTATTTGCTATATTTGTTCTAGTATTAACTAGATGGTTATAGTAGTTTTATATTATTTCTTTTGTTAGTTACTAAATTAGTAATTTATTTTCTGTTATTTTATTAGATTTATATTTTCTTTGCTGTAAAAAATATTAGAGTAATTTAGTGATGTTATGTTAAGATTTGTGTGAGTTGGTCACCACTAGTTTTTCCTTGAATTTTTCTTTCGAAGTTTTTCCTTTGGTTTTCGACTTGGTTTTCTTTGTTGCTTTTATTTTGATTGAGTATTGTTATGATTGATAGAATTGATTGCTAGGATGATTGCTTATATGATTGTCTGTTTAATATAGATTTTCAACGGAGTGACTAATAGTTCTACCAAGTCTTTATTACGAGGCGTTATTATCTTCATCAAGTAATACCGAACAAGTTCATTTTGACCATGCTTTCATACCTATGTTTTATTGCATTTAGTGGCATCTTTGCAACAACCGTCCAGTAGTGATATTGAATCCTTGTAGTTGAGTAGTATGCATGAGGTAGGAACCCATCACCCTGTTACCAAGCCCGGGACGTTATTTATTTTAATGCTACGCTATAGTAGACGGGGTTGGTATGAGTGTTCGGGAGTGGTGTGAGAATGGACGACTCTACGTCAATGACGACAACTCCATGATGGCATCTGCAAGGACTGCATCTTCAAGGCCTCAAGACTTCAAGACTCGAGACAAGAATTCAATACACACTACTGGGTGAAGGATGGTTGACGGGCACCTGGAAAAACCAATGGTTGGCGGGATGCATGGAGAAGCGCCATGACATCTTGCGGAAAGCTTCACCCAGACTCAAAGAGACGGAAGAATACTTCATGCCCGAAGCTTACGTGCAACCGCAAGTCACTATGGGCTCTGGCTTGGTTGACCTTAGTGGTGACTCTGGCCGGGCGGTGCTAGCAGATGTAGAACTACGGTAGGATTGGATGAGCACGGACGGTGGTCGGGGAACTCTTGGAAGACCATGTTTGATCGTCTTGTTCTCAAACACCGTGAAGTGCGAGAGCGTAAAGAGGGATCGAATCTTGCGGGTAAAGTGTACAAACCTCTGCGGAGGGTTAAAACCTAATCGATTAGCCGTGTCCCGGTTACGGACAATTTGAGCATCTGGACTTGGATCTATCTCGGAACTCTCAACACGGATTGATAACTTAATTGTGGGCAACTTATGATGATCTTGGGCTATGAGACATCGGTTGGCGGAACCATGTCATGATAGAAAACTCCATAGTACAGACTTCATTTATTCCTTTGATGTAGGGAAAATAAAACCAGCTTTTACGCAAACAAAACTCGAGACCACGAGCCACAAAGCCATATTGCATATAGTATAGTTTTATCATCTGTTTTCTCATGTTGTGATCTTGCGGTACATTCAATGTCTTGACCTACACGGCTGCAACGTATCATGTTGCGATATTTCCTCGACAGTAAGAGTTACGATACTGAGGTTACGGTCTACACTCAACCTGCCGATGGCGTTGATGGGACTCCACACCCGACTATTTGTTTCAGCTGTGACTTATGAGGTATATATCAGTTTTACGTTAATTATACATGTGATTGCACTTTGATATATACATTGATGTCTTGTGTGTGCCAACATACTTGATCGAGGATGGCACAAAGAACACGAGGCTTGACCGTCTGAGGTCGGGTCGCTACAGTCTTCATAGGATACCCAAAGTAAACTGTTGGGTACACCTTCTATCACAATCTGAAGCCAAGACTTTTGTTGCTAAATTTGGATCCTTTCTAGAGAAGGAGTTTCTCTCGAAAGAAGTGAGTGGGAGGAAAGTAGAACTTGATGAGGTAACTATACATGCTCCCTTATTGGAAAGTAGTTCATCACAGAAACCGGTTCCTGTGACACCTACACCAATTAGTGAGGAAGTTAATGATGATGATCATGAAACTTCAGATCAAGTTGTTACTGAACCTCGTAGGTCAACCAGAGTAAGATCCGCACCAGAGTGGTATGGTAATCATGTTATGGAGGTAATGTTACTAGACAATGACGAACCTACAAACTATGAAGAAGCGATGGTGAGCCCAGATTCCGCAAAATGGCTTGAGGCCATGAAATCTGAGATGGGATCCATGTATGAGAACAAAGTCTGGACTTTGGTTGACTTGCCCGATGATGGGCAAGCCATTGAGAATAAATGGATCTTCAAGAAGATTATTGTCTATAAAGCTCGACTTGTTGCAAAAGCTTTTTGACAAGTTCAAGGGATTGACTACGATGAGACTTTCTCACCCGTAGCGATGCTTAAGTCTGTCTGAATCATGTTAGCAATTGCCGCATTTTATGATTATGAAATTTGGCAAATGGATGTCAAAACTGCATTCTGAATGGATTTACGGAAGAAGAGTTGTATATGATGCAACCTGAAGGTTTTGTCGATCCAAGGGAGCTAACAAAGTGTGCAAGCTCCAGCGATCCATTTATGGACTGGTGCAAGCCTCTCGGAGTTGGAATAAGCGCTTAGATAGTGTGATCAAAGCATATGGTTTTATCAGACTTTTGGAGAAGCCTCAGTATTTACAAGAAAGTGAGTGGGAGCTCAGTAGCATTTACGATATTATATGTGGATGACATATTGCTGATTGGAAATGATATAGAATTTCTGGATACCATAAAGGGATACTTGAATAAGAGTTTTTCAATGAAGGACCTCGGTGAAGTTGCTTATATATTGGGCATCAAGATCTATAGAGATAGATCAAGACGCTTAATTGGACTTTCACAAAGCACATACCTTGACAAAGTTTTGAAGAAGATCAAAATGGATCAAGCAAAGAAAGGGTATTTGCCTGTGTTACAAGGTGTGAAGTTGAGTAAGACTCAATGCCCGACCACTGCAGAAGATAGTGAGAAGATGAAAGATGTTCCCTATGCTTCAGCCATAGGCTCTATGATGTATGCAGTGCTGTGTACCAGACCTGATGTGTGCCTTGCTATAACTTTAGCAAGAAGGTACCAAAGTAATCCAGGAATGGATCACTGGACAGCGGTCAAGAACATCCTGAAATACCTGAAAAGGACTAAGGATATGTTTCTCGTTTATGGAGGTGATAAAGAGCTAGTCGTAAATGGTTACATCGATGCAAGCTTTGACACTGATCCGGACGATTCTAAATCGCAAACCGGATACGTATTTACATTGAATGGTGGAGCTGTAAGTTGGTGCAGTTCTAAACAAAGCGTTGTGGAGGGATCTACATGTGAAGCGGAGTACATAGCTGCTTCGGAAGCAGCAAATGAAGGAGTCTAGATGAAGGAGTTCATATCCGATCTAGGTGTCAAACCTAGTGCATCGGGTCCAATGAAAATCTTTTGTGACAATACTGGTGCAATTGCCTTAGCAAAGGAATCCACAAGAGAACCAAGCACGTCAAGAGATGCTTCAACTCCATCCGGGATCAAGTCCAGGTGGGAGACATAGAAATTTGCAAGATACATACGGATCTGAATGCTGCAGACCCGTTGACTAAGCTTCTTCCACGAGCAAAACATGATCAGCACCAAGGCTCCATGGGTATTAGAATCATTAATGTGTAATCTAGATTATTGACTCTAGTGCAAGTGGGAGACTGAAAGAAATATGCCCTAGAGGCAATAATAAAGTTATTATTTATTTCCTTATATCATGATAAATGTTTATTATTCATGCTATAATTGTATTAACCGGAAACATAATACTTGTGTGAATACATAGAAAAACAGAGTGTCACTAGTATGCCTCAACTTGACTAGCTCGTTGATCAAAGATTGTTATGTTTCCTAGCCATTGACATGAGTTGTCACTTGATTAACGGGATCACATCATTAGGAGAATGATGTGATTGACTTGACCCATTTAGTTAGCTTAGCACTCGATCGTTTAGTATTCTGCTATTGCTTTCTTCATGACTTATACATGTTCCTATGATTATGAGATTATGCAACTCCCATTTACTGGAGGAACACTTTGTGTGCTACCAAACATCACAACATAACTGGGTGATTATAAAGGTGATCTACAGGTGTCTCCGAAGGTACTTGTTGGGTTGGCGTATTTCGAGATTAGGATTTGTCACTCCGATTGTCGGACAGGTATCTCTGAGCCCACTCGGTAATGCACATCACTATAAGCCTTGCAAGCATTGCAACTAATGAGTTAGTTGTGGGATGATGTATTACGGAACGAGTAAAGAGACTTGCCGGTAACGAGATTGAATTAGGCATTAAGATACCGACGATCGAATCTTGGGCAAGTAACATACCGATGACAAAGGGAACAACATATGTTGTTATGCGGTTTGACCGATAAAGATCTTCGTAGAATATGTAGGAGCCAATATGAGCCTCCAGGTTTCGCTATTGGTTATTGACCGGAGACATGTCTCGGTCATGTCTACATAGTTCTCGAACCCGTAGGGTCCGCACGCTTAAAGTTCGATGACGGTTATATTGTGAGTTTATGTGTTTTGATCTACTGAATATAGTTCAGAGTCCCAGATGTGATCACGGGCATAACGAGGAGTCTCGAAATGGTTGAGACATAAAGATTGATATATTGGAAGCCTATATTTGGATATCGGAAGTGTTCCGTGTGAAATCGTGATTTTACTTAGAGTAAGGGTTACGAACCCCCTGGGGTTAATGGGCCAAGATGGGCCTTAGTGGAGAAGAGGAGGGGCGGCTAGGGCAGGCGTGCCCCCTCCCCCTCTAGTCCGAATTGGACAAGGAGGGGGGTGGCGCCCCCCTTTCCTTCCTCTCTCCCTCCTCCTTCCCCCTTCTCCTACTCCAACTAGGAAAGGAGGGAGTCCTACTCCCGGTGGGAGAAGGACTCCTCCCTAGCGCGCCTCCTCCTGGCCGGCCGCCTCTCCCCTCCTTGCTCCTTTATATACGGGGGCAGGGAGCACCTTTAGACACAATAATTGATCCCTTGGATCTTTTAGCCGTGTGTGGTGCCCCCTTCCACCATAGTCCACCTCGATAATATCATAGTGGTGCTTAGGCGAAGCCCTGCGTTGGTAGAACATCATCATCTTCACCACACCGTCATGCTGACGGAACTCTCCCTCAAAGCTCGGCTGGATCGGAGTTTGAGGGACGTCATCGAGCTGAACGTGTGATGAACTCGGAGGTGGCGTATATTCGGTACTTGATCGGTCGGATCATGAAGACGTATGACTACATCAACCGCGTTGTGCTAATGCTTCCACTTTCGGTCTACGAGGGTACGTGGACAACACTCTCCCCTCTCGTTGCTATGCATCACCATGATCCTGTGTGTGCGTAGGAAAAAGTTTGAAATTACTATGTTCCCCAACAGGATAATGGGACCACCCTCGCTTAGCAAGGTTATCCGCTGTTAGACATCGATCTTGAGCAGCCAGCCAGACAAAGAACTGACATTTGGGAGGGGCATCTGAGCTCCAGGCCAGCTTCGCATAAGGTGGCCTAATGTTGGTAGTAAGAGTGGCAGTGTATGACGAGCTGGAGGAAAACTGACCATCGTTTGTCCATCTCCAGGTTATTGAATAATCTTGAGCCTGAGTGAGTTTGATCGGCTGCAACTCATTTTAAAGGTTCATGAATTGCGCGATGGCCTCTTGAGTTAACCACCGATAAATTTAAGCAATGCCATCTAATTTCACTGGATTATTTCAGGGTTAGCTGTTGATTGTGGATGTATTAAAGATTTTTCAGCTAAGGCATTCTAATGTTGTTGCACAGCCAGTATACCAACGATGAAACTTGTTACTACCTTCAGATTTTTGCACTGTTAATGCTTATAAATTACATGCCTCACTTTCATGAGATAAGTTAATTTTTTTGTACAGTGTCACCAAAATGCCAAGGCGCTGATGTCATTTTATTTTGGTTAAACTGCACAAAAAATTATGAAGACAAGAGGAAAGGTGAAGAGTGGGCACCTCCTCCTCCGGCTGTTCTCTTGATACGTTCGTTCAAGTTTTTATGTTTGATCGATTATCAAGATTGGGATAGCAATTTTTAAGGTCCCCCCGAGTTCAAAATGATATTTACCTTGGAGGTACATGGTTTGCAATTTTTTTATACTGTCATTAGTTAATAATGCTGGTTACCTTCAGACTTTTGTATTTGGTTTAATGCTCATGCACAGCTAGTATACCAATGCTGAAACTTGTTACCTTTACATTTTGTATTGTTAATTCTTATAGAAATCTTCCAGTGCTAGAGTTTATTGAAATCTCTTCAGTAAAACCATTGTACCGTACCCTGTAATAAAATAACTACTCTGCTATTTTACTAGCCACTAGATTAGTGTATATTTTTAGTATTCGAATGGTGCTGCATTAGCGTATGGACATAAATAAAGTGTGGCAAGCTTTCCCAGATATGTGCTCAAGAAAACAACTACATGTTTTTCTAAATACTAGACGTTTGGGTACTTTAAATTGAATCGTGAAAACGTCTTATATTAAGGAACAGAGGGTGTAGAGTTCACTCAAATTATCCCGGTAAAGCAAGTCACGCCTTTGTTAAAATTAATGTTCATTATGTTATCGGAGGAGGTCTGTAAGTTTGTCTCTAATGCATGTCGACTACATACCTGACATCATGATGTAATGTTAAGTCATTTCATTTTGGACAGTGTCACTGAATTGTCAAGGCGGTGATGGCATTTTATTTTAGTTGAACTGCACAAAATATGCTTAAAAGAAGAGGAAAGGTCAGGAATCGATCATTCTTTCAGAAAGAACTATATATGCCTTTCTGACATCAGCCGTTGTTGCCTTATTTATTCCTTCAAACAGGTGGTTAGAAACAGTCTTGCTACCTTTTCCCATTAAGAAATTGGAATGCTTATATTTATGAGTCTATGCTTCAACTAGTGCCACTTTTATAGTAATCACACTTTCAATATCTATGAAAACAGGGATGCCCTATTTTAGTGGAACTGCACAAAAAGTCCAAGTGGTTCAACATTAGGAGCATGTTTTCTTCCAAACCTTTATATCCAATTGGTGGCACTATGAGATGTCCATTAAGAAGGTACAAGGTTTGCTACTATCTTGCTACTCTTTTTGTACTGTCATTAGATAGTAATACTAGTGGTTCGCATGTGAATTTATTGGCAGGGTGGACCTACATTGGAGGTGCAGGACAGGATTCAATGATTGGATGCTCAATTTCGGTTGTATCGATTTCACCTCTTCCATCACTGTGAACATGGATATCCTTGGTCTGATGAAGAATAGGTGCTATATTTCTGCTTTGAACAAGCAAATATTTTCAGTATGAAATTGTCCAGGGCAAAACATGACTGTATCAAATCGTCCAGTGCAAAATATGGCAGATGCTAAGCGGAAGAGACATGTTTAACCAAAAATACAAGGTGGGGTATATGTTTACTAGCTGCTTGATATTTGTGCAGACAGAGATGTCTGCCCATTGCTATTTGGCAAACACACAAAGTGATCGCAATTTTGGTTGAACTGCACAAGAGAATAGTATAGTCACTGCATGTAGTGCCATTTGAAAATAGACGCAGAAAGACTCGATAGTCACTTCATGGACTGCAGAAAAGTAGTAATGTACTATTTATTGTCCAACACTAGGTGCTTCATTGCTTTGGTCTGATTATACAATGGGCATCATTTTGCCTAAGTTAAAGTTTGTATTCTGAAAATAGTCTCGCCGTGTGATCGAGAGAAGACCAAATCATATTGTAGTGGATGTTCCCCCATCATGTGTGGTTCATTCTCATGGTTCTAGCTGTTGGTGAAACCACTTACGCAAGAGGAATTGTAGACTTCACAAACAAATTTGTCTTTCAATCTGTACTGAATGTTGGCCAAGAGAAGCATCCATGTTAGTAGGAAGAACATATGTTTTTTCTAGATCTTTGCTTTTGGAGCTACATATTTGTATATGATCTGTGAATCATTGAGATGCATTAACATGTTGATCTTATGTATGGGAATCGTACTAGTTGGTTTTAGTTGTGGCTGATCTTTGCTTTTTGGAGCTACATATTTGTATATGATCTATGAATCATTGAGATGCATTAACAGTTCCTTATATCTGTTCGCTCAGTGTTACAAGTTACTGATCGATCACTAACTAGCCTACTAATGCGCTCCTGGCAGTTTTAGTTGCGATGCAAGATCCGAAGTGGCAGTTTTTTGAATAAAAATGCCTACCTCTGAACAAACTGACAAGCTGCTCTGAAGAAAATGCCATGCGAATCTGAAGAAACTACCAGCGAAAACTTTCGCAAATGCTTTATCTCCCAGCTAAAGTTCATCAACTAATGCCCTCGGCTGCGACTCGTTGCATGCTGCTCCGCGTACTGGCTGCAGTGATTTTGAGTGCCTGCATGCAGCCGGCCGTAATTAAGGCAGCTAACTGATGCGAAAAAAGATGCGCTTTAATTGTTGCAGGCCTTTTAAATCCGTGGAATCATTATTGACAAGGAGGGAGATGATTCGAGTGCACTCGTTTGACCATCATGCCGACGTGCGACCCAGCACGGACGGGACGGGATGGCACAGTCAGAATTTCAGTTTCTCTAGTTTTCCACGGCAAGCTGGTGCGCTAAGCCATGCCTGCTTAATTATGCATTGAATTCCAATGACGTCGCGCTACCTTCCGCCTATAAGTATTGTTTCCCAGCCTTCTATTGTGGCACCGTGACTCAACTCGTCCTATCCTCATAATCCCCCACCGGCCCGACGTCGCTCGCCACTTATCCTCGCTCTCACCACGTCCGCCATGCCCCCGCCCGTCCGTGATAGGCAATGCCGGAGGCGGTCACCGCCGGAACTAGTGTTCGGTTTTTCATCGGAAGGTAGATGGAGGGAGGAGGCATTCTATCGGTCTTTAGATGGCAATGCGGAGATCGAGTACTTGTTGGAGCGCGACCGCCTGGCCGAGGCGCAGGAGTTGTTGGAGTGCGACTGCTTGGCGGAGGAGCTGCGATTCACCGATTTGCGCCGCCAGAGGAACATGGAGCAGCAGCGCACCGACGCTCTGAGTCGCGCGCAGAGCGCCCGCAACTGGGCCGACTACATGGAGGCCGGCGCCTGGCAAATAGCCCTGGAGGCTGTCAGGCACGCACGCATTCGCGACACCGATTTTACTACCAGCTCATCAAGTGGGTTTCCGCTTAGAAGCAAAGCTTGGTGGACCACGCCGGCATGGAAAGGTCCAGCAGCAGAACAACGCCTTCTATCGCACCTCTGGAAAGTCCGGCGGAGGACGCTTGGCGCCGGCGTTTGGCGTGTACCGCGGATGGCGGCCGCATCGTCTAGTTAGCTAAGAGTAAGTTAGTACTTATGCGCTACTAGAGTATTAGTGGGAGTAGATAGTTAACTTGGCTCGATGGTTGTCAGCGTGGAAGTTCGATTACTCTATATGTGGATCAGACACTGTTACTTTGCTTTGAATGTTGAACTTTCCGCTTGAGCGTATGGAATGGGCTGTTATTTTTTAAATGGGTTGTATTTGTCCTCCACGGGTTTAGAGGCTGACTTGTGGGCCTACCAAGTTGACGCGTACACAATCAGGAGATGATTATGCGTGGGAGGATGACAGCGAGGACCCGCCAAGGTCATGGCGATGCATGCAAGCAAGTGGCTCCTTATTTCAAGCCAATAAAAAATGGCTCCTCCTAATGGATTTCGACATTTGGGTCCCATGCCATTGTCAGCGTAGTCAATAAACAAGAGAATTACTGTGGCGGTGACACGAGGACCCGGCAGCTCGCCCGATTATTTTGTTTTGGGTTAATTTGATAAATGCCACTCCAAATCTAGTGTTCTGAGAAATGCCACTGCAATTTCCAAACTTTGAAAATGCCATTTCATGCCATTTCGGTGGCATTTTTGAAGTCTGGAGTGGCGTTTTCAAAGTTTACAAATTAGTGGCGTTTTCCAAAGTTTGCAAAAATTGCGATGGCATTTTTAAAGTTTGGAAATTGCAGTGGCATTTTTATGAATCTCCATAATTGGAGCGGCATTTATCTAATTTGTTTTTGAGATGGAAGCAGGGTGACAACTGGGTTGTGCGGGGCACTTTGGCCTGTCTAGAGAGCCTTCTCTTTTATGTTTACCACAGACCAGCCCAGTAGTTTTTTTTTTCTTTCTGAAAATGGCTAGCCCAGTTTTTTTGTGATTTGCCAAGTAAGTCGCTTTGTCAGGCCTGTTGGGTTGTAAATCTTTCAAGACGAGGAGAGCTTCATTCGGCAGGACGAGAAAATGGCCTATCACTAATGAGAAATGGGTTGTACATTTTTAAAACACATCAAACTGGCAATTAGTATCAAATTTCTTTTTTTCATTTCGAGATTTTAAATTGCATTAATTTTTATGCGTGGACAATTTGTTGGATTTTATATTGATATACATTTATTTTTAAAATCAGTTTGAATGTGACTTAAAATTTCAGGATTAAAAACAGTTCGGACCGCACCGAAATATGCAAAAATTCGTATAATTTTTTAACCGTGGCCACAATATGGGGTGTAATGCTAACGAAAAGAATATGGGCTCCAAAAAAAACTTAAAAATTAGCAAATGGGATGTAAATTATTAGAAATAATGGCAGATGGGTTGTATGCTGTTTTCCACATATTTGAGGCTTTCCTAAAAAAAGGCTGACGCACAAGCAGTGATTGTTGGATGTCCATCCAATGGCCGTCGTGCTTCTTCAATCTATGCTCTTCCTGCTCCAGCCGCTCAAACAAGCGCCGGCTGACAGCTCGGCGGGACTGCCTGCTCCCTCCTCCCCGCGGCCAGCTGCGCTGCTGCGCGGGCCTCACCGCCCCCACCGTACTCCCATCGTTGGCCTAGCAATCCCTCTACTCACCCACACCTGATGTTATTCTCCGGCAACGGCAGATGAACCAGTAAACCCTCGTACAGTCGTACTCCCCTCCGTGTGGGAAACAACTGCCGAGTCTTCCCTACCTCCGTGTCATTCCCTTCCTAGGCCTCGCCTCGTCCACCGCCCTGGTGCTCTCGGTGCGGCCTGGTCAACGTGGTCAACGACCGACATGCATCTGAAGTGGACTGTATGTGGAGAGGCTGACAGCTGGGTCCACGGCCGCACGCAAGGAAATGCCTCCTTATTACGCGCAAAATAATGATTTCTCCAACTGACATCTGGGACCCACCGAAAGGGCCTCTGTATTTCGCGAAAAAAAACGTTACCGTCGCTGACAGCTCGGACCCACCAGCTATATCTTCGCACGCAAGGAAGTGTGTCCTTATTACGCACAAAAAATGAATACTCCCCCTACTAGCTGGAACCTAGTATAGTGGCAGGCTGACTTGTGGGCCTACTAAGTTGACGGGGATGGAGGGCTTTGTCAACTTAGTCAATATGCACGATTCTAGCTCCAGTGACCGTATGATGTCCATCCAACGGCCGTACGTAGTGCTTCTTCAACCTCTGGTCTTCTTACTCCAGCCGCCCAAACCAGCGCCAGTCGTGTCTCGCGCTCCTGCCTCCCGTGGCCGGCTGCGATCGGCGGAGCCTCACGCCCCTACTACTCCCACCGCTGGCCGGGCCATCCCTCTACTCACCCACCCCTGTTATTCTGCGGCGGCGGCAGCCTCACACCGACAAACGGTGCACCCTCATACTCCTCTCACGCGTGGGCATCCACTGTCGCGTCTTCCCGGCTCCGTCGTCCCCTTCCTAGGCCTCGCCGTCGTCCACCGCCTGGTGCTCTCGGTAGCGGCATGGTCAACATGGTCGAGAGCGACTTCCATCGGAAGAAATCTTGTCGTGGAGAGGTGACAGGTGGGTCCACGGCAGCCGCAAGAAGTGCCTCCTTATTACGGAAAATAATTATTCCTCCACACGACAGCACGGACCCATCGGATGGGCCACCGTATTTGGCAAAAAAACGTTTCCCCCCTGACTGCTGGGACCCACCGGACAGGCCACCATATTTCGCGAACAAAATGTTCCCCCCGCTGTCAGCTCGGACACACCAGAAGTGCCGCCTTATTACGCACAAAAATGAATACTCCCCTGCTAGTTGGGACCCACCTTGGTGGGTGGCTGACTTAATGGGCCTACTAAGTTAATGAGGCGGAGTGCTTTGTCAACTTAGTCAATATAAACGATTCTAGCTCCGGTGACCGTCGATGTCCATCCAACGGCCGTAGTGCTTCTTCAACCTCTGGTCTTCTTGCTCCGGCCGCCAAAAGCAGCACCGGTCGTGCCGCATGCTCCACGCATCCGTGGCGGCTGTCTTTGCCAGAGGCCTCACCGCCCCTACTATTCTCACGGCGGCGAGGCCTGGCGGCGGCAACCTCACACCACAGGCGAACGGTGAACCTCGTACTCCTCTCCGTGGGCTTCCCGCGCGTCTTCCCGGCTCTGCGTCGTCCCCTTCCTAGGCCTCACCGTCGTCCACCGCCAGGTGCTCTCGACGCAGGCGTGGTCAGCGTGGTCGAGAACAACTTCCATCGGAAGAGTATTGTATGTGGAGAGGCTAACAGTTGGGTCCACGGCGCGACAAGAAGTGCCTCCTTATTACGCGCAAAATAATTATTCCTCCACATGGCAGGGGACCCACCGAGCAGGCCACCGTGTTTCATGAAAAACATTTCCCACATTGCTGGGACCCACCAGCTACATCTTCGCCGCAAGGAAGTGCGTCCGGGCAAAAAACAATTCTCCCCACATTGCTGGGACCCACCGGCTACATCTTAACGCACGCAAGGAAGTGCTGGCGGTCGGGACCCACACAGTCAAGCGTACATAGCATAGTCATTCTGGTGCGTGACGTGTATGTACATACTTGTCGATGTAAGCGCCGCACGTGTCGTAGTAGAGTGCGCATGTAGCATGTACACATCGTATAGCGGCGGTGTGCAGAAAGAAAATATGGCCACATCGTACATCTGAGGCGGGTCTCGAGCGCCTACTCGCGCATACGTATGGCGGGGCTTGTGTACATGGCTGGGTGGAGCGGGCTACTGCGTCGTCATCGTGTTCATGGGGGCAGCGGAATGTGTCGTGTTCGCCGGGAGAGGCAGCGGAACTCGTGGGAGCCAACGGCTTGGGCGGAACAACCGATGGAAGCGAGGCTGGCGTACCGCATAATGGAGAAACAGCCTTGTGTTCAACCGGCCATGTTGAAATGGGATCCTGTTCATCGGGGAGAAGTGCAGCGTACCGCAAAATGGAGAAGCGGACCTCCTACGGTCGAAGCAGAGTCTGTTAATCGGGAGGTGTGTGGCGTGCCGCCAAAGCGGAGAAGCAGACTTGTGTTGGGCGCTATGGTCAAAAGCAGGGTCTGTTCGCCGGGAGGGTGTGGCGTCAGCAAAGCAGGACTCCACGGATCTTGTTCATCTCCACCGTGGACCCCTCCGGCCTCCACAGACTCTTGTTCATCCGACTTGACCTCCCTAGCCTCCACTGCATTGTTCATCCACGGGCTCCTGTCCATCCAGCCTCCACCGTGTGCTACTCCACAAGCTCTTGTTAGACCAGCCCTCTCCACGGGCTCTGTTCAACCACACCTCCACAGACTCTGTTCATCCAGCCCTCCACCATCTCTTATTCATCCTGCCCTCCACGGGGTGAGTCCTGTTCCTACAGACCCTCTCAGGGTCCTGTTCATCCAGCCCCAACCGGCTCGATCGATCGGGGTCTGTTCATCTAGAGCAACACCACGGGTCTTGTTCATCCACCCCACCGGAACTGTTCATCAAACTCCCCCACAGCGCTCACTGTTCATCCAGAGGCAACACCACGGGTTCTGTTCATCCACCCCCACAGGAATTGTTCATCAACCCCAGCAAGGCTCCTTTGTTCATCCAGGCAGCATCGATCGGCTTGATTAGTAGCGATGGCGAAGGAATCACTCGATCGGGTTGATTAACGCCATCGATCGATCGCTTCGGGTTCGATGTAGCGTAGCCTGCGGTGCTGTCGCTCGGGTTCAATTAGAGCCCAACGCCTCGCTCGAGTTCAGTTAGAGCCCAACGCCTCGCACCCACGCGCGTGCGTGTATGAGAGAAATGCGCATCGCTCGGCCTCGACCACCCACCGTAACCAGGAACACCCTGATATTTCCTTGCCCTCGCTTCTACCACAGTTTTTTCCGTCATGGATAGCCCAAAGAATGTCATGCAGCTGGGTCTCCGGCCCGCCCAGGACGAAAAGCCGATTTTCTGTCATGATTTTTTGTCATAGAAGTAGGACCCCACCACATCTAGGATGATACCGGGTTTTGTCACAATTATCGTCATAGAAGTGTCATAAGTATGACAGAAAAAAATTTCATTCGACCCAAAATGTCACGGATGTGTCTTTTTTGTAGTGTCCAGTTCACCAAAATGGCTAGAAAAATTATACATGTGTTCTTGGGTGCATGTTTAGGTATCATGCCAGGAATGGGAACGAATTACAACCGTATCGGTGTCCTAGCTCGCCCTCAAACATTTCGAATCTCGATTTTTAAGTCCCCATAAATCCTAAACTCACCAGAAAGTCATCAAAGGTGGCATGGTGTCACGTCATAGCACATATATGTAAATGGTAAAAACATTGCCAATTTGGGCCAAGCTTTATTACAAACCTCTTACAAACCGGAGCTGTCTTAAGAACCCTCGTGGTTTCGATAGGAAGCGTGTCCCCTTAATGGGCCAAGCGATAATCACCCCTCTTCTAGCCTCGTATTTTCTTCTACACGCGACACAGAACAATTGGAGATTCGCACTGAACATTGAAATTATTCAGGGTTCGTTTGACCTCTTTTATTCATGAATTGAGTTTCCTGGCATTTAATGTCCATCATTCAAATCCGAACTACAAATACATGCTCTAGTGCACCAAAATGGCTCGAAAAAATGGACATGTTTCCTTGGGGTGCATATTTAGGTCCCATGGAACGAATGAGAATGAATTCAACCGTCTCGTTGTCCTGTCCTGGCCACAAACATTGCGAATCTCGGTTTTTAAATGTCTGTAAATCCAAAACTCACCAGGAAATCATGAAGCTTGGCATGGTGTCACTACATGGTATATATAATTGTCCAATTTGGGCGAAGCTATATTACAAGCCTTTTACAAACCATAGCCTATCGCAACCCTCGTGGTTCCGCTAGGGAAACATGCCCCTCTTGTGGGCGAAACGATAATCGATGCCTCTTCTCGCCTTGAACTTTGTTTTCGACAGGCAACATAGAATAACAGGAGTGTCGGGCTGAAATTTGAAACTGTTCAGGGTTCGTTTGGCCATTGTATATATATTACTAATTACTAAGTTTTCTATGCATTTAATGTAGTCCATAATTCAAATTTGAACTATAACCACATGCTCGGTGAAGCAAAATGGGTGGGAAATCGTACATGTGTCATTGGGTGCATGTTTAGGTCTCGTTTAAGGAATGAGAATGAACTACGAACTTGTAAATAGATCTGAAACAATGAGAATCATGGTTTTAAATCGATAAATAAAAAAGTCACCCAAAAACATGAAACTTGGCATGGTTTCATGACATAGCTTTATATATGTAAGTAGTAAAAAATCGTCCGAGTTTGAGAAGAGGCGCACACATTAGTAGCCAATGAAGTCCTTTTGAAACAAAAACCTAACACGTTAATATCATAAGCGGTTGTATTATATTTACCGTGTGAAATTTAACCATACTTGGTGGCATGCGTGCAGCTGTTTGATTAGGCAGGCGGCGCGAGAAGTCCGCCGTGCAGGAGTTCGATGGGGCCAGCGTGCGAAACAGTCCGCCGCATGATCTCGACGGGACACGTTCATCCTATCCACCTCGCAGGCTCGACGGGACACGTGCGAGCAGCAAGGCCGCCCATGCTCACCGAGAAGCGAGCTCTTTGACCTCCATGCACCAGCCGCCGCCCGCCTCGCTCACAACTGCTCCAATAATGGGTTAATTAAAGCACCTGGACGGAGGGTGTTTGCTTGTGATCCCATGGCAGCATTTGCTTAATTTGTTCATGTTTTCAACTCGTAATCCTCCCTAATTTAAATTGGCACATATCGCAACGGATAATACGACCACAAATAAAATGGCAATGGATAATACAACGACAAATTTACAATGGCGCAGATAATTATTGTCTTACATATTCTAGATAATTTATAATGCCACATGCGGCAAAGCCCGGAAGACACGGGGGCAAGAGAAGAAGGAAATTGAAGACAACGATCAGGTGCGCTCATCTCTACTAAATCGATGGATCGCCGGGCGGAAAAATCCTCCAGCTCCTTCAATTCCTCACGACTTTGCTTGAAATCAGCCACGGATTCCTCCACCTCCTGCTCGCGCTCGATCCGGAGCTTCCTCAAGCCACCCATCAGTTCCTCGATGACCTCTTTCAGCGTCATCTCTGAGGCACTGCTCTGCTCATGCAGCATCTTCCAGCCGGCAGCCTCCTCCTCCTTCTCGGCGACCAACTTGAGGAGCTTTGCATTTTCATCCATGAGTTGCTCGACGAGGCCGGTCGCCTTTTCAACCGAGGCATCACTGATCTTGAGCAGCTTCATCAAGCCGTCGACCAGCACCTGCTGTGTAGTGAAGCCAGCGAGAATATCATCATCGCCAGCGAAGGATTTCAGGAACGCTGGCTCGTCGCGATGGCTGACGCTGCAAATGCGCTTGTGAGAGCCCTCGCGTGCCCATGAGAGCTCGTTCGAGGGCTCCGCGGCGCACCGGGACATCTCTGTTGCAGCTGCGGCTTCGCGGTGGGACCTCTCAAGTGCTTCCGAGGCCTTGGTCTTTGCTGCCTGGTTATATGTCCACCCTAAACTCCTCCTACGGTCATGGCGGAGCGACTTGATAGAAAAAACCAGTTTTGTGGGTGATGAGGAGAGGCTGTGAAGTAATTTTCGGTGGGTAGTTTTTATAGCCCGGTGCTAAGTGTGAACACATATTAGTTTGATAGGTGTGAACAGATTTGCAATTACTTATTGCATTGTAATCAGCAATGTGACGAGAAACAAGGTCAAAATTTATTGATGGCAGAAAGTTGACCACGTGGTTGCTCGCCGTTGAGGCGGTCATGTTGCGCTCCGCTCTAGCGTCCCTGCGCATGCTCTGCTCGCCGTTGAGGCAAAGTTACAATGGCAAGGTTAATAATTCTTAATAATTGTCTTACATGCTCAGGATAATTTAAAATGCCAAATGCGGCAAGGCCCAGAACACTCACGACCTACATATGCACACAATTATAATAAAATATAGGCTAAAAGGCTGAGCTGGCGGCCGTCCGACAATGGTCTTCTCGGACTCCATGATCAGCATAGCACCCTTGCGGCCGTTCACTCCGAGTGTCCCAACCCGCCTCCGCCTCTGAGCTCTTTGGCGCTGGGAGGCTCTTGGGGTTCTTGGGCCTCTTCCAGAAGAGCTTGACAGCGTGCAATCACGCGCATGACAACTCTGCGGAACCGCTCCATTTCCATGTCTCTGGCCTGGTAGCAAATTCCGTTGATCACCTGCATCCTCAAGATATCACATTGGCGATGTTCTACTTCGTCAGGGACGTCAACTCCGCCAAGGATGCGCTCAAGCCTGGCCACCACATCATCGGGATCGAGGTTGACACAGCCGTCGTGGGCAATGATGAAGCCGCAGGCTGCCTTTGTCTTGACTAAATCGCAGAGGTCCTCTGCCCATTCATTGTGTCGGTGGGAAACGACACCTATGGGATCACTAGAATCCCTTCTAAGGTTGCTGGGCGCGGGGATCGTGAGAAGAGCGGGACCAGCAGACAACACGAAGGGATTTTACCCAGGTTCGGGCTGCAAAGGTGCGTAAAACCCTAGTCCTGCTTTGGCGGATGTATTTAGTGTTCTTGAGCTCTCGAACTAGCTCTAGGTGCTGCGAGGTTCCAAAGAGCCGAATCATTTCTCTGTGTGCCATGGGCCTCCTTTTATAAGCGAAAGGGGCTGCCACAGTGGCACGGGAGGTGGAAAAGTGCTACAGTGTCGCGAGGTTATCCTAGTATTACAGGACAAGGCGCATTTAATGTGAGGCTTAGGTGTCCCTTAAGCTTTATTAGGGGCCAGGCGAGGCCGTCCGTCCATCGCCGCTCCTCCTTGCTTGACCGCATGCACGGCCAGCGATGCATGCGGTGCCATGTAGGTAGGCGAGGCAGCTGAGGTGGCGCGGTGATGGAGCCTCCACGAAGGATTGCATGCCGCCACGCAGGTGCCTGCCCAGCTGGTTAGGTCGGCAGCTGCATGCGAATGGCGGCGAAGACTTATCTGGTGCAGGCCTGGCAGTGGCCCTGCCGGTGCGCTTTGGCAAAGGCCTTGTCGGGTGGCCCGGCAAGGGTCTTGCCGTGGCACCCTGGCCTCCCCGGCAAGGGTCTTGCCAGGGGTCTTGCGAGTTTCTTCGGTGAGGATGGTTGCCCTCTTATCCTCATTTGATCTTGAGCATTCTATGTCTTCACAAAGATTTGCATGCACCACGGAGGTGCCTCCCAAGCCCTGCCCAATGCGTCAGTTTGAGCACTGGTGGGCTCAAGGGTGGCTCGCTCGGCTGGCGTGGGCGAGCTGCCCCGGCAAGGGTCTTGCCGTGGCCGCAGAGGCTGCCCCGGCAAGGGTCCTTGCCGGGAAAAACTGCTTCGCCCATCCGATCCTTGTAGCATTGGTCCTTGTCGTTGCTTCGTTTGTCCTCGTGGCTTTGGCTTCTCTCCAGCTCCCCTTTCCTGCTATTTCTATGCGTGGCCGTGGCGGGAGGCTCTGACTGCCCATGCACAAGTAAAGGGGTCAAAAGCAGAGCCCCTACTTTTGTACACCGACAGGAGCCCCCGGGCTTGGGCCACACATAAGCGCAGCATGTTGTTGGGCAGGCCCGGAGCGGTCTTGTGAGCGGTTAGGCGGATTTTACCACGGCCTTTGTTCCGTCCGCTCGCTTCCCCGACCAGCGTTGAGCAGCGATGGGGGTCGTCTTGTGGCGCATGACGTGGGAGGCATGCGTGGGACAGCGCCCGCACGCATGCGCCTTCCCCATAAAAAGGAATAACCGCGGGCGCGCTGCTCACTTTTACCCCTTCCCTGTGCCTTCCTCCAATCTCAGAACCGCTACCCCCTTCTTCTCGAGCCTCTCTGCTTTCGCCCATCGCCGTCGTGCTTTCGCCGTCCTCTGCGTTTCTGCTTCCCGCAGTCGCCATGGCACCCAAGTCCACCAAGAGCAAGGGAGTGGCGAAGGATGCCGGCTTGTCGGAGCAGCCGGAGAGTGAGCTGGTGGCGCGGCGAGCGCAATCCGCCTATTTCCCCTCGACGGTTGGCGTGCCCGAGCTTAGGGAGATGTTCAAGTGTTTGTGGGGTGTGAAGACGGGGGAGGGAAGATGGGGCATCCGGCCACGACCGTCGTCCCTGCAAGCGCCGCCCCCTCCCCGCACCGGTACCCCTTCTTCGTCGAATATTTCTCTTGCGGGCTCTGTTCCCCCTTCTCCGATTTCTTCAAGGACATCATGCACACCTACGGCTTCCACCTCCTGGATTTTACTCCGAATGTCGTGGCGCGTATGGCCCTCTTCGCCCATCTCCGCGAGGGCTTCGTCGGGGTGCACCCGGCCAGGCGCTCTTCGTCATTACTTCTCCCCTCGGATCCAGGCGGGCGCCATTGCTGGCTCGTCGCTGGATCCCGAGGGCCAAGCGTGCCGTATGGCTCCATGAAGGAGAGGTGGGAAGAATGGCGGGGCCGGTGGTGCTGGATTGAGGAAAAAGACCCGCCAGCGTTCTACGAGGTTCGCCAGAAGCCGCCGATTCATGGCGGCAATTGGGGTGATGTCGATGCCGACGACGCGAAGCTCACGATCGCCACCCCCAGGATTCTCCGGCTTACCCAGGCCGGGCTCACCCTCGAGATGATCGGGGCGGACTTCATCCGCCGCCGGATTGCCCCTCTGCATGACAAGGGGAGGCCGGCCTGGCTCTACGTGAACACCGCTGACATCATGAGGCTTCGTACCGGCCTGATAACAACCTGACGGTGTTGTGGCACGCCCATATTTGCCAGTGAATCTTCCAGCTGGAGGTCGACGACATGGGCGAGGTCGAGCGGTCCGGCAAGCTTGCCAGGGCCGCCGCGAAGGCCGGCAAGGTCGACAAGGAGCCTGTTTTCAAGCTGCCGGTGGGAGTGGTTCCGCTGAGCAACAACTCTCGTCGGAATGAGATCATCGCCATGATGCCACTCTTCAACGCGCACGGCCTCGACCCGAATTTGGCTGAGCTGGATGAGCTCGCGGTGCAGGAGTTCTTCCACACTCTGCATGAGATATACGTCACCGACGAGCCGCGACTCATCCAGGACACTTCCCCGGCGGAGCTGGACTATATTGCCGCCCGAGGTGGAGGCGAGGCTTGCGAGGAGGAGGCAAGGCTCGTCAAGGAGGCCCGGCAGCGCCAGCGGCGTGGTGGACAAGGCAGCGGCGAAAGCGGAGGAGGTGGAGCTTCGCTCGGTGGGCAGCAACGCTGGGAGGCCACGGTGTCGACACCGGGTTCCCCTCGTCGAGATGCCGCCCGGCGGGTCATCGGAGGAAGGGCGGCGAGGAGGAGGACCGCAACCGCTAACCCTCGACCACCGGAAGGAGGCGGGTCTCGGCGGGCCACCTCCGTGAGCAGTCCGCCTCGACCGGGCTGTGCAGCTGCAGCAAGCCAGGCGCCCGTCGCGCGAGCGAGGCGGTGGCGGCGAAGAAAACGGCGAATGTCGTGGCTTCGAAGAAGAGGACGCTTGATTCTTCGTCGTTCAAGCGCGCCCGGACGCCATCGCCTCCGCCCTCGCCGGCAAACATCGGTGCAGGGATTGGGGGTGACTTGTTTGACTTCGGGCCTCTCAGCCCAGAGAGAGAGCTTGGGCCTCTCAGCCCGGAGCAGAAGAGGAAAGCAACAGAGGAGGAGGAGGAAGAGAACGAAGAGTAAGCCTCTGCTTTCTTCCCTCATTCCTTGCTCCCCCCCTTGACGGCGTTGCTTACCTGTCTTCGTCTTGCAGGGAGGTGGAGACGCTGGCCCAGAGGATCAAGAGGGCCAGGGTTTCGATGGCGGCTAGCCCCAACAGTACCTCCATCGCCCTTTGGTTGTGTCGAGCAGTCGGAGAGCAGCCCCGGCCCAGCCCCGGTGTGAGTCCACCACCCACCTCAATCAACGTGTGCCCGTGTGGCCTTGATGTTAACCATGCCGTGGATGCGGGAGGAGCAGCACCAAGGAGCCACGAGGGTGTCGGTGTCAAAACCGCGGATCTCGGGTAGGGGTCCCGAACTGTGCGTCTAGGCGGATGGTAACAGGAGACAAGGGACACGATGTTTTTACCTAGGTTCGGGCCCTCTCGATGGAGTAATACCCTACTCCTGCTTGATTAATATAGATGATATGGGTAGTACAAGAGTAGATCTACCACGAGATCGAGAGGCTAAACCCTAGAAGCTAGCCTATGGTATGATTGTTGTTAGTCCTCGGACTAAAACCCTTCGGTTTATATAGACAGCGAATAGGGTTAGGGTTACCTGAGTCGGTTACAATGGTAGGAAATCTACATATCTGTATCGCCAAGCTTGCCTTCCACGCCAAGGAAAGTCCTGTCCGGACACGGGACGAAGTCTTCAGTCTTGTATCTTCATAGTCTAGGAGTCCGGCCAAAGATGATAGTTCGGATATCCGGACACCCCTAGTCCGGGACTCCCTCGGTAGCCCACGAACCAGGCTTCAATGACGGCGAGTCCGGCGCATATTGTCTTGACATTGCAAAGCGGGTTCCTCCTCGAATACTTCATAGAAGGTTTTGAACACCAGGATAGTGTCCGGCTCTGCAAAACAAGTTCCACATACCACCATAGAGAATAATTCTTTGCACGGATCTGTTGGCGTATTTCAGCGGCGTGACATCACACCACAGCCAGGCCTTTATTTGAATCGTTTTTCTTGTCCCACCTCGGTAGCGTTTAGCGGGCGGTTTCCTTAGCACGTCTTATCAAAGCATAGGTCGTGCCCCCTTATCCGGGATTCTCATCAATACTGACGTGGGTAACCCATCCGCACCATTGATTACGGCGCTTGGAAGATAAGCGAGTTTTATTAGGCTGGTGGGGGATGTATAACCTCGTCCGTCCATATAAGGGGATAAGGATCCACCTTTTCACCTACACCTTCTTCCTCCTTTGCTCATCCATTTCCGCTCACTCGAGCTCCAGCGCCCAAGTCCGCACATCCCACCTCAACCTTCTCCAACTATGTCCGGGCGGGAGGCAGGTGGATGGCCTCCTCCGTCACGGAGGGCACATCCTAAAAACTGCGGAAGGCGGATACTTGTCCAGCGACATCAGCGCACGGCTACCCAACGAGGGGCAGCTCATTCCAACCCCAGGCCCCATGAGAGGCTGGTGTTTCTCCCCACTTCCTCCATGGACTAGGTTTCCACTTCACCCATTTGTCAAGGGCTCATGTTCTCTCGGCCTTTATTTCCACGATCGGCCCCGAACTTCATCCTCAACATCTCGGCGTTTATAAATGGGTATGCGAAACCTTCCTCTGCATCCAGCCCCACTTGACTTATGGCTGAAGATCTTCAATGTCGAGCCGAAGGTAGTGGGCGGCCGCCAAGCCAGTCTTGGAGTGCCATGGTTGGCAAGATGGCCAAAGTCCTATGGCTCGAGGGCTCCTTTGTGGAGACCATAAAGGGGTGGCAATCGGGTGGTTCTACATCACCGAGCAGCGACTCTAAATGGGCAGCGGCCCTCAATTCGATCTGGCTTCCCCACGGCTCACATCATGTAAAGAGCGGGCTGGCGTGGGGGATTCGGATGAGCTGTCCGGACTCCAAACCTGCATCCAAACCTGGTGGACAAGAATCTTAGGCTTGTCAGCGTAATCCGGTGATGCTCATCCGCGGATTCTCCCATGCCAACAGCGGGCCTTCAAATTGTGGGAGTTTGATCCGGCACTGACACTCGACTCTGAAAAGGCTCTTTGACACTACGTGCGAAGATGCACGGAAGGTCTTGTTCAAGGCGCCGAGCTCCCACATCTGCTACCGAAGATCACAGATTCATTTCGCGGCGTCAAGCCAGCCCGGTAAGTTATTTTACCCTTTATGGGACTCTTTTTCATAGTTTGACTCTATGTGGGATCTAAAACTCCCTAACCTTTGTGAGATTGGCTGAAGGCGTCAGGACAGATTAACTGTCGGCCCCATTCTGAAAGACCAGTGGGCCTTGATTAGCGGGGCTCTTGGCTCCGGCACCTCACGTGGTGCCGGAGAAGAAAAAAGAAGGAGGCCACGGGAACTCGAAGGAGCTCTCGGCGCCCGAGGCTGTCGGACTCATCGCCCGACAACCGGGCGGAATCCTCCTCGAGGAAGAGGAGGAGGAAAAAAGCCTCTCCCAGTGAGAGAGAAGAAAAGGAAGGCCGCTAGCTGGGGAGGCGGAGGAATCAGAAGGAAGGACCCTTCCTCCGGACTTCTCCACCAATGTCGACAATGGCGAGGAGGAGTGGACAACAAGGGCCAAGCCCTGGCGAGATCGTAAGTGTCCAGGATACCCATGGCTTTTCATTGCATAGTGTTCTCTAACGCCGAACAATCATGCAGCCCACCCAAGGGCAGAGTTCGCCCGTTGGCGGGTCCCTGAGTTAAATGGAAATGGAAGTACCTCACTTCGGCCGTCTCCTCACCTCACGCTGCAGACGGCCGAGGTGGGGCCCCAAGGGGCCTGGTCGAGAGGAGGTGGCGTGGGAGCGCTGCAAGGCAGCCTCCGGACTCGAGCGCGCGGGGCGAGACTCGGGGGCTCTAAGCCCGACCCTTGTCCGGACCCCATACCGGAACCTTGATGGTTCGAAGTCCGATAAGCGGCCCTCGTAAGAAGGTAAGGCATGGTGTCCTCCGTCCAACCGGAGGCACGGATAGCTTATTGGGCGCTTAACAGCGCCTCCATCGAAGAAAGCACCGCCTTTGTTATGAGTGTGGTGATCCGAAGATTCGATCCGCCAAGAGCTGGTGACGAAGCTGTACCAGCCTTCTAACAGGTTTTCGGGTAAGTTTAGGATATGTAAGAAATATTACCGCATAGACAGCAGCCTGATGCTTAGTTCGTGTTGGAAAGAAAAGCCGGACTAAGGATCTAAAAAGATAAGCATGAGGAGTCTAACATAAGTGTGTCAATATGCGAATGCAGGCTGCGCTGCTGACCTCTGCCACCTTGCTGCGGAGGTCAATGCATTAAAGAAGAGCCTCGAGCGGTCCGAGAACGAGCTCGGCCTTGCCAAGAAGCAGCTCGAGGACAGGAAGGTAAGCAATACCTTATGAAAGAAATACCTTATAGAAAGGATTTGGTTGCAAAAAATGGCAGGAATAACGTGGGTATTGTAGGGGCCACAAGCGAGTGGCGACCACGAAGGAAGCGGTGTCCGCGGCCGAAAGCAAAGCGGCATGGGCCTTACCGGCGAGAGAAGCAGGAGGAGGCGGGTGGCGGAGGTGCGGCAAGAGCTCCAGGCTCTCGTGGAAAAGCACGAGTTTGGGCGTGACTCAAAGACTTCGAGTCGAGCTCGCCTCGGCTCTTGAGAGTGCCAAAGCCGCTAAGGCGAAGCCCAAAAACCGTCAAGAAATTGAATCATTAAAGAAGATAGCGGCGGGTAAGGCATTCTTTATGCAAAGTAAGCATGTGAAAGTGAATTACCTATTACTTACCGGTTCGGAGCTCTCGGGGCATTCGCAGATCTGCCCGTGGTGTATGCGATGCTACGCGTTCTACGCGCCAAGGAGGGAGCTCGGCGGAGAAGGTGTTCGGTCTCGGTATGCTAGGGCGGACATCCGGTGCCCCTAAGCGACCAGCTGAAGCGGTTGGTCGAGCTCCACAAGGTTGCCGAACAGGCCATGAAGGGCCTTATAGTTGGTTTGTGGCCGTGGAAGCCATGCACAGGAGCTACTTTGGGCTAGTCTGCGGTGGTGGTGGGCCTTTGTCCATGGATTGAAGTCATCAAGCACTCCGTCTGCATTGAAGGTGCCGTCGGGCCTTGCCCGTGCTAAGGTGCCTTTGGGGCAAGCTGGATCTTGGAGAAGCTTGTGATGGGCCAGACCACCGAAGGGCAAGGAGCATCATGCGCCGAAATGTACTATGAGGGCCTCTGAAGGGTGCCCACCGTATAGCGAATGAGTGCTCCAAAGATGTAATTTTGAATAGACTCGCATTTGTTATCCTGTATCTGAAAACTTGTTCATATCGCTAAGCAACGCTTGTTAATTTAAAATATTACCTTACATGCGGCCGTTTATCAAATTTGAGAGATGGCAAGTGGTTGGCTTCAGCCCCATGCCACAGTCTTTGGGGTGTTGGGATAAACTTGAGTGCTCGTGTTCCCATTCTTGGGTCCGTCGAGGGCGCTCAGCATAGCGAACAAGGCAACGGACTTATAATGCTTGAACACTCTCCTTAGCCATAGAATTCTATAAATTTAAATTTAGTGAAGCCCCTAGTATTCGGAAGACCGAGTTGAGGCGCTATCACGCCTTGGCGGACAATGCGGTTCCTCGCTCTAAGCGGCATAAGTCTATAGGGACCCGAAAAAACCTATCAAACAGCGACCGGCTCTCGCCCTATCATGGCCAGTCGGTTTAGCTTTCTCCAGAGGTGCTCAACCCAGCTCAGCAGGGCACAATCGCGGTGGTTCTCCCGGTGCTACCTTAGCCGATATAGCGGGCGTAAGGTACCAAAACATGGGAGCCGGGCAAACCCAACTATTGACCCAAGACATGATTCGGAGCCGATGCATATAATGCTATAAGTTCGGGGTGCCGCATTTGTGAAAGTGTTTGGACTTATCACACAATACTTTTGGGGTACTTAAGCCCCTGGTGTATTGGCCGTACCAAAGTGTACGGGTGCAACATGTCATGAAATGAACATATATATATAGATAAAGAAAGGAGTGCAATAATAGGCAAAAGCTATGTATTGGTTATTAAAAAGAAACTGCAAATAAAAGCAGAACAATACAAATTGTGCGATAAGCAAGGGATGGGATTATTTAACACTAGTCATCAACCCGTGCGGCTGCACGGGCTGCTTAATCCCAAGTAACATATAATTTGTACAACTTTTATAATTTATCATCATTTAGAGGTATGATTTGTAATCTAGGATTTTGTATGGTGAGTCACTTGTACCGATAAAAAAAAGGATGTTGCGTCTTCTATATTTGGCAGATTGTAACTTCATATTAGACACTTTAAATATACACATATGATTTGGAACTATGTCACAACCCCATGATTTTTTTTATTTGTAAGAAGCTTGTTAGTTTAAAATCTTATATTGCTTTTTTGCTTCTTATTCGGGATTGGTTGGATAGCTACGCCAACTATTACAATATTTCGATTGATTTCTTTATTAACTTTGCACAGGTGTTCTATGAACAACAAAACAGTTTTTGTTTGCAACAGACATTTACACGTTTAGGTTTAATTGAAATCCATGGCACACACATTCACATGGAAATCAAACATGCATGCTAAGTTCTAGTTCTAACACGAAAAGAGAACATATTTATGCAATTCTGCCATCTCATAGCTAATTAAGTTATAGTTTGTAATGCTACATTCATGACATTTAAAACATGATGAGATGTTTGATCATGTCGATAGAAGTACTTCATGCTAAATAATCTCTTTTTTCTATGAGGATTAGGGACCAAGAAATATGATCATCGACATGTATATTTCCAATCTATTTTTCTATATCTGTAGTAAAAATTCGTAGTACTTTCCATTCTAGTAGCATGTGAGTAGAGAATCTAACCATGTCTGCTCTTGTGCAAAATTTAAAAATATATTGTTACGGTCTGAAAAATATAGAGCCAAAAGACCATACTTGATTAGCCTAATTTGGGAAGGATATACATTTTGGTCCCTTTTGAAGCCAACTACTAAAGTAGCAACACTACGTAAAACAGTAAAAAAAACATTGGCGTGAAGACTGGACCTTAAGATTTGCATAAGTGATAATATGAAGGGGCTTAGATTGAAGAGACAAATATGCTCCTTCTGGACTGAACTACGTACCTGTCGCGGAATACTACTGGGTTAAAATATTGCAACATTATTCTTTCTGGTCCCTCTTGAAGCCAACTACTAAGGTAGCAACACTAAGTAAAATAGTAAAAAAAAACATAGGCATGAGAACTCAAGTTTTAGATTTGCATAAGTGATAGTACCAAGGGTCTTAGATAGAAGAGGCAAATATGATCCTTCTCGGCTGAACTACCTGTCCAGAATACTACAGGGTGAAAATATTGCAACAATTCAGAGGAAAAAATGTAGTCGGTTAAACATGAGAAAATTATGTAGGTTTTGATAGTGGCAAAGCTAGCAGAAAAGGTCATTCGGCTCATACTTCATACTGTAACACAGTGAGTTAATATGTTCCGAATTTGCTCAAATGAAGAGGTCAAATCACTTCATACATATGAACTTTCACACGCTTTGCCTGAACTAATTGGTGTCATCTCACAGCAATGACCGTACCTATACCTTGGTCTTGTGGGTACTAATATAGCTCTAGTCAATGCAATATATTATAGGGGGAAAGAACTGTGTACAACAATTGAAAGACCCACGATACACATTAATTAAGGAGCATACATCTTCCAGGTTCAGAACTGCAACAATAGGGAGTCAGAATGGAAATAGCGAAAAGCCCATAGTATATCCTAGTAGATGCAGAAAACACCATCATGATTTATTATTGTCAGTTGGACTTTATTGCCAATTCAGAAATGAAACCAACTCTTGGATAACAACCGACGGGGCGAATACCTTACTGGAATACCTTATGATTGTATTTGTCGTATTTTTGTTCAAAGCTGAGAAAAATCAAGGGATTATAAAAGAGAAAAACAACGTCATATTAACATTTGTCATGCTAAAGGATGAAAACAAACTAAAAGCAGGGACATTGTTATGGAATCGTCATAATGTGCATCAACTACTCAAAGCTAATGAAAGGAAGGCATGTAATCAGAGATTTACAATAAGTGAATTTTTTTTGTAGCTAACATCCTACTAATCGTTTCTACAGCCCGCACTATAAATTCTCCCAGGGACTGAAAACAATCTTAAATCAAGTTAAGGAGGAAGGTTTGGAAACAACAAAGTGAACTATGCCACCATATATTAGAATCACATTAGAGAACAGACGCTCAAAAACCAAGGCTCCGCATTGCAAAGCGTTACCTTGGCTACACACCCACAGTATGGAGAAGCGGTACATCATATTTATTTTCTCCAAAGAAAAATTGACACAATGGCGAAGAAAATAAATTGAAAAATCACCTGAGGACAAAAGGTGCTAATTTGCAAAGCGTGACTTAGGTTGTCCAACTGTCCAGAGGCAGCTAGCCAAGTGGCCAAGCAATAGTGTGGTGGATCAACACTACACCGTTAAATAACTGAGTAGCTAATTTACTCTCGGTAGTGTGAAATATTATGACATTTTGTCCATAGCTGTTATTAGAGTTTACTATCACAGTTGTATAAGAAAATGTTAAGATGTCATCTAATCTGTTCAGCCACATAATGAAATTCTATTGCATAATTTTGAAAAAAAATAGACAAAATTTGATGAAGAATCAACGGATATACCTAAAGTCAACAGTAGCTACCATGTCATCTCCTTTTCCATCCGATTAGACACCCAATCAAGCTTCACGAAGCTGAACAACAGTAACACACTTCAGTTTGCATGCCAAAAGAATAGAAGATTTACGTTCCTGCTAGAGCACTTCTGAAAAGCATCTCATGAAATCTTAGTATTTCAAAATTATTATAAAAACGTCTAGAGAATGTACGTTTCACACATAGTTTATCTGAAAGCAATTGTTTTGCATCTTCTTCCAAATTTTTTTCAGTATCCACTGTTAGCAAAAAAAAAAAGCTACAGGATCTTATGTAGGCAAACAGACGACATGTTCCTTGAATCTTCCACAAACTTTTCAGGCATGTCCACCCCCAGCCATATAACTGTAGCATGTGTCCATGGTAGTAGGCATTACTGTGTCGGCATTATCGCCCACGACGACACCCTACTGAATTGCTTTAAACTGCCATCATAGTTAGAACTTGGAAGCTAAGGATTCAATTAGAATTTCCAATCTGGATATTAGGGAGAGAGCTGGAGAGAGAGGATTGAATTAATCGACGTTTGCAATCTGGATATCATACCTTTTCTTGAACCTGTTACAGAGGTTGAAGTTGAGAACGGTAGGGGAGGAGACACAGAGATGCCGAAGAAGAGGAAGAGTGGCAGCAGGAGTGCTTGACGATGCGCCGATGATGTCAGGTGGCGAACTGAGACTGTTCCAATCTGGATTCTGGACCGAGAATACTTAATGTTCAGAGGATTCTACTCCGCCATGTTTTGGAGTGCTGGATAAATCAGATGAGGATTCGTGAGGCGCGCATCATGTGCTGCCATATTGAACTCGCCGCCACCAGATCGGCTGGAGGAACGGATGAGGAGGAGCAGCGCTAGGGTTGGGTATGCGCTGAATTTTTTAGGTGGTGCGTTGGAGGTGTTTGATCGGGGAAGGAAAGGAAACTACGTGAGTGGGGAAGGAAAGGAAACTACGTGAGTTTTTTTTTTGAAGATGTGTTTAGGTGGGACAGCCGCCAAGGACTCCTTGACATTGACGCAAGCATCCGACGGTGGAAAATAATTAATTCCAAGATCAGACGGCTAATTTTCTTAGTTTTTGAGGATTAACGTGGTAACTCGGATGGTGCCTCCAATTAGTAAATATAAGATGTCCCCCTTCAGGGGTAAGCTGCGGGATGGTATGTAAAACAGGTATAATGCTCGTAGTAGAGACCACTGGACACTCGGCGTAGCTACATTTCCCTGGCTGTTGCATCGTGAGTTTAGCGCGAATGCGGACGGGGGTTACGGAAAACGAGTCCTGAAAGTAAGAAAAAGAAAAAAGAAAAAGAATGACACAATCGGGGCCCACAGTGCGGTTGAGCCGCATTCAGGCGTGCGTGGTCGTGCCCTCCCTTATGCCCATGATATCTCGGGCGTAGTTATGTCGTGTAGTCTGGCCGCATTTCGCGGGGCTGGGGTTGGGGCGGATTTATATCGTGCTCGGATCGTGCGGCGGTCTTGTTGTAGGTTACTCGGCGCGCTTAGCGGTGGCGGACGTTTAATAGCGGACTTGAGAATTGCTGTGAGAGCTGCTTTGCACCTCCGCCGCGAGGCCACCGTGTGCTCCTCCGTTCGGAGAGAGTTCGGTGTTTCCATTGACCGTGATTACTCCTCGAGGGCTGGCATCGTGAGCTTGAGGTATGCATAGTGCGGCCTTTGTATTGAACTTTGCCGTCACGGTTCGTCCGGCGGTCGCGTGATAGCCGCTCTTGAGCGGGACTATGTCGAAGATTAACTCTTCGCTTCGGAAGTTATCCGGGGATCCGAAGACCACTTCGAGTGTAAGTGAGCATGTACAATTGGCCTCTACACCTGGTATGACGCCTTTAAAGGTCGTCTTTGTGGGTTTAATCCTTGAGGGTCTATGCCCATTTTGCGCTTGTATCCACGATAAAGTAGGTTCAGGCTGCTACCGCCGTCCATCAGGACTCTAGTGAGGTAAAATCCGTCGATGATTGGGTCAAGAACCAATGCGGCAAAACCGCCGTGACGGATGCTAGTGGGGTGGTCCCTTGATCGAAGGTGATCGGGCGGAAGACCATGGGTTGAACTTGAGCGTGGCTCCATCGCATATCGTCCCTTAGTGCACGCTTCCGCTCCCTTTTGGGTATGTGGGTTGCGTATATCATGTTCACAGTTCGCACTTGTGGGGGAAAGCCCTTCTGTCCTCTATTGTTCGGTGGCCGGGGATCTTCCTCGTCATCGCTATGCAGCCCTTTGTCGTTGTTTTCGGCGCTTAGCTTGCCTGCTTGCTTGAACACCCAACAATCCTTGTTGGTGTGGTTGGCTAGTTTTTCGAAGTGCCATGTATCGCTGCGATCGAGTATTCGGTCCAAGTTGGACGGGCCCTGGGTATTTCTTTTGAATGGCTTCTTCCGTGACCGGGTTTAGAGCCTCTGAATCCGGCATTCTTGTCGTATCTTCAGTATTATCACCGGTGTCTGGCGTTCATTCTTATGGCAGCGCGACCTGCCATTGTTGTCCTTGGTATCCGAGCTACCAGGTGTTTGGCCAAGTTGTTGCTTGAGCTAGCCAGCTGTCCTCTCCAGCATAAGCGGGTCATGAGTGTGGTAAGGGCTGCCATGGATTTGGCTTTTCCTGTCCTAGGTGCCGGGCTAGCCACTCGTCGCGGATGTTGTGTTTGAAGGCTGCTAAGCGCCTCGCATCCGGACGATCAACGATCTGATTTTTCTTTGTTAGGAACCGTGTCCAGAATTGTCTGGCCGATTCTTCTGGCTGCTGAATTATATGGCTAAGGTCATCGGCTTCTGGTGGTCGCACATATGTTCCCTGGAACTTATCAAGGAATGCGGCTTCTAGGTCCTCCCAACAACCAATTGATTCTGCTGGCAAGCTGTTAAGCCAATGCCGAGCTGGTCCTTTAAGCTTGAGTGGGAGGAATTTGATGGCATGTAGATCATCACCGCGGGCCATGTGGATGTGGAGGAGATAGTCCTCGATCCAGACCGCAGGATCTGTGGTACCATCGTATGATTTGATGTTTACGGGTTTGAAGCCCTCGGGGATTTGATGATCCATTACTTCATCTGTGAAGCATAGTGGGTGTGCGGCGCCTCTGTATTGGGCTATATCACGACTTAGCTCATATGAACTTTGTCTACTGTGTTCGGCCCGGCCGGTTTGCTGTATCCGGCGTGACGGTAATCATCCCGAGTCATTGGGCGCCCACGCGATCCGTAGATCGATCTTGTATGTTTTGCCTTATCCTCCAATATATCTCGCAAGTCCGGCACGTTTTCCCGTGCCTTGGTACTTTTTGAGCGGCGTCGGGGTGCGGCTTGAATGGAGGGTCTAGAGGCCTCTCTATCGCGGCCACGGGGTGGCCGGTCTGCCATGTCGTGCGCTGGTGACTTGGGTGCTTCCTCCTCTCATCGAGGCAACGGCCTGCGTTTGGGGTAGCTTTTGGAGGCGTTGAGTCCATACTCTTGGCTGCAAGGACTTGATCCACTTGTCGGCTAGCAGTGTCTTAGTCAGCTCTAAGCTGTTGTTGCTTTCTTGAGGCTACTTGCCGTGGCCATGAGCCTGCGTTTAAAACGCTCTTGTTCGACGGGATCCTCTGGCACGACAGATTAATTAAATCATCGAGGCTTGCCTCGTCTTTGAAGGAGGCGCATAATTATCGTCCTCCACCTCTCTTTCTGCCCGCTTGTCGTGCGGACTTGCTCCCTCCTCTGTCTTTGAGTCCTGCTTTGGAGGGTGCGTCTTCAACCTTTGTCCGGGTATTATTGTCTCCGTGCGGAATCGCCGTTTTTTGTGGCGGGATTTAGGCGGCGTCGCCGGCGTCGGTAACTTGGGCTGTTTCTTGAAGGGTCATCCTCCGCTATTCCATCGCCGTTCCCATCTTTTGGGATGTCCATCATGTATATATCGTATGACGAGTAGCCTTCGGTGCCATGTGGGCGCTGGTTCTTGGTAAATCTCAGCATAAATCGTCCATACCGTCGATGTCTTGAGTCGTAATCGAGCATGTCGGTTAAATCATCGGCGATGACTACAAAGTGGGTGGTGGGTGGGCGTTGAATTTCTTCATCGTCCGCATCCCAAACTTCTGACCGTAATCGGCCAGGCTCTCCGGATAAAGAGAGACTTTAGTGAATTCAGGATGTCGCCAAAGGGCGAGTGCTTGAAAAGATGTCCGCGGCATGAACTCCATGACCGGCGCCCAAGCGGATTCGATTGGCGAAGCGCGGAGGTTCGAGTCCGGAGAGGAGTCCGGCACCTTGGAGTCACGGTCTTCGCAAAGGACAGGGATGGTGTTCGGCTCAATTGTCGTAGAGATTTCAGCCCCCGAGGTGGTGTCCAACCAACCATCCTCTATCGGCGACATCGGCTCCGAATCAATGGTCGGAGCGGACACTAGTGCGGCCTCCAGGACACTGTTCGGCGGCAGAGTTAGATCATGCCCGTCGAGATAGTGCGGCGCGCTTGGCTGCGGCTCGAATCCGTCGAAGATCAAGTCTCCGCGGATGTCGGTCGTGTAGTTTAAACTTCCAAACCTGACCTGATGGCCAGGGGCGTAGCTTTCGATCTGCTCCAGATGGCCTAGCGAATTTGGCCCTTGATGCAAAGCCGCCCGAATCTGAAGATCTGTCCGGGAGAAAAGTCTCACCTGGACTGTGTCGTTCTTGATGATTGAAGGAGCCATCGGGCCTATCGGTGGCGACACGAGGAACTCTCAATCAAAGCACCAATGTCGGTGTCAAAACCGGCGGATCTCGGGTAGGGGGTCCCGAACTATGCATCTAAGCGGATGGTAACAGGAGACAAGGGACACGATGTTTTTACCCAGGTTGGGCCCTCTCGATGGAGTAATACTCTACTCCCCGCTTGATTCATATTGATGATATGGGTAGTACAAGAGTAGATCTACCACGAGATCGAGAGGCTAAACCTAGAAGCTAGCCTATGGTATGATTGTTGTTAGTCCTCTGGACTAAAACCCTTCGGTTTATATAGACACGAATAGGGTTAGGGTTACACAGATCGGTTACAATGGTAGGAAATCTACATATCCGTATCGCCAAGCTTGCCTTCCACGCCAAGGAAAGTCCTGTCCGGACACGGGACGAAGTCTTCAGTCTTGTATCTTCATAGTCTAGGAGTCCGGCCAAAGATGATAGTTCGGCTATCCGGACACCCCCTAGTCCAGGACTCCCTCAGGGGGCTTCTCCGATCGTGCCGCCCCCGTCGAATACACCGACCCAAGGGGCGTCCCCGGCAAGGACACCGAGCACCAAGGCTGTGCACACGGAGGATGGGGAGGGGAACGCAAGCGCTGGCGGCTTTGCCTCGACGCCAGACCTTGGCGGAAAAGGGGCTTCTGCCTCTCGGCCGGGCACGGGTAAACCACTCGCTTTCCACTTCCGCTTGTGTTCTCCTTTTTCCCTTATTGACCTTCGACCTTGGCTCCGCCCTATCTCTTTCGTGGCATCCAGACTTCTCCTTAGAGGACGTCGACGCCACCATCAAGGACGTTGCCGCGGATGCCGCGGCCGAGGCGGAGAAGATCGCTGCTGCGGAGGGAGTGTTGGAAATATGCCCTAGAGGCAATAATAAAAGGATTATTATTATATTTCCTTGTTCGTGATAATTATCTTTTATTCATGCTATAATTGTATTATCCGAAAATCGTAATACACGTGTGAATACATAGACTACTATATGTCCCTAGTGAGCCTCTAGTTGACTAGCTCGTTGATCAACAGATAGTCGTGGTTTCCTGACTATGGACATTGGATGTCATTGATAACGGGATCACATCATTAGGAGAATGATGTGATGGACAAGACCCAATCCTATGCATAGCACAAGATCGTGTAGTTCGTTTTGCTAGAGCTTTTCCAATGTCAAGTATCTTTTCCTTAGACCATGAGATCGTGTAACTCCCAGATATCGTAGGAGTGCTTTGGGTGTACCAAACATCACAACGTAACTGGGTGACTATAAAGGTGCACTACAGGTATCTCCGAAAGTGTCTGTTGGGTTGACACGGATCGAGACTGGGATTTGTCACTCCGTATTACATAGAGGTATCACTGGGCCCACTCGGTAATGCATCATCATAATGAGCTCAAAGTGACCAACTGTTTGGTCACGGGATCATGCATTCTGATCTGAGTAAAGTGACTTGCGATAACGAGATTGAGCGAGGTATTGGGATACCGACGATCGAATCTCGGGCAAATAACATACCGATTGACAAAGGGAATTGTATCTGGGTTGCTTGAATCCTCGACATCGTGGTTGATCCGATGAGATCATCGAGGAGCATGTAGACCAACATGGGTATCCAGATCCGCTGTTGGTTATTGACCGGAGAAACCGTCTCGGTCATATGCGCATGTCTCCCGAACCCGTGGGGTCTACGATTAAGGTTTGGTGGCGCTAGGGTTGTATGAATATGAGTATGCAGCAAACTGAAAGTTGTTGAGTCCGGATGAGATCCGGACGTCATGAGGAGTCCCGGAATGGTCGGAGGTAAAGAATTATATATAGGAAGTGTTGTTTCGACCATCGGCAGAGTTTGAGGTCACCGGTATTGTCACAGGACCAGCGGAAGGTCCCGGGGGTCCACGGGTGGGGCCACCTATCCCGGAGGGCCCCGTGGGCTGAAGTGGGGAGGGAACCAGCCCCTGGTGGGCTGGTGCGCCCCCCTTGGGCCCCCTGCGCCTAGGGTTGGAAACCCTAGGGGTGGGGGGCGCCCCACTTGCCTTGGGGGGCAAGCCTCCCCCTTGGCCGCCGCCCCCCTTGGGAGATCTCATCTCCAGGGCCGGCGCCCCCCCAGGGGGTCTATATAAAGGGGGGAGGGAGGGCAGCCGCACCCTGAAGCCTTGGCGCCTCCCTCTCCCCTGCTACACCGCTCCCTCTCGCAGAAGCTCGGCGAAGCTCTACCGGAACCCTGCTGCATCCACCACCACGCCGCCGTGCTGCTGGATCTTCATCAACCTCTCCCTCCTCCTTGCTGGATCAAGGTGCGGGAGACGTCATCCGCTCCCTACGTGTGTTGAACGCGGAGGTGTTGTCCGTTGGCACTTGGTCATCGGTGATTTGGATCACGGCAAATCGACTCCCTCAACCCCGTTCACTTGAGCGCTTCCCGCATAATCTACAAAGGTATGTAGATGCACTCCTATCACTCGTTGCTAGATGAACTCATAGATGGATCTTGGTGAAACCGTAGGAAAATTTTTATTTTCTGCAACGTTCCCCAACAGTGGCATCATGAGCTAGGTCTAAGCGTAGTTCCCTATTGCACGAGTAGAACACAATTTGTTGTGGGCGTAGATGTTGTCAACTTTATTGCCGCTACTAGTCTTATTTTGCTTCAGCGGTATTGTGGGATGAAGCGGCCGGACCGACCTTACGTGCACGCTTCGTGAGACAGGTTCCACCGGTGACATGCACTAGTTGCATAAGGTGGCTAGCGGGTGTCTGTCTCTCCCACTTTAGTTGGAGCGGATTGACGAAAAGGGTCCTTATGAAGGGTAGATAGAAGTTGACAAATCACGTTGTGGCTTTTTTCGTAGGTAAGCGTTCTTGCTAGAACCCTATTGCAGCCACGTAAAAGATGCAACAACAATTAGAGGACGTCTAACTTGTTTTTACAGCAATTGCCTTGTGATGTGATATGGCCAAAAGTTGTGATGTATGATGAATGATATATTGTGATGTATGAGATCATGTTCTTGTAATAGGAATCACGACTTGCATGTCGATGAGTATGACAACCGGCAGGAGCCATAGGAGTTGTCTTAATTATTGTATGACCTGCGTGTCATTGATTCAACGCCATATAATTACTTTGCTTTATTGCTAAACCGTTAGTTATAGTAGTAGAAGTAATAGTTGGCAAGAAACTTCATGGAGACACGATGATGGAGATCATGGTGTCATGCCGGTGACAAGATGATCATGGAGCCCCGAAGATGGAGATCAAAGGAGCTATATGATATCGGCCATATCATGTCACTACTATATAATTGCATGTGATGTTTATTATGTTTATGCATCTTGTTTACTTAGAACGACGGTAGTAAATAAGATGATCCTTATAATAATTTCAAGAAAGTGTTCTCCCTAACGTGCACCGTTGCTAAAGTTAAATGCGTTTGAAGCACCACGTGATGATCGGGTGTGATAGATTCCTCGTTCACATACAGCGGGTGTAAGACAGTTTTACACATGCAAAACACTTAGGTTAACTTGCGAGCCTAGCATATACAGACATGGCCTCGGAACACAACAGACCGAAAGTTCGAACATGAGTCGTTATGGAAGATATGATCAACATGGAGATGTTCACCGGCGATGACTAGTCCGTCTCACGTGATGATCGGACACGGCCTAGTCGACTCGGATCATGTAACACTTAGATGACTAGAGGGATGTCAAATCTGAGTGGGAGTTCATTATATAATTTGATTAGATGAACTTAATTATCATGAACATTAGTCTAAAATCTTTGCAAAATGTCTTGTAGATCAAATGGCCAACGCTCATGTCACCATGAACTTCAACGCGTTCCTAGAGAAAACCAAGCTGAAAGATGATGGCAGCAACTATTTGGACTGGGTCCGAAACCTGAGGATCATCCTCATAGCTGCCAAGAAACAATATGTCCTAGAAGCATGTTGGGGAACGTAGTAATTTCAAAAAATTTCCTACGATCACGCAAGACCATGGTGATGGCATAGCAACGAGAGGGGAGAGTGTCCGTCCCACGTACCCTCGTGACCCGAAAGCGAGCGTTATAACAACGCGGTTGATGTAGTCGTGCGTCTCCACGATCCGACCGATCCAAGCACGAGAACGTCACGGCACCTCCGAGTTACGCACACGTTCAGCTCGATGGCGATCCCGGACTCCGATCCAGCAAAGTGTCGGGGATGAGTTCCGTCGACCGACGGCGTGGTAGCGATGTTGATGCTCCACCGGCGCGGGGCTTCGCCTAAGCTCCGCGACGATATGACTTCTCCGCGAGGCTTCGCCTAAGCTCATGACGATATGACGAAGTGGAATATGGTGGAAGGGGCACCGCTTGCGGCTAAGGAAAGATCCGTAGATCAACTTGTGTGTCATGGGGTGCCCCTGCCCCGTATATAAAGGAGCCAAGGGGTGCGGCCAGCCTTGGGGAGGCGCTGGAGTCCTACTCCCACCGGAGTAGGACTCCCCCTGTCCTAGTTGGAGTAGGATTGGGGAGGGGAAGAGGAAGGCGCCGCCCCTCTCCCTGTCCTATTCGGACTAGAGGGGGAGGGGGCGCAGCCCACCTGGCCCCTTCCTCTTCTCCCTTGTGGCCCATGAAGGCCCATATACCCCCGGGGTTCCGGTAACCCCGGTGTTCGATAACTTCTGTTTTCACTCGGAACCCTTCCAAGTCAAACATAGGCTTCAATATATCAATCTTTATGTCTCGACCATTTGAGACTCCTCGTCATGTCCGTGATCACATCCGGGACTCGAACAACCTTGGTGCATCAATACTTATAAACTCATAATGAACTGTCATCGAAGCGTTAAGCGTGCGGACCCTACGGGTTCGAGAACTATGTAGACATGACCTAGAACCATTCTCGGTCAATAACCAATAGCGGAACCTGGATGCCCATATTGGTTCCTACATATTCTCTGAAGATCTTTATCGGTCAAACCGCATAACGACATCGTTGTTCCCTTTGTCATCGGTATGTTACTTACCCGAGATTCGATCGTCGGTATCAATACCTAGTTCAATCTCGTTACGGTAAGTCTCTTTACTCGTTCCGTAATACATCATCTCACAACTAACTCATTAGTTGTAATGCTTGCAAGGCTTAAGTGATGTGTATTACCGAGAAGGCCTAGAGATACCTCTCCGACAATCGGAGTGACAAAACCTAATCTCGAAATACGCCAACCCAACAAGTACCTTTGGAGACACTGTAGTACTCCTTTATAATCACCCGATTCGTTGTGACGTTTGGTAGTACCAAAGTGTTCCTCCGGTAAACAGGAGTTGCATAATCTCATAGTTATAGGAACATGTATGGGTCATGAAAAAAGCATTAACATACTAAGCGATCAAGTGTTAAGCTAACGGAATGGGTCATGTCAATCAGATCATTCAACTAATGATGTGACCTTGTTAATCAAATAACAACTCCTTGTTCATGGTTAGGAAACATAACCATCTTTGATTAACAAGCTAGTCAAATAGAGGCATACTAGTGACATCTTGTTTGTCTATATATTCACACATGTATTATGTTTCCGGTTAATACAATTCTAGCATGAATAATAAACATTTATCATGATATAAGGAAATAAATAATAACTTTATTATTGCCTCTAGGGCATATTTCCTTGATCTCCCACTTGCACTAGAGTCAATAATCTAGATTACAAAGTAATGATCCTAACACCCATGGAGTCTTGGTGCTGATCATGTTTTGCTCGTGGAAGAGGCTTAGTCAGCGGGTCGCAACATTCAGATCCGTATGTATTTTGCAAATCTCTATGTCTCCCACTTGGACTTGGTCCCAATGGAATTGAAGCGTCTCTTGATATGCTTGGTCCTCTTGTGAAATCTGGATTCCTTTGCCAAGGCAATTGCACGATATTGTCACGAAAGATCTTCATCGGTCCCGATGCACTAGGTATGACACCTAGATCGGAAATGAACTCTTTCATCCAGACTCCTTCATTTGCTGCTTCGAAGCAGCTATGTACTCCGCTTCACATGTAGATCCCGCCACGGCGCTTTGTTTAGAACTGCACCAACCGACAGCTCCACCGTTTAATAAAAACACGTATCCGGTTTGCGATTTAGAATCGTCCGGATCGGTGTCAAAGCTTACATCGGCGTAACCATTTACGACTAGCTCTTTGTCACCTCCATATATGAAACATATCCTTAGTCCTTTTCGGTATTTCAGGATGTTCTTGACCGCTGTCCGATGATCCATTCCTGGATTACTTTGGTACCTTCCTGCCAAGCTTACAGCTAAGCATCGTCAGTCTGGTACACAGCATTGCATACATGATAGAGCCTATGGCTGAAGCATAGGAACATCTTTCATTTTCTCTCTATCTTCTGCTTGTGGTCGGGCATTGAGTCGACTCAATCTTACACCTTGTAACACAGGTAAAAACCTTTCTTTGCTGATCCATTTTGAACTTTTCAAAACTTTATCAAGGTATGTGCTTTGTGAAAGTCTAATTAAGCGTCTTGATCTATCTCTATAGATCTTGATGCCCAATATGTAAGCAGCTTCACGAGGTCTTTCATTGAAAAACTTTTATTCAAGTATCCTTTTATGCTATCCAGAAATTCTATATCATTTCCAATCAATAATATATCGTCCACATATAATATTAGAAATGCTCTGAGCTCCCACTCACTTTCTTGTAAATCTGAGCTTCTCCAAAAGTCATACAAACCCATATGCTTTGATCACACTATCAAAGCGTTTATTCCAACTCCGAGAGGCTTGCACGGACCATAAATTGATCGTTGGAGCTTGCACACTTTGTTAGCACCCTTTGGATCGACAAAACCTTCTGGTTGCATCATATACAACTCTTCTTCTAGAAATCCATTCAAGAATGCAGTTTTTACATCCATTTGCCAAATTTCATAATCATAAAATCGGCAATTGCTAACATGATTCGGACAGACTTAAGCATCGCTACTGGTGAGAAAGTCTCATCGTAGTCAACCCCTTGAACTTGTCGAAAACCTTTCGCAACAAGTCGAGCTTTGTAGACAGTTATATTACCATCAGCGTCAGTCTTCTTCTTAAAGATCCATTTATTTTCAATGGCTTGCCGATCATCGGGCAAGTCAACCAAAGTCCATACTTTGTTCTCATACATGGATCCCATCTCAGATTTCATGGCTTCCAGCCATTTTGCGAATCTGGGCTCACCATCGCTTCTTCATAGTTTGTAGGTTCGCCATGGTCAAGTAACATGACTTCTAGAATAGGATTACCGTACCACTCAGTGCGTATTTTACTCTGGTTGACCTCGAGGTTCAAGAGTAACTTGATCTGAAGCTTCATGATCATCATCATTAGTTTCTTCACTAATTGGTGTAGTTGTCACAGAACCATTTCTTGTGATGAACTACTTTCCAATAAGGGAGCAGATCTGATTATCTCATCAAGTTCTACTTTCCTCCCACTCACTTCTTTCGAGAGAAACTCCTTCTCTAGAAAGGATCCGAATTAACAACGAAAATCTTGCCTTCAGATCTGTGATAGAAGGTGTACCCAACAGTCTCCTTTGGGTATCCTATGAAGACACATTTTCCGATTTGGGTTCGAGCTTATCTGGTTGAAGTTTCTTTACATAAGCATCGCAGCCCCAAACTTTAAGAAACGACAACTTTGGTTTCTTGCCAAACCACAGTTCATAAGGCGTCGTCTCAGCGGATTTTGGCGGTGTCCTATTTAACGTGAATGCGGCCGTCTCTAAAGCATAACCCCAAAAGATAGCGGTAAATCGAAATAGACATCATAGATCGCACCATATCTAGTAAAATACGATTCACGACGTTCGGACACACCATTTCTCTGTGGTGTTCCGGGTGGCGTGAGTTGCTAAACTATTCCACATTGTTTCAAATGTAAACCAAACTCGTAACTCAAATATTCTCCTCCACGATCAGATCGTAGAAACTTTATTTTCTTGTTACGATGATTTTCCACTTCACTCTGAAATTCTTTGAACTTTTCAAATGTTTCAGATTTGTGTTTCATTAAGTAGATATACCCATATCTGCTCAAATCATCTGTGAAGGTGAGAAAATAACGATACCCGCCAAGCGTGCCTCAACATTCATTGGACCACAAACATCGGTATGTATGATTTCCAACAAATCAGTTGCTCGCTCCATAGTTCGGAGAACGGCGTTTTGGTCATCTTGCCCATGAGGCACGGTTCGCAAGTACCAAGTGATTCATAATCAAGTGATTCGAAAGCCCATCGGTATGGAGTTTCTTCATGCGTTTTACACGATATGACCTAAACGGCGAGTGCCACAAATAAGTTGCACTATCATTATCAACTCTGCATCTTTTGGCTTCAACATTATGAATATGTGTATCACTACTGTCGAGATTCAACAAGAATAGACCATTCTTCAAGGGTGCATGACCATAAAAGATATTACTCATATAAATAGAACAACCATTATTCTCGATTTAAATGAATAACCGTCTCGCATCAAACAAGATCCAGATATAATGTTCATGCTCAACGCTGCACCAAATAACAATTATTTAGGTCTAAAACTAATCCCGAAGGTAGATGTAGAGGTAGCGTGCCGACCGCGATCACATCGACTTTGGAACCATTTCCAACAGCGCGATCGTCACCTCGTCCTTAGCCAATCTTCGCAATCCGTAGTTCTGTTTGAGTTGCAAATATTAGCAACAGAACCAGATCAAATACCAGTACTACTGCGAGTATTAGTAAGGTACACATCAATAACATGTATATCACATATACCTTTGATCACCTTGCCATCCTTCTTATCCGCCAAATACTTGGGGCAGTTCCGCTTCGATGTCGGTTTGCTTGCGGTAAAACACTCGGTTTCAGGCTTAGGTCCAGACTTGGGTTTCTTCTCTTGATCAGCAACTTTCTTGCTGTTCTTTTTAAGTTTCCTTCTTCTTCCCTTTGCCCTTTTCTTGAAACTAGTGGTCTTGTTGACCATCAACACTTGATGCTCTTTCTTGATTTCTACCTCATGCTTTTAGCATCGCGAAGAGCTCAGAATTGTCTTAGTCATCCCTTGCATATTATAGTTCATCACGAAGCTCTTGTAGCTTGGTGGCGATGATTGGAGAATTCATCAATGACACTATCATCCGGAAGATTAACTCCCAGCTGAATTAAGTGATTGTTATACCCAGACATTTTGAGTATGTGCTCCTTGACGAACTATTCTCCTCCATCTTGCAGCTATAGAACTTATTGGAGACTTCATATCTCTCAATCCGGGCATTTGCTTGAAATATTAACTTCAACTCTGGAACATCTCATATGCTCCATGACGTTCAAAACGTCGTTGAAGACCGGTTCTAAGCCGTAAAGCATGGCACACTGAACTATAGAGTAGTCATCAGCTTTGCTTTGCAGACGTTCACAACTTCGGCTCGGCATCTGCAGCAGGCTGTCACCCAGCGGTGCTTCGGGGCGTAATTTTTACGTGCAGCAATGAGGATAATCCTCAAATTCGGACCCAGTCCGTGTAATTGCTACCATCATCTTTCAACTTTGCTTTCTCAAGGAACGCATTAAAATTCAACGGAACAACAGCACGAGCCATCTATCTACAATAAACATAGACAAGCAAAATACTATCGGTACTAAGTTCATGATAAATTTAAGTTTAATTAATCATATTAAAACCTCCCACTTAGACAGACATCTCTCTAGTCATCTAAGTGATTACGTGATCCAAATCAACTAAACCATGTCCGATCATCACGTGAGATGGAGTAGTTTCAATGGTGAACATCACTATGTTGATCATATCTACTATATGATTCACGCTTCGACCTTCGGTCTCGTGTTCCGAGGCCATATCTGTTATATGCTAGGCTCGTCAAGTTTAACTTTGAGTATTCGCGTGCGCAACTGTTTTGCACCCGTTGTATTTGAGCGTAGAGCCTATCACACCCGATCATCACGTGGTGTCTCAAGCACGAAGAACTTTCATAGCGGTGCATACTCGGGAGAACACTTCTTGATAATTTTAGTGAGAGATCATCTTATAATGCTACCGTCAATCAAAGCAAGATAAGATGCATAAAGGATAAACATCACATGCAATCAATATAAGTGATATGATATGGTCATCATCATCTTGTGCTTGTGATCTCCATCGCCAAGCACCGTCATGATCACCATCGTCACCGGTAGCGACACCTTGATCTCCATCGTAGCATCGTTGTCGTCTAGCCAACTATTGCTTCTCGACTATCGCTACTCCTTAGTGATAAAGTAAAGCAATTACATGGCGTTTGCATTTCATACAATAAGCGACAACCATATGGCTCCTGCCGATTGCCGATAACTTCGGTTACAAAACATGATCATCTCATACAATAAAATATAGCATCACGTCTTGACCATATCACATCACAACATGCCCTGCAAAAACAAGTTAGGCGTCCTCTACTTTGTTGTTGCAAGTTTTACGTGGCTGCTACGGGCTGAGCAAGAACCGTTCTTACCTCGCATCAAAACCACAGCGATACTTCGTCAAATAGACTCCGTTTTAACCTTCTCAAGGACGGGCGTAGCCTCGATTCAACTAAAGTGAGAGAGACAGACACCCGCCGGTCACCTTTAAGCAACGAGTGCTCGGGCGGTGAAACCAGTCTCGCGTAAGCGTCTGGCGTAATGTCGGTCCGGGCGCTTCATCTCACAATACCGCTGAACCAAAGTATGACATGCTGGTAGGTAGTATGACTTGTATCGCCCACAACTCACTTGTGTTCTACTCGTGCATATGACATCAACGCATAAAACCAGGCTCGATGCCACTGTTGGGGAGCGTAGTAATTTCAAAAATTTTCCTACGATCACGCAAGACCATGGTGATGGCATAGCAGCGAGAGGGAGAGTGTCCGTCCACGTACCCTCGTGAGACCGAAAGCGGGCGTTATAACAACGCGGTTGATGTAGTCGTGCGTCTCACGATCCGACCGATCCAAGCACCGAGCGTCGGCACCTCCGAGTTACTGCACACGTTCAGCTCGATGGCGATCCCGGACTCGATCCAGCAAAGTGTCGGGGATGAGTTCCGTCAACCGACGGCGTGGTAGCGATGTTGATGCTCCACCGGCGCAGGGCTTCGCCTAAGCTCATGACGATATGACTTCTCCGCGCGCGGGCTTCGCCTAAGCTCATGACGATATGACGAAGTGGAATATGGTGGAAGGGGCACCGCACACGGCTAAGGAAAGATCCGTAGATCAACTTGTGTGTCATGGGTGCCCTCTGCCCCGTATATAAAGGAGCCAAGGGGGGGGGGTGCGGCCAGCCTTGGGAGGCGCGCCTGGAGGAGTCCTACTCCCACCGAGTAGGACTCCCCCTGTCCTAGTTGGAGTAGGATTGGGGAGGGGAAGAGGAAGGCGCGCCCCCTCTCCTTGTCCTATTCGGACTAGAGGGGGGAGGGGGGCGCGCAGCCCACCTGCCCGGCCCTTCCTCTTCTCCCTTGTGGCCCATGAAGGCCCATATACCCCGGGGTTCCGTAACCCCGGTGTTCCTAACTTCTGTTTTCACTCGGAACCCTTCGAAGTCAAACATAGGCTTCAATATATCAATCTTTATGTCTCGACCATTTGAGACTCCTCGTCATGTCCGTGATCACATCCGGGACTCGAACAACCTTGGTGCATCAATACTTATAAACTCATAATGAACTGTCATCGAAGCGTTAAGCGTGCGGACCCTACGGGTTCGAGAACTATGTAGACATGACCTAGAACCATTCTCGATCAATAACCAATAGCGAAACCTGGATGCCCATATTGGTTCCTACATATTCTCTGAAGATCTTTATCGGTCAAACCGCATAACGACATCGTTGTTCCCTTTGTCATCGGTATGTTACTTACCCGAGATTCGATCGTCGGTATCCAATACCTAGTTCAATCTCGTTACGGTAAGTCTCTTTACTCGTTCCGTAATACATCATCTCACAACTAACTCATTAGTTGTAATGCTTGCAAGGCTTAAGTGATGTGTATTACCGAGAAGGCCTAGAGATACCTCTCCGACAATCGGAGTGACAAAACCTAATCTCGAAATCGCCAACCCAACAAGTACCTTTGGAGACACCTGTAGTACTCCTTTATAATCACCCGATTCGTTGTGGCGTTTGGTAGTACCAAAGTGTTCCTCCGTAAACAGGAGTTGCATAATCTCATAGTTACAGGAACATGTATGGGTCATGAAGAAAGCATTAACATACTAAGCGATCAAGTGTTAAGCTAACGGAATGGGTCATGTCAATCAGATCATTCAACTAATGATGTGACCTTGTTAATCAAATAACAACTCCTTGTTCATGGTTAGGAAACATAACCATCTTTGATTAACAAGCTAGTCAAGTAGAGGCATACTAGTGACATCTGTTTGTCTATATATTCACACATGTATTATGTTTCCGGTTAATACAATTCTAGCATGAATAATAAACATTTATCATGATATAAGGAAATAAATAATAACTTTATTATTGCCTCTAGGGCATATTTCCTTCAAAGCACTGCTAGGTGAAGCACCCATCCCAGAGAACCAAGACATTATGAACGCTTGGCAGTCACGTGCTGATGATTACTCCCTCGTTCAGTGCGGAATGCTTTACAGCTTAGAACCGGGGCTCCAAAAGCGTTTTGAGCAACACGGAGCATATGAGATGTTCGAGGAGCTGAAAATGGTTTTCCAAGCTCATGCCGGGTCGAGAGATATGAAGTCTCCGACAAGTTCTATAGTTGTAAGATGGAGGAAAATAGTTACATCGGTGAGCACATACTCAAAATGTCTGGGTTGCACAACCGCCTATCCCAGTGGACATTAACCTACCGGATGAGGCGGTCATTGACAGAATCCTTGATCGCTCCCACCGAGCTACAAGAGCTTTGTGATGAACTACAATATGCAGGGGATGGTGAAAACTGTTCTGAAGTATTTTCAATCTTGAAGTCGTGAGGTAGAAATCAAGAAGGAACATCAAGTGTTGATGGTCAATAAAACCACTAAGTTCAAGAAGGGCAAGGGTAAGAAGAACTTCAAGAAGGGCGGCAAGGATGTTGCGCGCCCGATAAGCCAGATTGCGGGAAGAAGTCAAAGAATGGACCCAAGCACTGAGGTAGGTGCTTTTATGCAAAGGAAGGGTCCTTTGGAAGCGGAACTGCCCCAAATACTTAGCGAACAAGAAGGCCGGCAACACTAAAGGTATATTTGATTTACATGTAATTGATGTGTACCTTACCATTACTCGTAGTAACTCCTGGGTATTTGATACGGTGCCGTTTCTCATATATGTAACTCACAGCAGGAGCTGCGGAATAAGCGGAGGCGGGCGAAGGACGAGGTGACGATGCGGCGTCGGGAATGGTTCCAAGGTCGATGTGATCGCCGTCGACACGCTACCTCTACATTTACCTACGGGATTAGTTTTAAACCTCAATAATTGTTATTTAGTGCCAAGTCGAGCATGAACATTGTATCGGGATCTCGTTTATCTGAGATGGCTACTCATTTAAATCCGAGAATAATGGTTGTTCTATTTATATGAGAGATATGTTTTATGGTCATGCTCCGATGGTCAATGGTTTATTCTTAATGAATCTCGAGCGTGATGTTACACATATTCATAGTGTGAATACCAAAAGATGTAAAGTTGATAACGATAGTCCCACATACTTGTGGCACTGCCGCCTTGGTCACATTGGTGTCAAGCGCATGAAGAAGCTCCATGCTGATGGACTTTTAGAGTCTCTCGATTATGAATCATTTGACACATGCGAACCATGCCTTATGGGCAAAAGACCAAGACTCCGTTCTCCGAACAATGGGCGAGCAACCAACTTATTGGAAATCATACATACCGATGTATGCGGTCCAATGAGGGTTGAGGCTCATGGAGGATATCGTTATGTTCTCACTCTCACTGATGACTTGAGTAGATATGGGTATGTCTACTTGATGAAACACAAGTCTGAGACCTTTGAAAAGTTCAAGGAATTTCAGAATGAGGTAGAGAATCAACGTGACCGAAAAATAAAGTTCTTACGATTAGATCGTGGAGGAGAATATTTAAGTCACGAATTTGGTACACGCTTAAGGAAATGTGGAATCGTTTCACAACTCATGCCGCCTGGAACACCTCAGCGTAACGGTGTGTCCGAACATCGTAATCGCACTCTATTGGATATGGTACGATCTATTATGTCTCTTACAGATTTACCGCTATCATTTTGGGGATACGCTCTAGAGACAGCTACATTCACTTTAAATAGGGCACCGTCTAAATCCGTTGAGACGACATCGTATGAATTATGGTTTGGAAAGAAACCTAAGCTGTCGTTTCTAAAAGTTTGGGGATGCGATGCTTATGTCAAGAAACTTCAACCTGAAAAGCTGGAACCCAAGTCGAAAAAATGCGTCTTCATAGGATACCCTAAGGAAACCATTGGGTATACCTTCTACCTTAGATCCGAAGGCAAGATCTTTGTTACCAAGAACGGATCCTTTACGGAAAAGAGTTTCTCTCGAAAGGAGTAAGTGGGAGGAAAGTAGAACTTCGATGAAGTACTACCTCTTGAACCGAAAGTAGTGCAGCTCGGAAAATGTTCTGTGGTGCCTACACCGACCGGAGAGGAAATCAATGATGATGATCAAGGTACTTGGATCAAGTTGCTCTTGAACTTTGTATGTCCACAAGGACACGTTCCACACCGAATGGTATGGCAACCCCATCACGGAAATCATGTTGTTGAACAACGGTGAACCTTGAACTATGAAGAAGCGATGGCAGGCCCAGATTCCAACAAATGGCTTGAAGCCATGCAATCCGAGATAGGATCCATGTATGAAAACAAAGTATGGACTTTGACAGACTTGCCCGATGATCGGCGAGCGATAGAAAACAATTGGATCTTTAAGAAGAAGACGGACGCGGATGGTAATGTTACCATCTATAAAGCTCGACTTGTCGCTAAGGGTTATCGGCAAGTTCAAGGGCTTGACTATGATGAGACTTTCTCTCCCGTAGCGAAGCTAAAGTCCCTCCGAATCATGTTAGCAATTGTCGCATACTATGATTATGAGATATGGCAAATGGACGTCAAAACGGCATTCCTTAACGTCTATCTTAAGGAAGAACTGTATATGATGCAGCCGGAAGGTTTTGTCAACCCTAAGAATGCTAACAAGGTATGCAAGCTCCAGCGATCCATTTATGGGCTGGTGCAAGCATCTTGGAGTTGGAACATTCGCTTTGATGAGATGATCAAAGCATTTGGGTTTATGCAGACTTATGGAGAAGCCTGCGTTTACAAGAAAGTGAGTGGGAGCTCTGTAGCATTTCTCATATTATATGTAGGTGACATACTTTTGATGGGAAATGATATAGAACTCTTGGACAGCATTATGGCCTACTTTAATAAGAGTTTTTCAATGAAGGACCTTGGAGAAGCTGCTTATATACTAGGCATCAAGATCTATAGAGATAGATCGAGACGCCTCATAGGTCTTTCACAAAGCACATACCTTGATAAGATATTGAAGAAGTTCAAAATGGATCAGTACAAGAAAGGGTTCTTGCCTGTATTACAAGGTGTGAAATTGAGCTCGGCTCAATGTCCGACCACGGCAGAAGATATAGAAGAGATGAGTGTCATCCCCTATGCATCAGCCATAGGGTCTATTATGTATGCCATGCTATGTACCAGACCTGATGTAAACCTTGCCGTAAGTTTGGTAGGAAGGTACCAAAGTAATACCGGCAAGGAACACTAGACAGCGGTCAAGAATATCCTGAAGTACCTGAAAAGGACTAAGGACATGTTTCTCATTTATGGAGGTGACGAAGAGCTCGTTGTAAAAGGTTACGTTGACGCTAGCTTCGACACATATCTGGATGACTCTAAGTCACAAACCGGATCGTGTATATGTTGAATGGTGGAGCGATGGCTGGTACAGTGCAAGCAGAGCGTCGTGGCGGGATCTACATGTGAAGCGGAGTACATGGCAGCCTCGGAGGCAGCGCATGAAGCAATTTGGGTGAAGGAGTTCATCACCGACCTAGGAGTCATACCCAATGCGTCGGGGCCGATCAAACTCTTCTGTGACAACACTACAGCTATTGCACTTGCCAAGGAGCCCAGGTTTCACAAGAAGACCAGGCACATCAAGCGTCGCTTCAACTCCATTCGTGAAAATGTTCAAGATGGAGACATAGAAATTTGCAAAGTGCATACGGATCTGAATGTCGCAGATCCGTTGACTAAACCTCTTCCGCGAGCAAAACATGATCAACACCAGAACTCTATGGGTGTTCGATTCATCACAATGTAACTAGATTATTGACTCTAGTGCAAGTGGGAGACTGTTGAAAATATGCCCTAGAGGCAATAATAAAAGGATTATTATTATATTTCCTTGTTCGTGATAATTGTCTTTTATTCATGCTATAATTGTATTATCCGGAAATCGTAATACACGTGTGAATACATAGACTACTATATGTCCCTAGTTAGCCTCTAGTTGACTAGCTTGTTGATCAACAGATAGTCGTGGTTTCCTGACTATGGACATTGGATGTCATTGATAACGGGATCACATCATTAGGAGAATGACGTGATGGACCAGACCCAATCCTAAGCATAGCACAAGATCGTGTAGTTCGTTTTGCTAGAGCTTTTCCAATGTCAAGTATCTTTTCCTTAGACCATGAGATCGTGTAACTCCCGGATATCGTAGGAGTGCTTTGGGTGTACCAAGCGTCACAACGAATCGGGTGACTATAAAGGTGCACTACGGTATCTCCGAAAGTGTCATTGGGTTGACACGGATCGAGGCTGGATTTGTCACTCCGTATTACGGAGAGGTATCATCAGGCCCACTCGGTAATGCATCATCATAATGAGCTCAAAGTGACCAAGTGTTTTTCTCGGGATCATGCATTACAGTGCGAGTAAAGTTACTTGCGATGCGAGATTGAGCGAGGTATTGGGATACCGACGATCGAATCTCGGGCAAGTAACATACCGATTGACAAAGGAATTGTATACGGGTTTCTTGAATCCTCGACATCGTGGTTCATCCGATGAGATCATCGAGGAGCATGTAGGAGCCAACATGGGTATCCAGATCCCGCTGTTGGTTATTGACGGAGAGCCGTCTCGGTCATATCGCATGTCTCCCGAACCCGTAGGGTCTACACATAAGATTCGGTGGCGCTAGGGTTGTATGAATATGAGTATGCAGCAAACCGAAAGTTGTTGAAGTCCGGATGAGATCCCGGACGTCACGAGGAGTTCGGAATGGTCCGGAGGTAAATAATTATATATAGGAAGTGCTGTTTGACCATCGGGAGAGTTTGGGGTCACGGTATTGTCAGGGACCACCGAAAGGTCCCGGGTCCACCGGTGGGGCCACCTATCCGGAGGGCCCGTGGGCTGAAGTGGGAGGAACCAGCCCCTAGTGGGCTGGTGCGCCCCCCTGGGCCCCCGCGCCTAGGGTTGGAAACCCTAGGGGTGGGGCGCGCCCCACTTGCCTTGGGGGGCAAGCCTCCCCCTTGGCCGCCGCCCCCTTGGGAGATCTCATCTCCAGGGCCGGCGCCCCCCCAGGGGGCCTATATAAAGGGGAGGGAGGGCAGCCGCACCTGAAGCCTTGGCACCTCCTCTCCCCTACTACACCTCTCCCTCTCATGGCTCGTGAAGCTCTGCCGGAACCCTGCTGCATCCACCACCACGCCGTCGTGCTGCTGGATCTTCATCAACCTCTCCCTCCTCCTTGCTGGATCAAGGTGCGGGAGACGTCATCCGCTCCGTACGTGTGTTGAACGCGGAGGTGTTGTCCGTTCGGCACTTGGTCATCGGTGATTTGGATCACGACGAGTACGACTCCCTCAACCCCGTTCACTTGAACGCTTCCGCTCGCGATCTACAAAGGTATGTAGATACACTCCTATCAGTCGTTGCTAGATGAACTCGTAGATGGATCTTGGTGAAACCGTAGGAAAAATTTTATTTTCTGCAACGTTCCCCAACAGGGAGCCAGGGGCGCCGCCGAGGATGCCGCCAATGGGCCCGCCGAGGAGCCCAGCAAGGGGCCTGCCGAGGGAGCCGGCAAGGTCACTGCCGAGGAGGGGGCGTTTGACGACCTGCCCTCCTCCTCCGATGCCTCGGGCTCTGGCAGGTACCTGAGAGTCAGCGACGACCTCTTCGTCCATCACCTTGGCGCGTCGAGCACCAGGGCTCCCTTTGAGGGAGAGGTGTTCGACGAGGAGGTGCTTGCCACCGCCGGGCTTGAGGTTGTTGACGAGCCGGGCATTGGTGGCGCTGGCTCCCAGGAGGAGCAGCTGCTCCAGGCCATGGGCGCCAGCTTCCAGAAGCTCCAGGCGCTCCACCGCGCTCGCCTAGACAAGGCCAAGTCCAGGACGGCGGTGGTGGAGGGGATGGAGGAGGACTTTGGGGGGTGCATCGCCGAGGTGCGGGACTGGTTCCGCCAGGCTCAGGACGAGCTGAAGGCTGCCCGAGGCGAGCTGGCCAACCGTGAGGTGGAGCTCGCCCTGAAGCTGGCCGACATCGACAAGGCCCAGGAGACGGCGAAGAGGCTGGCCGATGAAGACGAAGCCGTTCGGTCCCAGGACGAGGCCGCCCTGAAGACCCGGGAGGAGGACCTTGCCGAGCGCGAGGAGAAACTTGCCGCCACGCTCCACGGCAAGGACGAAAGGTGGCCAAGCTCGTCCTGCAGCGGACCCAAGAGCTGGAACGGAGGCATCAGGAGGCACTCAACGCCCTGGCTCAGGCCCATGCCGGCAAGGTGAAGGAGCTGGAGGAGCAAGCTCTGAAGCTAGCCCAGGAGAAGCACACGCTCAATGGTGCACTAAATGTGGCGCAGGGTGAGGTCATCAGCAAGTCTGGAGAGCTCTCCGAGGCCAACAACTCCATCATAGATCTCAAGCTGAAGCTGGGAGAACTCGAGGAGACGCTGTCGGGGGCCATGACCCGGGAGGGGATCCTGGCCAAGGAGCTGGAGACGGAGAAGCAGCTGCTGAAGAACGAGACCGCCAACCTCAAGGACTATAAGGCGGGCGAGAAACGCTAGCTCGGGTGCCTTGCCGCCGTTGCAAACTCGGCCGCCGATCAAATGGGCATCATGGGGATGCCGGAGATGGGGTACGCCCCAGAGGCGAACCTGAGCCCCAACGCCAACCTGACCATATACTTTGAGAAGGTCGTCGACGCTCTAAAGCGGCTTCACTCAAACCGGGCGGCCTCCCTGGCTGAGGAATCCCGGATACTCTACCGGGGACCATGACCAGGGTGCTCACCAAGATTGCGCACTGGCACCCAGACCTCGACTTCGGAGATGTGCTGAAAAGCTTGCCGGAGGATACCGACATCGCGGCTCTCAATGAGCGTATCCAGCCCATCCTCAGCCGCATCGACAAAATCAAGAGGGTTGAGGGCCAGCGCCGGGACTAGGCATCCCGTTCTCCGTCGCCTCTGCGGGTTCATGACCAAGACAAAGCTATCTTTAGTTAGAACCGCGGCGGCAATTTGTGTAATATAACTCTGTAATGCCCCTGAAACTTATGCATGTTATTTTCCTGTTCGATTTTCTTTTGTATGTCCACCCCATGTCAACTGGGTAAGCTTGTTGGCACGTAAACCCAGGGTGGCGTTTTGAGGACGGATCCTCATTAGCCTGCCGGGTGTGCTTGTTGCCAGGCAAAGCACCTTACCGCCCTTGGCGTGGCCGCTCGATCTGTCGAGCTTGACTCGAGTCAGAACCGAGAGCGTTGCTGATGGCGAAAGGCAACCCTGCCGCTCTCGATGCAGCCGCTTGAACTGTTGAGGGACTAAACAGAACAAAGGCGTTGTCGATCGCAGGAGGGCCTCTCTGCGTACAGGCTTCCCATACATAGGCCGAACCATCGAGGATAATAACCTTATGTTTAAAGAGAAGAAACTTAAAGTTCAGCATGACTTAGCTCTCTCGTCGCCGCCTCGGTGCCTTTGGCGCCACGGGCAGCGCCGCCTCCTTAGCCGCCTTCTCCGCAGGGGCCGGGGCGATGAAGAACAGCTAGGTCGACTACTGGACCAGATTCTCATAATTGCGCCCCCTACCTGGCGCGCCAAAGATGTTGGTGGGAAACGACACCTATGGGATCACTGGAATCCCTTCTACGATTGCGGGGTGCGGGGATCATGAGAAGAGCGGGACGAGCAGACAACACAAAGGGATTTTACCCAGGTTCGGGCCGCAAAGGTGCGTAAAAACCTAGTCCTACTTTGGCGGATGTATTTAGTGTTCTTGAGCTCTCGAACTAGCTCTAGGTGCTGCGAGGTTCCAAAGAGCCGAATCCTTTCTCTGTGTGCCATGGGCCTCCTTTTATAGGTGAAAGGGGCTGCCACAGTGGCACACAGGAGGTGGAAAGTGCTACAGTGTCGCGAGGTTATCCTAGTATTACAGGACAAGATGCATTTAATGTGAGGCTTAGGTGTCCCTTCGCTTTATTGGGGACGGGGGCGAGGCCCGTCCCGTCCATCGCCGCTCCTCCTTGCCCGACCGCGCATACAGCCAGCTATGCATGCGGTGCCATGTAGGCAGGCAGGCAGCTGAGGTGGCGCGGTGGTGGAGCCTCCACGAAGGATTGCATGCCGCCACGCAGGTGCCTGCCCAGCTGGTTAGGTCGGCAGCTGCATGTGAACGGCGGCGAAGACTTATCTGGTGCGGGCTTGGTAGTGGCCCTACCGGTGCACTTTGGCGAAGGCCTTGTCGGGTGGCCCGGCAAGGGTCTTGCCGGGTGGCCTGGCAAGGGTCTTGCCGTGGCATGCTGGCATCCCCGGCAAGGGTCTTGCCGGGGGTCTTGTGGGTTTCTTCGGTGAGGATGGTTGCCTTCTTATCCTCATTTGATCTTGAGCATTATATGTCTTCACAAAGATCTGCATGCCACCACGGAGGTGCCTCCCGAGCCCTGCCCCTATGCGTCTGTTTGAGCACTGGTGGGCTCAAGGGTGGCTCGCTCGGCTGGTGTGGGCGAGCTGCCCCAGCAAGGGTCTTGTCGGGGCCGCTGAGGCTGCCCCGGCAAGGGTCCTTGCCGGGAAAAACTGCTTCGCCCATCCGATCCTTGTGGCCTTGGTCCTTGCCATTGCTTCATTTGTCCTCGTGGCTTCGGCTTCTCTCCAGCTCCCCTTTCCTGCTATATCTATGTGTGGCCGTCGCGGGAGGCTCTGACTGCCCGTGCACAAGTAAAGGGGTCAAAAGCAGAGCCCCTCTTTTGTACACCGACACCTTGCGGGGCATCAGGCTCTCGATGAGCACTGGTGATGGCGGTTCCTCGGGTGGGTCGTCGATCATGCCGCCGAGCAGGTCTGGATCTTTTGCACGGTGGATGGCAAACTGCTCATCACACCTCCTCTGCAATATGTTGATTGAGCTCCCAAGGACTGTGACCCCGACATCGCTGCCGATGGGCTATGGTGCCTGCACCGGCCAATGAAGCTCTTGCTCCCCAACCTGCTCCGGCTCGTTCTCCTTGTCGAAGATGTAACGCAGGTAGGTGTTGACATCGAAGCTTTGGTCGTTGCCTGGCATGCTTGGAATAACTAATGGTAGATGGGTGAGGACTAGAACTTCGCAGAGTGTCGCGGCGGTGCGTTGGCGCCTGGGTTATATGCAGCAAGCCGTTACCTGGTGGCGGGAAACCGGTGAGGGAATAGGCATGGATTTTACAATTCACCCATGTGGAGCGCGGGAAGACTAAGTGGATCACACACACAACACGAATACCGTATCCGGTGCCACGTGTTATTTATCACACAAGTGTTAACATAAGGAAATGCATGTGTAACTTACTAATCATCGCACACGAGTACTCGCAGACGCATCGTGTGCGATACTCTAACCGCAAGCAACTAGTTTGCATTTTTAAAGTTTTTGTACAAATAGAATCGCTTTACGAACTAATCTGTATTAACCGTCTGTGTTGTAAATTCTCATCGCAAACAGTTCATCCGAGTCGGCTGTTTGCCACGTATCACACACATCTTGTTAAGTTGAACCATTTTTGTTGCGTTCGCTAATCGAAAACAGTTCGTCCGAGTGAACCGTATGCCCTATATCACACACACCTCGATCTGGCTAACCGTTTATCTTGCACTCCCTAATAGCAAACGGTTCATCGGAGCGAACTGTATGCCGTATATTGCACACATATTGAGATGGTTGCCCGTTTATGTTGTTCTGGCTCATCGCAAACAGTTCGAATAGGTTAACCGTGTGCCCTACATCGCACACGCAACTAAAATATGAACCGTGTTTGATGTGTCCTCCATCGCAAAAGTTTTGCACCTTTTTTGACGGGTTTTTTACATGCCCGTTTGTGATTAATGCATCACATACAGTTTCGTGAAAGGGTGTCTGATCGTAGTGTCGCGTTAGCAGCATCCTGCATTAGTGCTCTAAGAGAGCCATCAGAATGGACCACTACTTCCACCATTCGTTCTCTGAGAGAGAACCACCTACTCATGTGTTGAGATCAAGAGACTCCATTCCTACCATTTTAATCTTGATCTCTAGCCTCTTCAAGTTGCTTTCCTCTCCAAACCTTCTTCTACCCAAGCCAAATCTGTGTGAGAGAAAGATTGAGTGTTGAGGAGACTATAATTTGAAGCACAAGACCAAGGAGTTCATCACCAACACACCATCTATTACCTTTTGGAGAGTGGTGTAATCTAGATTTGTTAGGTGTCACTTGGGAGCCTCCAAGATCATGTGGAGTTGAACCAAGGAGTTTGTAAGGGCAAGGAGATCAACTAATTCGTGAAGATCTACCTGAGTGAGGCTAGTCCTTCATGGACAGAAGCCATGGTGCAATAGACAAGGTTGCTTCTTCGTGGACCCTTCGTGGGTGGATCCCTCCACGGACTCGCATTGCCATTACCCTCCGTGGGTTGAAGTCTCCATCATTGTTCAAAAAATCTTCCAACTCAGCGATTTATTGTCTGATACATCGCTACTCTTGGGGTGACCGATAAGATTATGCCTTATCTTCACCTTTATCGTTTGGGTCGATTTATCGGTAATAATCTACCGATAAATCGGGCCTATTCATACCACTATATTTGCAAAAGCTATGTTTATTTTCATTTTGTGGACCTTGTTATGCTATATGTACTGTTGTCCTATTATGTTTGTCATTATACATGAATTCGAACACTAGTAATCAAGGTAACACTTATGTCCAATGTTGTTTTCGTGTTGAATATAGCCTATTTTAGTGTTGGGAACTTGAGATTTGCTAAAATATATCTGATTAATAGTTGATCAATAAATTGATTAATCGGCCGGTTTCTGATTAATCTCTAATCTCCAGCGGACCGAGACGCTAACGATAAGCGATATCCTCAATAATGGTCTCCATCAACATTGGCGTACGATAGCACCATCTATCGGAACCATGCCAAAAACCATCGTGTCTTCATTGCGTTTGAAATCTCCAACCCCCACCTTTACTTACATGTGCAATGTTTTACTTTCCGCTGCTATACTCTTAGAATTGCATGTGTAGGGTGATGCTTGACTTGTTAGTATTGCTAAAACTTGCCCACAAATAAAATTGGGAAAAGGTTAGGTTTTTATTTGGTCAAGTAGTTTAATCACCCCCTCTCTAGACATACTTCCGATCCTATAGTTCATGACTTGCATGTCGATGAGTAAGGCAACTGACAGGAGCCATAGGGTTGTGGGTTGTCTTTAATTTATTGTATGACCTGCATGTCAACTATTAAACGCCATGTAATTGCTTTACTTTATCACTATGAGTTAGCAATAGTCGTAGAAGAAATAGTTGGCAGAGACAACCACATGACGACACGATGATGGAGATCATGGTGTCATGCCGGTGACAATGGAGATCATGTCGGTGCTTTGGAGATGGAGATCAAAAGCACAAAGATGATGATGGCCATATCATGTCACATATTCATTGCATGTGATGCTTAAATTTTTATGCATCTTATTTTCATAAGGATGACGGTTGCATTATAAGATGATCCCTTCACTTAATTTAAAGATAAAAGGTGTTCTCCCAAAGTATGCACAGCTACAATAGTTCGTCGTTTCGAAGCACATCGTGATGATCGGGTGTGATAGAATCTTTGTTCACATACAACGAGTGTAAGCCAGTTTTACACATGCAGAATACTTGGATTAAACTTGGCGAGCCTAGCGTGTACACACATGGCCTCGGAACACAGAGGACCGAAAGGTCAAACATGAGTCGTATAGTAGATATGATCAACATGGACATGTTCACCATTGATGGCCACCCCATCTCACGTGATGATCGGACATGGGTTGGTTGATTTGGATCATGTAACACTTAGACAACTTTGGAGATGTTGATTTAAGTGGGAGTTCATTAGTAATATGATTAATTGAATCAATTATCATGAACATAGTCTTAATGTCTTTCCAAAATTATGTTGTAGATCGATGGCTCATGCTGTAGCTCCCCTGAATTTTAATGCGTTCATATAGAAACAAAAGTTGAAAGATAATGGAAGCAACTATGCGGACTGGCTTCATAATCTGAGGATTATCATCACTGCTGCACATAAGGCTTATGTCCTTGATGCACCGCTAGCGGTGCCACCCGATCCCGCCAATATAAACGTATGCTATGAACGTCTGGCAGACAAGAAATGATGACCACATGATAGTTCAGTGGGATATGCTTTACGGCTTAGGACCAAGGCTCCAGAGATGTTTTGAGCACCACGGAGCATATGAGATGTTCCAAGAGCTGAAATTGGTATTTCAAGCTCATGCCCGGGTTGAGAGGTATGACACCTCTGACAAGTTCTTTAGCTGCAAGATGGACGGGAACAGCTCTGTTAGTGAGCACGTACTCAAGATGTCTAGGTACTACAACCGTTTGAATCGGTTGGGAGTTAATCTACTGGATGAAGTAGCGATTGATAGAGTTCTTGAGTCACTGCCACCAAGTTACAAGGGCTCCGTGATTAACTATAATATGCAAGGGATGGAGAAGACGATCCCTAAGTTTAAGTCCGCAGAAGTAGAAATCAAGAAGGAGCATCAAGTGTTGATGGTCAATAAGTCCACTAGTTTCAAAAAGGCAAGGGAAGGAAAGGGAACTTCAAGAAGAATGGCAAGGTAGTTGCAGCTCCCCTGAAGAAGCCCGAGGTTGGACCCAAACCTGATACTGAGTGCTTCTATTGCAAGGGGAATGACCACTAGGAGCGGAACTACCCTAAGTACTTGGTGTCGGGGTTACGATCCTGACAATGAGTGCTAGGGTATGAAAGAGGGGCAAAGCCTAGCTACGGCGCAAATGTCGCACTCGGTTTTTATGAGTTTGGGCCCCTCTTGGAGGTAATAGCCCTACGTCTCATGCCCTGAGGCTTGTTTTCTCTTGGGGTATATGTTTGCAAGGAATGCTGAACCCTTGACAAGGAGGAGGAGGGCGACTTATATAGAGTGCGTCGCGGCCTCTGAACTCCCTCGTTACAAGGGGAATTAATGACTATAACTATGGCAGTTTTAGGTATAAACAACTATGACTACGATAGTTACAGGTAATGACAACCATAACTATGCTTGAAGTCTGACTTAAGACCACTCGACCATTGTAGCTCCCATGTCGTCGATGCGTCTTCTTTATCCGAATGGTGGTGGCTGGGACGTCCGAGTGTCATCGGTCTATCTGAGTGGATCTCTAGTGGTGCGCGGCCGAGTGCGCCTATGGTCCAGGGACCTCCCAATGATGGTGTAGGACCCTATGTGGGTCCAAGATCTCAGGTCTGTTACTCTACTAGTAGTGGGTGACCCCATCACTTGGCAGATAAGAAGGCTGAACGTCAACAAAGGTATATTTGATATACATGATATTGATGTGTACCTTACTAGTGCTGGTAGTAGCACCTGGGTATTTGATATTGGTTCGGTTGCTAATGTTTGTAGCTCAAAATAGGTGTTGCAGAATAAACGGAGAATAGCTAAGGTCGAGGTGACAATGCGCATTGGATATGGCTCCAAGGTTGATGCAGTCACCATCGGCACGCTCCCTCTACGTCTACCTTCGGGATTAGTTTTAAACCCGAATAATTGTTATTCGGTACCTGCGTTAAGCATGAACATTATATCTTGATCTTGTTTATTGCGAGACGATTATTCATTTAAGTCAGAGAATAATGGTTGTTCTATTTATATGGATAATATCTTTTATGGTCATGCACCCTTGTGAATGGTTTATTCTTGTTGAACCTCGGTCGTAGCGATACACATGTTCATAATATTGATGCCAATAGATGCAAAGTTAATAATATTAGTACCATATACTTGTGGAACTACCGCTTAGGTCATATTGGTGTATAGTGCATGAAGAAACTCCATGCTAATGGACTTTTGGAATCACTTGATTATGAATCATTTGAAACATGTGAACCATGCCTCATGGGCAAGATGACTAAAACCCTGTTTTTTTTTTTTTTTGAATAATGGAGCGGATAAGTGACTTATTGGAAATAATACATACCGATGTATGCGGTTCAATGAGTACTGAAGCACGTGGTGGATATCCATATTTTCTTACCTTCGCGGACGAATTGAGTAGATATGGGTATATTTACTTAATGAAACACAAGTATGAAACATTTGGAAAGGTCAAGGAGTTTCAAGGTGAAGTAGAGAATCATCGTAATAAGAAAATAAAATTTCTATGATCTGATCGTGGAGGAGAATATTTGAGTTATGAGTTTGGCGCACATTTAAGACAATGTGGAATTGTTTCACAACTCATGCCACCTAGAACACCACGGTGTAATGGTGTGCCCGAACGTCGTAATCGTACCTTATTGGATATGGTGCCTTCTATGATGTCTCTTACCGATTTGCCACTATCGTTTTGGGGTAATGCATTAGAGACAGTTGCAGTCACTTTAAATAGGGCACTGTCTAAATCCATTAAGATCACACCGTATGAATTATGGGTTGTCTAGAAACCTAAGATGCCGTTTCTTAAAGTTTGGGGATGCAATGCTTATGTCAAGAGGCTTCAGCCTGATAAGCTCGAACCCAAAGTGGAAAAGTGCGTCTTCATAGGATACCCAAAAGAGACCATTGGGTATACATTCTATCACAGATCCGAGGGTAAGATCTTTGTTGCCAAGAATGGGTCCTTTCTAGAGAAGGGGTTTCTCTCAAAGGAAGTGAGTGGGAGGAAAGTAGAATTTGATGAGGTAATCGTACCTTATATTGAATTGGAAAGTAGCACATCACATAAGGCAATTCCCGTGATGCCTACGCCAACCGAAAAGGAACTAATGATGATGATCATGAGACTTTGGATCAAATTACTACTAAACTTCGTAGGTCGACCAGGACACGTTCCGCACCAGAGTGGTACGGTAATCCTGTCCTAGAAGTCATGTTGTCAGACAAGGGCGAACCTACGAACTACGAAGAAGCAATGATGAGCCCAGATTCTGAAAGATGTCTTGAGGCCATGAAATCCGGATAGGATCCATGTATGAGAACCACGTGTGGACTTTGGTAGACTTTCCCGATGACCGACAGGCCATTGAGAACATATGGATCTTTAAGAAGAAGACATACCCTGATGGTAGTGTCACTGTCTATAAAGCTCGTCTTGTGGCAAAGAGTTTCCAACAAATTCAAGGATTTTACTATGATGAGACTTTCTCACCCGTAGCGATGCTTAATTATGTTAGGATTATGTTAGCGATTGCTGCATTTTTCGATTATGAAATCTGGCAGATGGAGGTGAAAACCAGTTTCCTTAAGGAAGAGTTGTATATGATGCAACCCAAAGGTTTTGTGGACCCCAATAATACTAAAGAGATATGAAAGCTCCAATGATCCATTTACGGACTGATGCAAGCATCTCAGAGTTGGAATATATGTTGTGATAAGGTGATCAAAGCTTTTAGTTTTATACAAACTTATGGAGAAGCTTGTATTTACAAAAAAGTGAGTGGGAGCTCTGTAGAATTTATAATACTATATATGAATGACATGTTATTGGTTGGGAATGATATAAAATTTCTGGAAAGCATAAAGGGTTATTCGAACAAGATTTTTTCAAAGGAAGACCTGGGTGAAGCTGCTTACATATTGGGCATTAAGATCTATAGAGATAGATCAAGACATCCAGTAGGACTTTCATAGGGCACATATATACCTTGACAAGATTTTGAAGAAGTTCAAAATGGACCAGTCAAAGAAGGGGTTCTTGCCTGTGTTTCAAGGTGTGAAGTTGAGTGGGACTCAAAGCCTGACCACAGCAGAAGAAAGAGAAAGGGTGAAAGTCATTCTCTATGCCTCAACCATAGGCTCCATAATGTATGCCAAGTTGTGTAATAGACCTGATGTGTGCCTTGCCATGAGTCTGGCAGGTAGGTACCAAAGTGATCCAGGAGTAGAACACTAGACGGTGGTCAAGAATATCCTTGAGTACCGAAAAGGGACTAAGGAAATGTTTCTCGTTTTTGAAAGTGATAAGGAGCTCATCGTAAAGGATTACGTCGATGCTAGCTTTGACACTAATCCGGACACGTATTGAAACACGGAGTAGTTAGCTAGAGTAGCTCCGAGTAGAGCATTGTAGACATAGAGATTTGCAAAGTACATACGGATCTGAATGTGGAAGACCCGTTGAGTAAACCTCTTCCACGAGCAAAACATGATCAACACCATGACTCAATGGGTGTTAGATTCATTAAGATGTAAACTAGATTATTACCTCTATTGCAAGTGGAAGACTATTGGAAATATGCCCTAGAGGCAATAATAAAATGGTTATATCATATTTCCTATTCATTATAAATGTTTATTATTCGTGCTAGAATTGTACTGACTGGAAACTTAAATACATGTGTGAATACATAGACAACACTGTGTCCCTAGTAATCCTCTACTAGACTAGCTCATTTGTCAAAGATGGTTAAGGTTTCCTAACCATAGACATGATTGGTCATTTGATAATAGGATCACATCATTAGGAGAATGATGTGATGGACATACCCAACCGTAAGCTTAGCAGCAGACTGTATCACTTAGTTATTGGCTACAGCTTCCGTAATGTCAAGTATTTGTTCCTTAGACCATGAGATCATGCCACGGCTGGATATCGGAGGAATACTCTGTGTTCTATCAAACGTCACTTCATAACTGGGTGGTCATAAAGGTGCTCTACAGCTATCTTCGAAAGTGTCTGTTGGGTTGCATGGATTGAGACTGGGATTTATTGCCCCGTGTGATGGAGAGATATCTCTGGGCCCTCTCGGTAATACAACATCGTAAGAAGCTTGCAGGCAAGTGACTAATGAGTTTAGTCACGGGATCTTGTATTACGGAACGAGTAAAGAGAATTGCCAGTAACGAGATTGAACTAGCTATGCAGATACCGACGATCGAATCTCGAGAAAGTAACATATCACCTAGCAAAGGAATTGCATACGGGATTAATTGAATCCTCGACATCGTGGTTCAAACGATAAAGATCTTTGTGTAATATGTAGGAATCAATATGGGCATCCAGGTCCCACTATTGGTTATTGACCGGAGAGGAGTCTCATTCATGTCTACATGATTCTTGAACCCGTAGGGTTGCACGCTTAATGTTCGGTAGCGTTAGGGTAGTATTGAGATATTAATATGGTGAAGTATGAAGGTTTTCTGGAGTTTCGAATGGGATCTGGGACGTCACGAGGAGCTTCGAAATAGTTCAGAGGTAAAGATTTATATGGTAAGTCACATTTTAGGCTCCGAAAAGAGTTTGGTTTTTTCCGGTATTGTACCAGGAAGGTTTTAGAATGTTCCGGAGTGGGGCCCACCTTCTCAGGGGACCCACATGGATGTGGGTAGTGGGAAAAGGCCCCACACCCCTGGTCTAGGTGCACCAAGATCCCCCTTACAAGGCATAGGATCATATCCCGAAGAGATAAGATCAAGATGCCTAAAAAGGTGATGGCGATCGGTGGGGAAAGGAAAGGAGGGATTTCCTTCCTCCCCCCTTGTCCAATGACCCTAGGGGCTTGGAGGGAAAGCCACCAGCCCCATCCACCCCTAGTGGGGGTGCATGCACTATTGCAGCATGCTGCTAACGCGACACGACAATCAGAGACCCTTCAACGAAACTGTGTGCGATGCATTAATCGCAAACGGTGGTGTGATAAAACCATAAGAAATGATACAAACTATTTGCGATGCCAGAGACATCAAACACGATTCAGATTATAGTTGTGTGTGTGATATGCGGCATACAGTTCACTCGAATGAACTATTTGCGATGAGCATAACAACAGAAACAGTCACCAGATGAAGGTGTGTGCGATATACGGCATACAGTTCACTCGGATGAACTGTTTGGGATTAGGCAACACAACAGAAACGGTCAGCCAGATCAAAGGTGTGTGCAATATACAACATACAGTTCAATCATATGAACTATTTGCGATGAGCGAAAACAACAGAAACGGTTAGCGAGATCAAGGTGTATGCGATAGACGGCATACACTTCACACGGATGAACTATCTGCGATTAGCCACAAGAAATAGAAATGGTCAGACAGATCAAGGTGTGTGCATAGACGGGCATACATTCTAATTAAAAGAAGCATACATGATGGTACTCACAAGCGTGCACGGTTGATGGAACAAGTCGTGTGCTGACATCGCCGATTGCGGTGCATCCTATGATGCAAACGCCACGTACGCATCCGAGAACACGTGCCCACGTTACGCCATCCAGGAATCGTGTCGCACTTCGAAACTATAAGCCTCAATAAAATTTTGAGCTTGTTTCCCGTCACATTCCAAATTACCACGCTATATTTAATTGCAAGCCTGTTCACACCAATCAAAACCTAAACGGTTTACCAGTTAGCAGCATATTACTTAGGTTATAAATACTACCTACTCCAAGATGACTGCACATTCCTCTCCCCTCCTCAATTCCTCATTAACAAACAAACAAGTCTCTCTTCGTCGTTCCTTGCGTCTGCCATGTCCCCCATGAGTTCTGGGCAAGAAATTACCAAGGAGAGTCGAGCATGGAAGCGGAAGCACTAGAGATGTCCCGCATCGCCCGAAAAGCAGCCGAGATATCCCGCCGCACTGACAAAGAAGCACGTAGGTCCCGTCGCTCTGCCAAAGCAGCACAGAGGTCCCACCGCGTTTTCAAAACAGCAAACTGGTGCGGTCGTGCCACGGAAGCAGAACAGATGTCCCGTCGTGCCGCGGATGCAGCATAGAGGTCCTCCTGTGCTGCAGCGGCCTGGAAAGATCTCGCGTGGGCAGGCGAGGACTCTCACCGCGCATGCACACTATGGTAAATAACCTAATGGATCGGATCTCCGGCTGGGCGACGCTGCAGGAGGAGATGAATGCCTCGTTCAATAATGCTACCGGGGACTAAGGTCTGACAACGCGAAGCTCCGCACCGACCACGACTTGCTGAGGGCAAAGATCGCCGAAAGGGTGATGCAGCAAGAGGAGACCACTGCCTTGTTGAAGAAGACGGGCATCATTGTAAAAAAACTTATGGACGAGAATGCCATGCTCCGCATCGAGCGCGAATGGCTGGTTGATGAATCCTTGGCTGCTACCAAGCAACGTATTGAGGAGATGAAAGAGATCATCACCGCTCGCCGCAAGAACTAGTCGTGGAGGCGATGAAGAATGGTGTTGGAGGAACTTTGTGCCCTGCAGCAACGCATCAAGAAAGTAGAGAGCAGTGACCCAAACCGTTGTCTACGTCTTCCTTCTTCTTTTGCCCTGGTGTCTTTCGGGCTTTGCCGCATGTGGCATTTTTAATTATTCTTCCTAAATATGTAATACAATTATTATCCATTGCCATCGTCATTATATTTATATCAGTCTTGCTAAGTCTCAGTCGATGCTATATATGTCCGTCACATCCTACATCAAGATCCATGCAAAATTTTCTTTTCAGATTTTCTTTTTTTTCTCTTAAATATATGTCGAGTGAGACATAGCCACACCATTAAGGACCTATAAAACAGGGGATCGGGCAACATTAATGGAGAAGTTGGGAGAGAGGTGGGTGGCGGATGTAGGTCAAAGGGCTCGCCTCCCGATAAGCACGTGCAGGGGTCTGCTCACATGCCTCCCATACTCAAATAGCTACCCCATACGGTGCCTCCTAGCCAATAAAATAGGGGACGCATGGAGGCATGTAAATGGTTAGTAGAACGCCCATGGTTTCAATAATACTTGTGTTTCCGATTGTAACGTGGCACCTCTTGTTCCAAAATGACTTTGTTGGTTGTTAATGTCTGCGCCGTCGCAAATCGGACAAAAACATTTACCACAGCATGTTGGTGCCATGTGAAGGCAACATGTTGAGTTTCATGATTTTCAGGCGAGTTTTGGATTTACAGGAATTTATAATCCAGGTTTCTCAATGTTTCCGGTTGAACCATGACGCTAGATGTTTGAAATTCATTCCCATTTCTTGCATGGGACCTAAACATTCACCCAAGGACATATATATGATTTTTCAACCCATTTTGGCGCACTCGAGCATGTGCATGTATTTCAAATTTGAATTATGCACATTAAATGCCTATAAAAATCAAATAATGTATAAAAAAGGCAAAACGAACCCTGAATAATTCCAAAATTTAGCATGGAACTCCTATTAGTCTATGTTGCCTCTCAAAAAAATCAAGGCGGGAAGAGGCAGCGTAAGTCGTTTCACACGCAAAGGTCGCAGGTTCCCTCTTGGAACCATGAGCCTTCTTGAGAGAAGCTCCGGCTTGCAAAAATCTTATACCAAAACTTGTACCAAATCAGACAAAAAATTTACCGCAGCATGTTGGTGCCATGTCATGAGACCATGCCAAATTTCATAATTTTCAGGCGAGTTTTGGATTTACAGGAATTTAAAACCAAGTTTCTCAATGTTTCCGACCAAGCCACGATGCCGAAATGTTTGAAATCCATTCCCATTTCTTGCATGAGACCTAAACATTCACTCAAGGACACACATATGATTTTTCAACCAACTTTGGTGCATTGGAGCATGTGCATGTAGTTAAATTTTGAATTATGCACATTAAATGCCTAGAAAACTAAATTAATGTATAAAAAAGGCCAGACGAACCCGGATTAATTCCAAAATTTAGCACGATACTCCTACTGGTCCATGTTGCCTTTGTAAAAAATCAAGGCGGGAAGAGGCGGTGTATGTCGTTTCGCACACAAAGGTGACACGTCCCCTCTCGAAACCATGAGGCTTCTTGAGAGAAGCTCCAATTTGTAATAAGTTTATACCAAAACTTGTCCCAAATCTGACAAATGTTTACCACAACATGTTGGTGCCATTTCATGATACCATGCCAAAGTTTCGTGGTTTTCAGGCGATTTTTGGATTTACATGAATTTAAAAACCAAGTATCTCAATGTTTTCGGCCGAGCCAAGATGCCGAGGTGCTTGAAACTCATTCTCAATTCTTGCATGGGACCTAAACATTCACCCAAGGACACATATATGATTTTTCAACTCATATCGGAGCAATGGAGCATGTGTTTGTAGTTCAAATTTGAAATATGCGCATTAAATGCCAAGAAACTCAATTAATGTATAAAAAAGGCTAAACGAACCCTGAATAATTCCAAATTTTAACACGACACTCATATAGTTGCATGTTCACTATAGATAAATGTTCTAGCAATTAATACACCGTCCTTTCCCTTCGTAACATCATTTTTTCTTTCAAGTCAGAATGAAGAAAAATCAGGTACACCACAAAGAGTTTACTAGCAAGAATCATGTATGATGCGATATAAAATATCTTGGCACACCCTCTTGTATGGCTTACGCCGGAAGTTTCGTCGTCTATAGTCCACCGCCCTACACTTACGCGCCAGTTTCTCGCGGCACCAAGCGAAAAATTTCGGCAACAGCGGAAATATCTAGCTCCCTACTCCCCAGAGAAAAAGCCACATTTCAACTTTTCCTCCTTCCTTTCCAAGTTCAAACCTTCACTGCTTACGTGCAGCGCTACCTCCTCGCCGACGACAATTCTTCTTGCCATGCAGCCTCATCAATATATTCAAGTAATACACAGCCCATCCCCATCCTCTTCCTCCTACTCCATTCCACATGCCTTGAACGATGGCACGACACCTTCCACCCAAATCACCGCCCGTACTCCAAATAAGTGCCGCCCACAGCCATTTGTAGTATAGCGAGCAGCTCAGGAGCATCTGGCAGCGGAGAAGCAAATCGCAGCCGGACGCATGGATGAGGTCGTGATGGCTTCCATGCGTGCCTACTGCCAGATATTGTAGGAGCACCTCCCCTTCGAGGCCACCGTCGACGCCACCACACGATTGGTTACTTTAAAATACAGTCTGTGGTGTTTTATCAAGGCCACCGCCGGTGCCTTCTAGTAAATTGTCCCCTATAATGTTAATATGCAATCTAATCTTTTGAAATGTAATGTTCATTTAACAGGTTGGTCTAACAATGGCTACATTTACTAGTACTTATCAAGCATTCTTGGTTTGGTTAATTGTCTTATCTTCTGCAGTGTGGTGCTCAGTTAACTGTTTGGTTCATTTGTTCTGCTGTCCAGTTAACTGTTTGGTTCAATTATGCAATATGATGTTCATTTGTCATGGGTACAGTTTTGTATTGTTATGCATGTGAGAAATAAATTGAATTTGGTTGTACTAAATACACGAGAAACATATACAATTGCTATATTTCCAAGTTGTTTAGCAAGGTCAGTGTTATCCTTAGGTCTTAGTAGTGTTGCAGAGTTCTTCGGCGTTGGTGTGTAGCGGCTTGGTTGCTCTGTGATTTGCCTCATCTCCATTGGCATGTGGTTGGTATAGGTCGAGCATGTATCGTAGTACGCGCGATGGGTTTGTTTTGTTGATGTGGTTGCTAATCCTTGTGATTGGCGTTGTAATAGCCGAAAGGCTTGTATCCGGCTTTTTTTGCCTCTTCTTCTATCAATATATGGTACGCATGCTTGCGTGTATTCTAGAAAAAAGTTGTTTTGCATGCTTGGTTTGGTTAACTGGCTTTTCCATGTGGCTCAAATTAATATGTTGAATATGCAACATGTTTATTTTTCATCAACATATTTTACTGGTAGTATGCCAACCCTCACTTAACCTGATCAATAACGACATTATATGTGTTGCAAGGAAACAATGGGAGGCAATGAGGTTTACCATCGAGGTTTGCACATACATGGTCCTTTAGCTAATAGAACATTATTGTGCAGTTGCAGGAATCATTCTAATATTTAGGTTTTAACAATTTGGTGTTGCACATATAGGTCCTCCTGTCAGAGGTTTAGACCCACTGTTCGACCCATTTTTCATATGGGGAAATGAGATGTCCATGAATATCAGTTAAGTCAAGAAACTCAAAAGGATTGTTAGGATAAAGAAATTCGCGACGAATAATAGCAAGATCTGTGTTTGCACAATGAAGAAGACATCAGTCAACTATAGGATGGTACTAACTCTTTTACCTTGTTTTTCCCCTTGTGCCATTTCAAAATTTATAACAACTATTTATGCATACCTTTGTTTTCAGTATTTTCCAAAGCAGTTCCCCGATGATTACCACTCAGACCACCTCCATGGTTAAGATGCGAGGAAGGTATTCATTCAACACCCACGGTACAATATTGGAGTCATCCTAAATAGGACGAAGGTTGGGCGGGCAATTTCCATAGCCACTGGCCTAAAGTTGCAAGGACATTCAACATCACTGAAGGCTCAATATTCTCCTTCTGCTTCTGCAGTTTCCTAGATGAGACTCATCTGTCTATTTACGGTGTATGATGCTACTTTCCAAAGGTTTTCGATGTTTCATGTGAAACTTGGTGATGTTGTGTAATGGCGTAGCTAGCTATATGCCTATATGGTGTAACTAGGTGCTGAAGCTATGTGATATAATTCAGTTATGAAATCTTGGTTGTTGTAATACAGATATGAAATATATGGTGTGTTTTATAAGAAACATCAATTTGATTACTAAATGGATTATCAATAATAGTCCAATTAGCCTGCTTATTGCACTAGTGGAAAAACGGCTAGACACAACTTCCGTCGGTGGCGCGCCATTTTCCATCAACACGAGCACTATTTTTTAAAATAGTGTTGGTGTCGGCCAAACTGGCATGCCAGCTACAATTTGGTAGTGCTGGCGTGGCTATTTCCGCTAGTGTGTATATATATATATATATATGTTCGCAGCCCTTGTTTCTCAAATACATTCACTTCCATTCTCCACAAAATTGTACACCCTCATAGTTAGCTACTTTGGTGACAATGGACCCACCGGAGGATGTTGAATCGGCACAAGTCCCGCTTGCGAGCCCACGTCGGCGGGGCGTGTTGAAGGTTTGGGACTTTGCCGCCTTGGCCGAGCTCTTTTCTGGACCAGTTGACTATGACATGAGCTCTCCACGGCCAATGTAGTCGGCTCTGTCCGGCGAATCATCTCGCTGCAGCGTGACGTCCGTTTGATCCGGCAGCTAGGTGCCGAAGTTGTCGGGAATTGAGCGAGGGCACATGTGCTGCATTGCGGCTGTCGATGCCCTGCTGATAAGAATATGTCGCACACAGACTGGAATCCAGAGTGAGAGTTTTACATCTGCGCTAACTGTGGAAAGGTAATAACACAGAAAATACCTATTGATCTATTTCTGCTCATTTGCACAATTCAACTCTATATATCGTCTAGTGTGTCGCTCACATGAATATATGTGTGTATATTGTGGTCCACCAGCGTTATGGACAAAATATTGCTACACATGGATATGGGTTGATCTCGTGCAGAAGTATGTGAGCGAGTTGCTCGAGTAATCCATTGGACCACTAAGACAACAGATACATGAGATGCAGCTCAAGACTGATGTGATGCACGGCCAAATCCAAAAATTCAAGATGCTTCAATATGCGCTTTTAGCTGGTGTTATGCTTGGCTCGTTCTCCTAGCTGGATCGGTGGCAGCATTTTTTATCATGGAGTCATTACACGGATGATGTTCTTAGCCTAGATCAAGAGTAGTATAGTAAAGTTATATATTTGTTATTATTTTCATCCTTCAACTATTCTGTATCTAGGCCAGATTCATGAGATCAATGTTGTGTTCTAATTATTGGTCTGTATGTTTACATATTTACACAAAATAATTAATAAAATATAATATTAACAATATAATAAATGGTAGGAAAAAACAATAAAATTGTAAATAAAACATCTATACGGATATAAAAAAACAATGTGTGTAATGCATAAAAGTAAAAAGGAAAATTAATAAAAACTAAAAGTAATAGCAATGGCGTTGGCAACATAGGCCAACGCTAGCAATTACCTCGCCACCCCCGGATTAAAATTAATGCCCCCACACACACCTCTCTCATTCTATCCCCACCCTTCCCAAACTGCCGCTTCCACCGCCGCCGCCCCCGTCGCCGTCATCTCCGCCTCCACCGCGCCGCCCCCGTCGCCTCCGCCATCATCATCGAATCCACCTCCAACCCGTCACCCCCGTCGCCATCGCCTCCATCTCCAGCCCGCCGCCCCCGTCGTCTCCGCCTCAACCGTCGCCGTCCCTGTTGCTATCGCCTCCACCCCGCCAGCCCCGCCCCCGTCGCCGTCACCTCTGGCTCCGCCCCCGTCGTCTCCACCTCGCAACGCCCCTTCGCTGTCCCCCGCCGCCGCCGGTGAGTTCTACATAGTGTAGTGTAATAGTCGTAGTAGTTTAGAATTCTTAGTGTAATAGTAGTAGTGTAGAATTCGTGCATGTAAGATTTTTGTGTAGTTGCACACTTAGTGTAAGAATTTTGTGTTGTTGTGCTGTAGAATTTTTCGTGTAAGAATAATGTAGAATTTTGTGTGTAAGAATAATGTAGAACTTTTAGTGTAAGAATAATGTAGAATTTTGTGTGTAAGAATAGTGTAAGATTATAGTATATGATTTTAGCTAGTGTGCTTTTATTGTAGTTCTATGTAGTGTACTTGTAGTGACATAATTTAGTGTAGTTTTAGACTATGATTTTAGTGTAGCTGCAGTGTACGCTTTATTACATTGTAGATTGTAGGTTTTGCAGGTACTCATTAATATGCCCAGTTTTTACCAACTTGTTAGCTATATATGCACCGTCACAGATGGCTCCAAAGTTTCATGGCGTGTGACCGAAGGGATAAGTATTATGCCACCATTAGGAAGGACAATGTCGTCCATGAGCTTGGCCATTGGGACACCCCAGAGTTAGCGGTGCGCGCTTATGATGCCATGGCGGTAGAGTTCTTTGAGGAAGGGGCGACACTGAACTTCCCTAAGTGTCGTGAGTACGCGAAGTTGCTCGCGCTGGACGACATGAGGATACTTCAGTATGTAGTCAGGAAGAGCGCGAGGAGGATCCCATAGAATGGGATGCCTTGGAGCGTGAGGAGGAGGATCAGCAGGGGTATTGTCGTAGGTCCACTAGGCACGATCACGAGGCCGGTCCCTCTGGCCACTAGCTTAGCGCGCACTACCTATTTCATACGAACTGTTTAACTTTATGCATGTTATATGTTTGAACTACGCATGCTTTGTAGAACTATTTAATTACAAGTATGTGTTAATATCTAGATGGCCGGATACTGCTAGTTCGTACTAACTGGTTATGTTGCATTATATCTATATACATATGTTATGTATGCTTAATTTTCTCAACTTGATGAAAGAAGTAAATGGATGCCTCATGTGAGACATGTTCAGTGAGATGCTAAAGGGATAAGAAGTTCTTCATAGATCTGCCGAATGACTTCCTCACTAGGACGGTATGTTTAAGTTCAACATGTTCTGATTGAGTTTCATATGTGATGTATGTGGTCGTGCCCGAAATTATCTAACTAGTTAGTTCTTTATTTCAATTTTTCTCAGGTCATCCCTTGCGGGGCAAGGCATGACTTCTTCACTAGTACGCGTCGGTGCTATACAAACGGTTTTTAACCCCTTTCCGCGACGGCATTTGGAACCGTCGCCTAGTGAGTGACGGCGATAGGAGGGTCCTTCCCACACGACCCAGAAACCGTCGGGGATAGGGAGCCTTGATGCATACAGTTGTCCCTATATAACTGTTTCCAATATCTTGAATATCCCAAACGCTTCATCCTTGCTACTCGTTTGTGCTCGTATTGCCATCGCAGTCGGAGTTTTGTGGTTTTACCTAAAACCAGGCAGATTCCAGGCACGGGAGTTTTCCAGGCGGATTCCAGGCACGGGAGTTTTACGATGCCTGGCACATCACAAACAATTCATGATTATAACCGTGTATGATAGCTAGACAATCACACACATTTAGTTTTCCCGCACCGTATGTGATAGTGTCTGACAACACACACGCTTTGCAAACGGCAACTGTGTGCATTGTTACACATGTTTCCTCTCCGTGAACCGTGCCGGATTATGATGTATATCGCACACGCTGTGCTTTATTAACCGTGTGCACCGTAATGACTTGTAATTTTGCCCTTGTTTAATTGGTGCTATTTAAAATTGTACCTAATTTAAACTTGAAAGTAGGCTATAGCTTTACTCATATCCATCAGGTTCAAACAACCAACGCATTATTTGATTCACAGGTACATATATTTAAGAATTACATAAGCATCAAATAAAGAATGATGAACTAGGGTTCTATACTTATACTATTACAGATGCTAAAGAAAGAGGCGACAGACATTCCGGTTGCGGAACAAGGTGAAGCGGAATGGCCCTATTGTGCTCTCCTGGATGCAGAAGGCATGCAGGACTCTAGTCCAATCCCTTGTGATGGCCGGCCGCCAATCATGTAGTTTGAGAGGTAATCTTGAGTATACTGCTTCAGGATCCACTGCAAAAGAAAAAAGATTCAGACATTGTCATCTAACACAACTCATTCAGGCAGTAAAAAGAAGGCTACAGGGTTCTAACTTACCATCTGCAGTTCGCTATTGTCTTGCATAAAGTGTAAACAAATAGTTCGATTGACATCTTTTGACCCATTTTAATAACAATCTTTATCAGTTTCCTCACTTGATGTTGGTTCATGAATATCTCATTGCCCCATACGCAGAAAGGGTCGAAGTGTGGATCTTTGGCAATGATATATGTACCTAAAAGCACCAAGTTAATATTAGAAGCTAAACAACAATTGAAAAATGACGTAGTACAACATTCCCTCCATCCCATTATATAAGATTTTATTACATGTATATCTAGACATGATCAGAACATTAAGGTCCGCACATACTAATCGTGTGCTATCAAACATTAAAACCTTCCAGGCAGTAGATATTTTCGAGATTACGAGGCAGAAATATTTTCGAGATTGCGAGGGATGCAGAGGCGGGAGTATTTGGGGAGCGAGCTAGTGTGCTTGACATGCCGGCTGTGGACTGTAGCCGACGCACCTTCTCGCGTAAGTCGTAGGCGTACTATACACCGACGGTGCTCCAGGATATTTTGTACTACATCTCACACGGTTGGTGATAATAAACTACGTGGGATCTACTTGATTTTTCATCTTGGTTTGAATTACACAATGGGGTCACAGCGGCAATGGACGGTGTTTGAATTGCTAGACCTTTTATCTGCAGTGAACATGCAACTATATGTGTGTCGTAAAAGAATTCGAATTATTCAGGGTTCATTTGGACATGTTATACATTAAACTGGTTTTCTAGCCATTTTAGGTGCACAATTCAAAATTAAACTACATGCACATGCTCCGGCGCATATAAATTGGTTGAAAAATCAAATTTGTGTTCTTGGGTGCATGCTTAGGTCTCATGCAAGAAATGGGAATGAATTTTAAACACCAGCGCACTGTTGATTGCCAGCAAAATGTTGAGATACCTGGTTTTTAAATTCTAGTAAATCCAAAACTCGTTTGAGATTCATGAAACTTGGCATGGTATCATGGAGCGGCATTAACATTACATGGTAAAAAATTTGTCCCATTTGGGGCAGGTTTGGGTATAAGCTTCTCACAACAAGCCTGGTGGTTTCGGTACAGAACGTGCCACCTTTGGGGACGAAACGATGTCCATTGCCTCTTATTGCTTTCCAAAATTTTCTAGTGTTAACATAGAACAATAGGAGTGTTGTATTAAGTTTTGGAATTTTTGGGGGTTCGTTTGGACATTTTTATACATTAAATGGGTTTTCCCGGCATTTTATGTGCATAATTCAAATTTGAAATACATGCACATGCTCCAGTGCATATAAATTGGTTAAAAACTCAAATCTTTGTCCTTGGGTGCATGCTTAGGTCACATGCAAGAAATGGAAATGAATTTCAAACACCAGGGACCTGTTAATTGTCGGCAAAACATTGAGATACCTGGTTTTTAAATTCTAGTAAATCCAAACTTGTCTTAAATTCATGAAACTTGGCATGGTATCATGGAGCGGCACCAACATGCAGTGGTACAAATTTTGTCCCATTTGGGGCAGGTTTGTGTATAAGCTTCTCGCAAAGCATAGCTTCTCACAACAAGCCTGATGGTTTCGGTAGGGAACGTGCCACCTTTGGGGACGAATCAATATCCGTTGTCTTTTATTGCTTTCCAAAATTTTATAGTGTCAACATAGAACAACAGAGTGTTGTGTTAAGTTTTGAAAATTTTCAGGGTTCGTTTGGATATTTTTATACATTAACTAGGTTTTCTAGGCATTTTATGTGCATAATTAAAATTTGAAATACATGCACATGCTCCAATGCATATAAATTGGTTGAAAAATCAAATATGTGTCCTTGGGTGCATGCTTAGGTCCCATGCAAGAAATGGGAATGAATTTCAAACACCATGGCACTGTTGATTGCCGGCAAAACGTTGAGATACCTGGTTTTTAAATTCTAGTAAATCCAAAACTCGTCTGAAATTCATGAAACTTCGCATGGTATCATGGAGCGGCACCCGACATGCCGTGGTAAAAATTTTGTCCCATTTGGGGCAGGTTTGGGTATAAGCTTCTCACAAACCAGAGCTTCTCACAACAATCCTGATGGTTTCCGTAGGGAACGTGCCATCTTTGGGGACGAAACGATATTCATTGCCTCTTATTGCTTTCCAAAATTTTCTAGTGTCAGCATAGAACAACATGAATGTTGTGTTAAGTTTTGGGATTTTTTAGGGTTTGTTTGGACATTTTTATACATTAACTGGGTTTTGTAGGCATTTTATGTGCATAATTCAAATTGAAATACATGCACATGCTCCAGTGCGTATAAATTGGTTGAAAAATCAAATATGTGTCCTTGGGTGCATGCTTAGGTCCCATGCAAGAAATGGGAATGAATTTCAAACACTAGGGCATTGTTGATTGCCGGCAAAATGTTAAGATACCTGGTTATTAAATTCTAGTAAATCCAAAACTCATCTAAAATTCATGAAACTTGGCATGGTATCATGGAGCGGCACCTGACATGTCGTGGTATAATTTTTGTCCCATTTGGGGCAGGTTTGGGTATAAGCTTCTCACAAACCAAAGCTTCTCACAACAAGCCTGATGGTTTCGGTAGGGAACGTGCCACCTTTGGGGACGAAACGCTATCTGTTGCCTCTTATTGCTTTCCAAAATTTTCTAGTATCAACATAGAACAACAGGAATGTTGTGTTAAGTTTTGGAAGTTTTCAGGCTTCATTTGGACATTTTTATACATTAACTGGGTTTTCTAGACATTTTATGTGCATAATTCAAATTTGAAATACATGCACATGCTCTAGTGCATGTAAATTGGTTGAAAATCAAATCTATTTCCTTGGTGCATGCTTAGGTCCCATGCAAGAAATGGGAATGAATTTCAAACACTAGGGCATTGTTGATTGCCGGCAAAATGTTAAGATACCTGGTTATTAAATTCTAGTAAATCCAAAACTCGTCTAAAATTCATGAAACTTGGCATGGTATCAAGGAGCAGCACCAGACATGTCGTGGTAAAAATTTTGCCCCATTTGGGGCAGGTTTGGGTATAAGCTTCTCACAAACCAGAGCTTCTCACAACAAGCCTGATGGTTTTGGTAGGGAACATGCCACCTTTGGGGACGAAACGATATCTGTTGCCTCTTATTGCTTTCCAAAATTTTCTAGTGTCAGCATAGAACAACATGAGTGTTGTGTTAAGTTTTGGAATTTTTCAGGGTTCGTTTGGACATTTTTATACATTAACTGGGTTTTGTAGGCATTTTATGCGCATAATTCAAATTTGAAATACATGCACATGCTCCAGTGCATATAAATTGGTTGAAAAATCAAATTTGTGTCCTTGGGTGCATGCTTAGGTCCCATGCAAGAAATGGGAATGAATTTCAAACACTAGGGCACTGTTGATTGCCGGCAAAACGTTGAGATACCTGGTTTTTAAATTCTAGTGAATCCAAAACTCGTCTGAAATTCATGAAACTTGGCATGGTATCATCGAGCGTCACCCGACATGCCATGGTAAAAATTATGTCCCATTTGGGGCAGGTTTGGGTATAAGTTTCTCACAAACCAGAGCTTCTCACAACAATCCTGATGGTTTCGGTAGGGAACGTGCCACCTTTGAGGACGAAACGATATCTGTCGCCTCTTATTGCTTTCCAAAATTTTCTAGTGTCGGCATATAACAACATGAGTGTTGTGTTATGTTTTGGAATTTTTCAGGGTTCGTTTGGACATTTTTATACATTAATTGGGTTTTGTAGGCATTTTATGTGCATAATTCAAATTTGAAATACATGCACATGCTCCAGTGCGTATAAATTGGTTGAAAAATCAAATGTGTCCTTGGGTGCATGCTTAGGTCCCATGCAAGAAATGGCAATCAATTTCAAACACCAGGGCACTGTTGATTGCCGGCAAAACGTTGTGATACCTGGTTTTTAAATTCTAGTAAATCCAAAACTCGTCTAAAATTCATGAAACTTGGCATGGTATCATGGAGCGGCACCCGACATGCCGTGGTAAAAAATTTGTCCCATTTGGGCAGGTTTGGGTATAAGCTTCTCACAAACCAGAGCTTCTCATAACAAGCCTGATGGTTTCGGTAGGGCGTGCCACCTTTGGGTACGAAACGATATCCGTTGCCTCTTATTGCTTTCCAAAATTTTCTAGTGTTAGCATAGAACAACATGAGTGTTGTGTTAAGTTTTGGAATTTTTCAGGGTTCGTTTGGACATTTTTATACATTAGCTGGGTTTTGTAGGCATTTTATGTGCATAATTCAAATTTGAAATACATGCACATGCTCTAGTGAATATAAATTTGTTGAAACATCAAATATGTGTCCTAGGGTGCATGCTTAGGTCCCATGCAAGAAATGGGAATGAATTTCAAACACCAGGGCACTGTTGATTGCCGGCAAAACATTGAGATACCTGGTTTTTAAATTCTAGTATATTCAAATCTCGTCTAAAATTCATGAAACTTGGCATGGTATCATGGAGCGGCACCCAACATGTCGTGGTAAAAAACTTCTCCCATTTGGGGCAGCTTTGGGTATAAGCTTCTCACAAACCAGAGTGTCTCACAACAAGCCTGATGATTTCGGTAGGGAACATGCCACGTTTGGGGACTAATCGATATCCGTTGCCTCTTATTGCTTTCCAAAATTTTCTAGTGTCAACATAGAACAACAGGAGTGTTGTGTTAAGTTTTGGAAAATTTTCAAGGTTCATTTGGACATTTTTATACATTAACTGGGTTTTGTAGGCATTTTATGTGCATAATTCAAATTTGAAATACATGCACATGCTCAAGTGCATATAAATTGGTTTAAAAATCAAATCTATGTCCTTGGGTGCATGTTTAGGTCCCATGCAAGAAATGGGAATGAATTTCAAACACCAGGGCCCTGTTGATTGCCGGCAAAACGTTGAGATACCTGGTTTTTAAATTCTAGTAAATCCAAAACTCATCTGTAATTCATGAAACTTGGCATGCTATCATGGAATGGCACCCGACATGCTATGGTATTTTTCATGTCCATTTTGAGAGAAGGCGCACTCGAATAACAGCCAACAAAGGCATTTTGAAAAAATAGTGCCACTTTAATATCTCAAACATTTGTATAATTCATACCGTGTGCGTTCTGTTCACCATTCATGTGACCCCACGTGTCTTGGTTTTAATGGCTATAGGAGGTGCCGTGTGGACAGTTGCTTGACTGAACAAGAGGCATGCGAGCACACAGTCTGGTGTGCAGCATGAAGGACTCCCTGGTTGAACTCGCCTCGGCCATCATCGACCTCTACTACGAAAAGATGAAGCAGGATGCCTAGAGAACAAGTCCCTTATCCTGGCACAGGGCCTGGATGCGGCAACTGGATGAATCTCACCTCAGGTCTGTGGCCAAGAGCGTGTACACATGCTACGAGATGCACAGGCGGATCGTTGACATGAGGAAGTGCCTCGTTACCCAAATCGAGGAGCCCAGATCGAGCCCACAAGGAGAGCAAGCGTCACAAGAAGTAGATGATGATCAGATGATCGTTTATGCTAGTTAATCATGCATGTAATATATAGTTTACTTTATTGGTGTGTGCAAATGTCATGTGTGTAGTAGCCACCTGTGTAATTATGCATGTAATAGTTTACTTTGGTGTGTGCATATGACATGGTTGTAGTAGCCACCTATGTAAGTGGATGTTTAATTTGGTTATGCAACCATGTCCTTATAAGTGTGTGTGTGTATATAAATATGTTGTTGTTCTGTATGCAATCCCATCGCACAACACACACGTCATATTAGCAGCAACCGTCTATGTTATTATTGGTCTTCGCACACATTTCTGATTACAAACCTTTTTTCCGCGTATCACACACATCTTGTTATATTGAACTGTTTCTGTTCTCTTGTCTCAACACAAACAGTTCATCCGAGTGAACCGCATGCCGTATATCACACACACCTTGATCTAGCTGACCATTTCTTTTGTGTTGCCTAATCACAAACAGTTCATCTGAGTGAACTGTATGGTATATATCGCACACACCTTCATCTGGCTGCCCGTTTCTTTTGTTCCTCCTCATCGCAAACAGTTAATTGAACTAAACCGTATGCCCTGCATCGCACACGTACCTAAAATTTGAACCATGTTTGATGTATCCGTCATCGCAAACGTTTTGCACCTTTTTTGACGGTTTTTTACACCATCGTTTGCGAATATTGCATCGCACATAGTTTCATCGAAGGGTCTCTGATCGTAGTGTCGCTTTAGCAGCATCCTGCAGTAGTGCTTAGAGAAGTTTTGAGTTCCAGTAGATGCCACCATCACATTCCAGTGCACCCTCATGAAGATGCTGACAGCCCAACAATTCAATTGTCTTGTCACCAACTAAGCAAACCGCACCTATTTCGGTTCCCTTGTTGGAAAGCCCTTGCCCTGGTTGGAAAGCCCTTGCAACTGCTTATGAGATGGAAGCTGGGGAGAGAGCCACGTTCTACCTCGACTACGGTCATGAAGAGATCATGGTTTACTATAGGCCTGCTGGCAGCGACTATGGTTCACTTACTACGGACTATGACCCTGACTCCGCCCGCTGAAAAGTCCTAGTTAGCTAGTTGGCATGCATGGAAGATGTCATGTTATTATCACCTCTATTTATTTGAACTTGTACGTTCATGTGTGTTACTTTGCCTACTTTTTTGTGCTATATCAATAAGTGCATTGTTGAACTTAAATGTTGTTATTGGGTCTATTTATAGTTGATTTATTTACTGTACAACTTTTTTTCAAATTTGAAAATCAAATTACTAGCATCGCGACAACATGGAACATCACAACTGATGAATATTAGTGATGGCTTTGTCCGCGTGGCACGCCATTACCGTTCAAAATACTTCTGGTGTAGGGTACAACCTCAGCACTAATTTTTAACAATGGTGCCATATTTGTGGCGTCGGGTGTCCACGCCACCAAGGCTGTTTTTGGCACGCCATAGCTAGGCTTTTTTGCACTAGTTTTGGGGTTTTTCTATTGCAAACGGTTTCTCAGACAACACCGTGGGCGATGAACTCAAGCAACCCACACGGTTTCTAGAAAATAGGCATGTTGGATCAATGAAGAATCACACGCGACTTCGGTCAGAGAATATGTTTGCGTTAGGCCACCTTGCACAAGTGTTCCCACATAAAAAATTGTGTGTGATATACATATGAACGGAAACGTTTTTCTAGGATTCACTGTGTGGGATGTACATACGAACGGAAACGATTGTGCCTATATAATTGTCTGCGATACCTCGCCCGATCGTACACGAGCTCATTTTGCCCCGCATGTGATCGAAGGACCTATCCCCGACAGTTTCTGGGTTGTGTGGGAAGGACCCTTCGCACACACTGGCAAGGCGACGGTTTAAAACTCCATCATGGAAAGGGGGTTAAAACCGTTTGTATAGGACGTCTTTGCACCAGTGATGGGGAGCTTCACCCTTCCACCCTTGCCCGTCTCCCTCCCGTTACACCTCCACCTCATGCAGACTCTTGGTGAAGACCTGTTGCAGTTCCGCTACTGCCAGCACCACCACGCCATAATGGTTGTTTATATCTCATCTACCTCCTCTCCCTCGCTTGCTGGATAAAGAAGGAGAGGACGCCACCGAGTTGAACGTGTGCTAAACTTGGAGGTGTCGTTCGTTTGGAACTAGAGGTTGGATCATGAAGGGTATGACTACATCAACCGCTTTACGACACCGACGCTTTCGGTCTACAAGGGTACGCAGACACACTCCCCTCTCGTTGCTATGCATCTCCTAGATTAGCTTTTGGGTGTTCGTAGGATTTTTTTGATTTTCATGCAACGTTCCCCATCAAAAGGCTCAGCAGAGGAGCAAGATGGTGGCCAGCGATGGAGTATGCTCGACCTCAGTCCGGATGTCCATGGCGAGCTCGGGCCAGAGAAAGAAAGATAGAAAGAAAGGGGCGGGCGAAGGAAGAGGGAGGAAGAGAAGGAAGGAGAGAAAGAGAGGCGGGAAAGGGGAACGCTTGGGGTGGAGTGTGTGCGTGGTGGGGGTGGTAGCCCCTGCCATGTCACTGATCCGTGGGAGGTGGGCCAAGCCAACATGAAACAAGCAAAGAGTTTTCCATGGCATCGATCTGTGTAATGTGTTTTCTCTTTACCGTCTGTCAAATAAAAACATATGGCAAAGTCCGTGTTTGTAGTCAACCAAAATAAAGCAGACAGGCAGACTACAAAGCATGTCTTTACCATCAGCCAAACTAAAACAGATGACAAAGCCTGTCTTTGCCCTTAGTCAAATAAAAACATACGCAAAGTCTGTCTTTGCCATCAGCCAAATAAAAATAGACAGCAAAGCACTACTAGGAGAAGGCTAATTAGTGGCGCACCTGTTTTGGCCATTTATGGCGCACTATAGGTACGCCACTAGTAACAATTACTAATGGCGCACCTCTGGTGCGCCATTAGTATTGCAGGTAACAGTGGCGCACCATGTAGTGCGCCATACTATTGCTACAGGTACGCCACTGGTAACTTTTTTTATTTTCTGATTTTTTTCTGAATTTTGAAGGCGGGAAAATAGTAGTGGCGTACCGTCTAACCCCCACCGTGCTCCATTGCTATTTTTGAATCTTGAATTTGGATCTGGATCGCGATTTTTTGCCCTTTTTTTTGCTCTTTTTTGCACGATATTTTTTCAAATTTTGTTCTCGTTTTTGGATCTTGTACGTTCTTTTGCCGGAGAGGAGGGCTGAGGTCACCGGAGAGGAGGAGGAGGTCACCGGAGAGGAGCTCGCCTACATCGCCGGAGAGGAGGAGGAGGACGTCGGAGAGGAGTTCACCGGAGAGGAGGGAGGAGAAACCGTGAGGGGATGGGAGGAGAGGAGGGAGGAGGAGCTCACCGGAGGGAGGAGGAGATCACCGGAGAGGAGGGAGGAGGAGATCACCGGAGAGGAGGGAGGAGGAGCTCACCGAAGAGGAGGGAGGAGAAACCGTGAGGGGAGGAGAGGAGGGAGGAGGAGGTCGTCGGAGAGGAGGAGGAGGTCGCCGGAGAGGAGGAGGAGGTCGCCGGAGAGGAGGAGGGGAGTATGATGGAGGAGAGGAGGGGAGATGGAGTGGAGGAGAGGAGGAGATGGAGTGGGGGAGAGGTGGAGTGGAGGAGAACAATGAAGAGGTAAGGAGGAGAGGACCCCGCCCAGCCATATATACGGCATAGTAATGGCGCACCGTGGGCAGGTGCGCCATTACTAACTTTATTTTATTTTTTTATTTCTTTTGAATTTTGAAGGCAGGAAGATAGTAGTGGCGCACCGTGGGCAGGTGCGCCATTACAAACTTTTTTTATTTTTTGATATAGTTTGAATTTTGAAGGCGGGAAGATAGTAATGGCGCACCATGGGCAGGTGCGCCATTACTGAGTTTGATTTTTTTTACGAATTTTTTTGCCTCTTCAGATCTTGAAAGCCCCGTAACTTTTTTCTGTTAGGTTTTTGGGGATTTTGGTGTAACTTTTTGAGTAGATGATTTTTCATATAAAAAACTTTTTCATCGGAGTTCGTATGCAAAAGTTATGCCCATTTTACAAATTCTCGAGAGATTTTGCAAAAAAGTCGAAAATTCATGTTTGTAAATTTTGCTAACAACTATACCACATATCAGATGGTAATATTATTTTTTTCTTTTATTCTTTTGATATTTCTATCATTTTCTTTTATTTTTATTTTTGAAACTGAAAAGGCGGTCCATGGGGGGGTGCATTTGGTGAATTTTTTGTAAGGCTCAGACGTGTGATGTGTAAATGTTAGTAGTGGCGCACCAGGGTACAGTGCGCCTTTACTAGTTAAAACTAATAATGGCGTACTGTCCCATGATGCGCCATTACTAGTTTTATAAAAAAAGTAAAAAAATTGTTAGTAGTGGCACACAGAATGTGTGATGCTCCATTACTAGTTAAAACTAGTAATGGCGCACTGTCCTGTCCCCTGGTGCATCATTACTAGTTTTGGAAAAAATTGTTAGTAGTGGCGCACCGTGGGTGTGGTGCGCCATTAGTGATATGGACACTAATGGCGTACATACACATGGTGCGCCACTGCTATATAGCAGCGGTGCACCACATATGTGGTGCGCTATTAATGTCCATATTAGCTATAGCCCTTTTCCTAATAGTGAAGTCTGTCTTTGCCGTCAGCTTGACAAAAAGCTGACAACAAAGAGGTGACCAGACGACAAATTTCTTGATTCCTATAGTGGGTGACTTAAAAGAGAATAGGGCGAGCCACTGGGTGACACTCCAAAGCTTTGGTTCCGGCACACCTCCAACGGATATTAGCACTCCCAAAAGAGTGTGAACTTCAGAATACATTCTACATCCTGGACTCACTTGTGGCTATCTCTTTCATGTGCATTTAGTTTTGCAGTATGCTTGTGGACTTGCTAATTATCTTGCTGCTTAGCTTAGCTTGTTACCTTATTGCTTGCCATATAAGTTTCTCTCACCTAGTTACATATCTAGAGAACCTGCTTTATCTGCTTACCCTAAAATTGGCAATTAAGTTAAAATTTGTAGTCGCCCATTCGCCCTCCCCTCTTGTGGACCGATTCAATCCCTTCACTGGCATTGCACTGGTGTCATAGTGGTTCACCCATGACGCCAAGGCTTCGAGCTCTGGCAAGCCGTCTGTGATCGACCTCAACTCCGATGAGGATGAGTGTAGTTTAGCTCTAAATAAGCTCGTCGTAGCTCTAATTTAGCTCTAACTAAGTGTTGTCTAATTTAATTATGAACTATGATGTTTAGTTATGAGATGTTATGTATAATTAGGCACTATGTGGTCTTTAATATAATTTCAATTTTAGTTTTGTATGGGTTGTTTGCATGATATTAGTTTTGAGGAGTTAAGTTTAAAGATTTGGTTACTTGCACATCTTTTTAACTTTTCTCGTATATGATAAGTTCATAATTTTGGAGTTAAATTTTGACCGTTCCTTTAATGATGAACTTGGTATTTGCTAAAATTACCAATGACTTGCAATCCATTCACTGTTTGCTAGCTCTTGCCAGGGAGAAAGGAACTCAGGTGAACACATGCATTGAGGCGAGAGCCAAAGAGCCATGCCGAGCGTGATACAACAACTTCAACTATTTTGCGATAAAATTACATCGATCGACCTTGGACTTGATGGCACATAACAAAAAAAATCCTCAAACTTTAGGAACACTATAATACATTACTTATACATGGAAATACGTGACAGCTACGGTCATGCGTATAGTCCCAAGTATGACAGAGCACTGCCATGTTGTCTTGTGGAGTCGCCTTTTTGCAGAAAGGCCCCTTGCTTTTCCAGGAATTGACCCACACCCCACGGCCATCGTCATCAACATTATGAAAGGAAAATACCATCATCTCCCCTATTGTTTCCCTTCCCTGCTATCCCTAACCCTAGCGACTAGCAACGATGGAGATCACTCCATCGCTGGTGGGAATTCTTGTTCAGGTGGCGGAGCGCGATGCCGGGAAACCTGCCAGGCTTTATGAAATCTATAGCTGGTTTTCGAACTTGGCGATGTTGTACGAGGAATCATTTGGGATTTCATTTGCTGCCACAAAGGATAAGGTGCGGATGATCAAAGATGGAGTCATTCCGACAAAGATAATCTACGCGATGATGGAGGCGGAGGGGGAGGATCCGGTGTGGAGAGGGCATTGGAAGGGATACATGTCTCGCGTTCTGCACCCTCCGGGTCTTGAGGAGGGCATCGCGATAGTGGTCATGGCGATGTCGGCACGGGCACTAGGAAATCATGTGGTACTGGACTATAATGAGTGAGCGCCACTGACAAGGAGGAGGCTACAGTCGAGAGACACCCTCGGTCGCTCCACGGACAAGCAGTAGGGGCCACTCCGTCTGGCCATCGACGCCCAACTCATGTATTCTAATCCTTGATTATTCTCATTTTCATCAATTTCAATTTAAATGTATTGACTGATTCCTCGCACATTGATTGATGATTTGGTGGAGGCTGCTACTTGCTGGATTGATGAAATCAAAGAGCTTTGGCTTCAGATTTATGTAGTCAGTCTGAACAGATGATGCTAGCCCTATGAAAATGTTGTGTGTAGTTAGTTATGATGCCAACCCTTAGAAGAAGTTCATCTAGTTAGTCTGAATAGATGATGCTAGCCTTGCTGGATTCAAGGTTATGTATAATTAGTTATTGAACAAGTTATGGTTACTTAGTCATGTCAAGTTATGTTTGATGTGCTGCCATATGGCTTGTTTGTTGCGTTTTGTATTGCCAAATAAGATGCAAAAATGCTCAATTTTGTTGATATATGATTCAAGGCTGGAACATGATCATGCATTCCGACAAAGATAATCTACGCGATGATGGAGGCGGAGGGGGAGGATCCGGTGTGGAGAGGGCGTTGTAAGGCATGCATGTCTCGTGTTTTGCACCCTCTGGATCATGAGGAGGGCATCGTGACAGTGGTCATGGCGATGTCAGCACCGGCACTAGGAAATTAGGTGGTACTGGACTATGATGAGTGTGCACCACTGACAAGGAGGAAGCTACAGGCGAGAGACGCCCTAGGTAGCTCCATCGACAAGTAGTAGGGGCTACTCTATCTGGCAGCGAACGCCCAACTCATGTATTCTGATCCCTCATTCTTCTCGTTTTTTATCGATTTCAATTTAAATGTATTGACTGACTCCTCAATGTTTGTAGATTGATTGGTGATTTGGTGGAGGTTGCTACTTGTTGGATTGATGGAGTCAAAGAGAGATTTATGTAGTAAGTCTGAACAGATGATACCAGCCCTATGAAAATGTTGTGTGTAGTTAGTTATGATGCCAACCCTTAGAAGAAGTTCATCTAGTTAGTCTGAATAGATGATGCCAGCCTTGCTGGATTCAAGGTTATGTATAATTAGTTATTGAACAAGTTATGGTTACTTAGTCATGTCAAGTTATGTTTGATGTGCTGCCATATGGCTTGTTTGTTGCATTTGTATTGCCAAATAAGATGCAAAAATGCTCAATTTTGTTGATATATGATTCAAGGCTGGAACATGATCATGCATGATCTTGTTCTTGTATGAACACAGGCTTAAACTGTTCATATCTGTTGCTGAATTTTGCAATGGAAACATTGCGGTGGTGCTGACAGAAAAGATGAATTAATATTGCAATGGCTACATTGTGTTCGTATGTTGTAGTTGTCTTTTGAAATTTGGATCAAGTCTGCATCAGGTTTTGTATTGTCGAATGGAGCAAATTTGTATCAAGTCTGCATCAGGTTTTGTATTGTCGAATGGAGCAAATTTGTATCAAGTTTGTATTGCTGAATGGATCCATTTGTATCAAGTTTGTATCAGGCTTGCTATTGTTGATGGACCAAATTTGTATATTCCTGGATTTGTATGAACTTTGTATATTATTGAATTTTTGAAATTTTTTTATATTATTCAATTTTGCTATATGACCCAAAAATAATAGTACACAAATGTTGTGGGTACTAGGGCTCGAACCTAGGATCTAAAGTCATTAGCTCTTCTCATGTAAATGATGGGATATTGAGAGAGTTTTCTTTAAGGAGCCCATATGTATGTAATATATGCCTGTCGTGCTTTCCATTAAAAAAACTGCGACCTCCTATTACCTGTCGGTTGATATGCCTCCAATGTATCCATAATTTTTGATTGTTCCATGCTATTATATTATAATCTTGGATGTTTTATATACATTTACAAGCAACTTTATATCTTTTTTGGGACTAACCAATTAACTTAGTGCCCGGTGCCAGTTGCTGTTTTTGCTTGTTTCTGGTTTCGCAGAATATCAGTACCAAACGAAGTCCAAATGCCACAAAACTTTTTGGATATTTTTTCTGTACGTAAGAGACACTAGAAGCTTCGGGAGAAGACCAGACGTGGGAGCATGGGCCCACTACCCACCAGGGCACGCCCAGGGGTAGCAGGCGCTCCCTAATGAGTGGTGGGGCCCACGTAGCTCCGTTTGACCTAACTCCGCCTCTATAAATACCCAAAAATAAGAAAATCTACCAGGGAGTCCACGAAATACTTTTTCCGCCACCGCAAACCTCTGTTCTCGAGAAATCCCATCTGGGATCCCTTTCTGGCACTCTGCCGGAGGGGGAATTGATCACGGAGGGGTTCTTCATCAACCTTGCTGCTCCTCCGATGATGCGTGAGTAGTTTACCACAGACCTATGGGTCCATAGTTAGTAGCTAGATGGCTTCTTATCTTTCGATGTTTCTCAATACAATGTTCTCCTTGATGTTCTTGGAGATCCGATGAATTGTGAGTTTATGATCAGATCTATCCATGCATATTATTTGAGTTTTCTCTGAAATCTTTTATGTATGGTTAATATAGCCTCATATTTCTTCTCCGATTTATTGGTTTGGTTTGGCCAAGTAGATTGATTTATCTTGCCACGGGAAGAGGTGCTTTGTAATGGGTTCGATCTTGCGGTGCTCAATCCTAGTGACAGAAAGGGACATGAGACGTATGTATCGTTGCTATTAAGGGTAAAAAGATGGGGTTTATTCATACATGAGTTTATCCTGTCTACATCATGTCATCTTGCCTAATGCATTACTCCATTTTTCCTTGAACTTAATACACTAGATGCATGCTAGATGGCGGTCGATGTGTGGAGTAATAGTAGTAGATGCAGAATTGTTTCGGTCTATTAATCTTGGACGTGATGCCTATATACTTGACCATTGCCTTGGATATCGTCATAATTATTTGCTTTTATATCAATTGCTCAACAGTACGAGAGAAGGCTCTAGTGAAAACTATGGCCCCCGGGTCTATCTTTTATCATATAAAAATCCTAAAATACCTTGCTGCAATTTTCTTTTATTTATTTTATTTTGTATTTTAGTTTGATCTATCTATCAAAAACTATACCGTTTAATCTTGCTCGTAACCGTTGAGGGATTGACAACCCCTCTACGCGTTGGGTTGCAAGTATTTGTTGTTTGCGTGCAGGTCTTGTTTACATAGTGTTGCTTGGTTCTCCTACTGGATTGATAAACTTGGTTTTATAACTGAGGTAAATACTTATCTCTACTGTACTGCATCATCCCCTCCTCTCCGGGAAATCCCAACGTAGCTCATAAGTAGCAGGAATAATTTCTGGCGCTGTTGCCGGGGAGACATCATCAACATCTATCAAGTACCTACACATAAACTTTCATCTTCTTGCAATTATTTATTTGTCATTTGCCTCTTATTTTCATCTCCCCCACTTCTAGAAAGTTTTAAAATAATACAAAAATATTTTACGTCTGCCTTTTTCTTGTTCGATCCTTTGTTTGCTTGATATCTTGCCTTGTCATTATGTCTAGCATAACTATCCCTCCTTTGTCACCGGATTTTGAAGTTCTATACTTCAAACAGAAACAAGGAGAAAATTTGAAAGATGCTTGGTATAGATTGATGCCAACACTATAAAAGGGGATGTGAAAATTTTGCTTCGTAATTTTTACATCGGATTAACCATGTCCCATAGACAACTCTTGGATTTTGCTGCAAAAGGTATTTTTATTGAATGTGATGCCAACGCTGCTTATGAAATAATAGAGGGCATATTGGGAGTTCCACCTCCACAAAAGGGATTTGTTCTCACTTAAGAGGGACTTCAAATATTAGAAAACTGGGTGAGATGCATAAAAATTTGGTTGAGTTACAAAAAATCTAATGAACCCCTTAAAAATATTAGTGGAAACCTCAATCGCACGAATACCTTAATCACCCTTTGCAATAAGCGGTTGGATATTTTGGATATTAAAATTGCCTCTTTTTCAAAGAATAATGGGAAACGTAAAGAACATCCTGGATTTGAGAAAACTCCTACAAAGATTATTAAAACCTGGTAGGACTAGGGTTCCTACCGACTCGGCTCCTCAGGTTGTAGGGGCAGGACAGCGAGGGTTGGGGGCAAGGGCGGCGGCTCCGGCGCGTCGGCGCCGTCGCGAGGGAGGAGAAGGGCGGCGGCGGCTAGGGCAAGGTGCGGCTAGGGTTTCCGGCTCCTCTGAAGCCGGGCAATATGATAGAAATATCTTTATTGCTTAATTCCAAAAAGAGTCTTACAGCCTATATTTATAACCTAGATAACTTGCATAAGAATTAACCTAAGATAACTTGCATAAGAATTAACCTAAGATAACTTGTGGGCTAAGATTGCCCGGTGGGCCTCTACGGCCGTAACACTTCTACCCGCCTGCACGAACAGCTCGTCCTCGAGTTGTAAGGTGGGGAAGCGCTGGCGGAACTCCTCGAGGCGATCAACCAGCATCAAACACCTTCTCGACAGCTGGGGCGCCCAGGTCGGCGGCGACGGCGTCCTCCGGAATGTAGTCTCCAACCTCCAGGTAGAAGAGTCGCGGGCAGGCATGGCCGGGCATGTAGGGCTCGTTGCAGTTGAAGCACAATCCTTGGCGGCGACGCTCGAGGAGCTCGGCTGAGGTGAGCCGGCGAAACGGGCATCCAGCGCGGCGAGGTGCCGTAGAAGCTCTGTGAGCCGACCTGCGTGGAATCCGGCCTGTAGCGACCAGTGGTCCGGGACGGTGATTCTGCTGGATGGCCACCATGGCGCTTTCGAACGCAGGCGTAGTACATGGCCGACTGGAGATCCTGGGGTCCGCGAAGCTCTGATACCAAATTGGTAGGACTAGGGTTCCTACCGACTCGGCTCCTCGAGTTGTAGGGGCAGGACAGCGAGGTTGGGGCGAGGCGGTGGCTCGGGCGTCGGCGCCCGTCGCGAGGAGAAGAAGGCGGCGGCTAGGGCAAGGTGCGGCTAGGGTTTCGGCTCCTCTGAAGCCGGGCAATATGATAGAAATATCTTTATTGCTTAATTCCAAAAGAGTCTTACAGCCTATATTTATAACCTAGATAACTTGCATAAGAATTAACCTAAGATAACTTGTGGGCTAAGATTGCCCGATGGGCCTCTACGGCCGTAACAAAACCAAATATGACAATACTTGAAAATATGCATTATGCCTAGCTAGCTAGGGGCATAAAACAATAGCGTTTGTTGGGAAGCAACCCAATAGTTATCTTATTTTTTCTTGTTTATTTTATGTTTTCTTGTGTTCGCATAATTATGCTACTATTATGATTGTGTTTTTTATGTTTTAATTAATGTTTGTGACAAGTAAAGCCTTTAGGATTATGTTGGATGATAGTTGACTTGATTCTGTGGAAAAACAGAAACTTTTACGCCCAGTTCTAGAATTTTGTAAATTCACAGAAAACGTGTTTTTGCTCTGATTTTTTTCCACATAATTGATATACAAATTGCCCATGCCGTCCTAGTTTTTCAGATTTTTTTACAGAATTTCATAATTGGACTGGTTGAGGCACCCGGATTATATGATCAGTATTGGTGTGAGGTCTGGGTAGGCGACCACGATCATGTGCACCCACTTCATCAAGTTGGTAGGAGTAGCGACAGATGTTGCCACGAAGGTGGCTTCAGATTAATTGATGTATTACTATGTAAGGCTTTGTTGACTATTTAATAAAGAATGGTTGTGTGCATAAACATAAACACAAACTATGTTGTGTGGTATGATTAGCTGATATGAAATGATAGGACAGAACACAAACTTTCTAAACAAAAACATGATAAGACGAGAATTCTAAGTTTTCACAATAGATGGAATGATAGACTGGAACTTGGGGCTCATATTGGGTCAGCATGAACTGTACTCGCGGCTGAAAATGCAACAATTTTTCATTTTGTAACCATGCAAGAGAACTGCATTTTGTAACCATGCAAGAGAATTGCATGTGATCAAAGAGTATAAGATGGCTGTGCGCATCGCTTGATGCAGAGGTCGGGGGGTAATCCTCCTTAAAAAAGACCTCACAACGACCTACATAGGAAAGCAAAGGAACTGTTGAAACACAAACCACAAACCTATTCGAACAGACATACACAAGCACGAAGCACCGGCCTTGAACCATTAAAAGCTGTGCCAAAGATTACATTAACCAGCGATGGTTAACTGAAGGTAGCATACCTTCAGTTAAGTGAACCATTCAAACGACAACTGAAAGTAGCATATCCTCAAACACCCTGATGTTACATTCTTTCTGAATGGACCATGCGACCAAGCGACCTCATACCTGACCAAATGTCCACCAATCCACGAGGAACTATCGACTTTGCAAATAAATGCTGGATACTCCAGAACATGCTTCTGAAATATGGGATAAGCTGACAAGAACAGAGCCGATCATCTTAACCAAACAGCTGTGCAAGACATTTGGGCCCTGCCCAATACCAGTTGTGCGTATCACACTTAATTTGTTCGATCATGCAATCCAAACAGAATGATTTTCCTTCAAAAACTCTGTTGCTTCGTTTCTTCCAAATCATCCCAACGACCAAGACAGACTCCATTCCTAGTGCTTGACCACCAATGAGAGAAAGAGCTGCACGGCACAGTGCAGGAGAGACCGTCGGCGTCCAATCCAGTCAAAGTCTGGCTTATTAAGGATGATAGACTACTTATATCAACAAGGAATTTCTTCTTTACCAACGTCCATTCAGGAGAACTCCAAAATTAAACGTGCTCAGCATGAAGCAATTTCAGGATGAGTGACCGACTAAGAAGTTGATTTCAGATGAATACAAGTGAGGACAAAGTGCACAGAAAAGACTAGTACTGATCTGCGGGACCAATCTAGATTCTGCCAGGAGTAATGGCCAGGGACCAATCTAGATTCTGCCAGGAGTAATGGTCAGTAACCGGCGGGTGTGTTCACAAGCAAAGGATCACCGAGCATCCCACAAGAAAACGATCAGCATCTTCACGATCAGGGCTAATTCAGAGATTTATCAACTGAATAGTGGAGTACACGGCAACAAGGTTGGTGATTCCAAAACCTCCAAAAATCTTAGGCTTGCACACATCGTCCTAAAATGCAGCAGTTGCTGGCTTATCAGGATCAATATGCTGTTTCAAACCGAAACGAGCATCAACATTTGGAATCCAAAATGTTGTGCATAGTGATACCAAGTATAACTAACAGTACATATATCATCATTCTTTTGCCGGCAAAAAATGATAAAGAGATCAAGTCATTATACATGATCAGCCTGTACCATGCTGGCTCTCTCTACTTGCAAGCTCAGAACAAAATGTCCTAGCAACCTATGTAGTACATTTACATCTCTGCATGAAGCAAAATGGCGAGGCAGCGGATGGAAGTACTTCCAAACGCTAAGCCTCCTCCTTCACCTTTGATGATCCAGCCAGGCATGGATGACATTGGATCATTGACGCAGCATTCATTCCCATGCAGCTGAGGAAGCCGGCTTGAACGCGAGGATTGCCACGGTTCTGTCTATCGCGTTCGTCTCCCGTTCTGCACGGTCAGATGTCGAGGTGCTGAAATTGTCCAGTGAAAACCATTAGGATTAGCAACACATCCACACTACAGAAAAACAGGACCATACTATCAGGAGGCATAGCATATGGTGAACATTCTACAATTGCTCCGGACTATGTACCTAGATTCGGTGCCCTCTGATTGCTGAAAACTTTGCTCGTTTGAGCACGTCAGTGTCCCTCCATTTACAGCAGTGCACTGCGCTTCCGAGCTTTCAGCCAGCCTGTAGAAAGCGTCACGGAGGCATACACGTGTCTTCTTTGTCAGCTTCAAAAGCAGATGTTTCATAGTTACAGACATGTAAAGATGCAAAGGTTACATGAACAAACTGGACATGCCAAAATGGTAACCCCTCTTCCGGTGAACATACCTGAAACATGACATCTTCAAGTTCCTCAAGCACTGCTACGTCCCCATTGGAGGAGCTCTCTATATCGGCCACTGATCTACTCCTCTTCATGGTGCTCACCTCAGCCTGCAATTTAACAAATTTTAGTTTAAGCCAGATAAGTATTTTATTCAGTAACTATAGATGCTTGAACAAACAATCTGCTGTACTGGAGCAGGATTATACCTTGTCCTGGGAGGCACTCAGTAGTGTTTGTAAGCTGCCATCAGCACTGCTAGGATCATTTTGCAAGTCATGGCTGAACAAAGGAAAGCCGCAAGTATCCATGGTGTCCATTTCATTATGACCCGGATTTGCTTCTTGATTTTGAGAATCAGTCAATACTCCACTCAGCATGTTCTCATAGGACAACAGCCTGTGCATGGAGCCAGGGAACATATCAAGTGCCTGAAACGGCGCATCCATCATCCTCATTTCATCATCCGAAAATTGACTCCTGAAAAAGTTTTTGGACAAATGGGCTTACAACCATGCATAAGATCTACGGCGATCACTCGCACATTACTTTCTATATGAGCCTTTAGTAAAGCACTGCACTAGTGTTGTGTACATACAAGAAGATGTCGTTTGTTTCCTTGCAGTGTTGTAGTTCCAACGGCGCTGGCCCCTCAGATTGTTCTTCTGAAGGCCCTGTGCTGCAATCTGAAGATGCAACTCTGGCACATGCTGACGACCTCTCCTGTTGGCTGCTCCTCTCATGTTCATCGGCGGCGTCGAAACATTGCTCGATGCCATTCTCATGCTCGTCTGAGTATAGGCTTGTTGTGTTCAAATCATCAGATAGCCTTGAATTCCATTGTGTCCAGTAATTTCCTTGCTCTGTCTTTTGATTCCCAACGAGTTCGTCGCCAGATGGGAAGATGCTTCCACCTTCTGCCAGGGTATAACACGACATGCTACTCATCTGTAAGAGGAATGACACTATTAGAACATCAACCAAACTACATGTATGTCAGACAAGCAAATTTTGTATTCATAGGTGACTGCTGGAGTTATAATTCATCGATTCAGGATCTCTTTCAATTCAGGGTTAACCAGTTTGCAAATAGCCGAGCAAAAAGGGACAAGTCACTCGTGCGTACTCGAGAAAAAAAAAAGGGACAAGTAATCAAATCTAAGCATCAAAAATGATTTTTGTTTCTTTTAAAGCTAAGCGAAAGGCAGAACTTTCAATTCAGGCCGGGGAAAGGTGGAAGTCGTGGACTCTTGGACGGGTAAATCTTAGCATCTCCATGAATCAATCAATCCTTCCCTTCCGTTACCTGTTGTTGGCGACGGTGAGTTGGAATCGAGATCCACTGTCGTCGCTTTGGTTCGCTGAATGTCGTTCCATTCTAGCGTCCGACTCGTGGCGTTCCCCATGTCGACACCGACCCTCGATCCGGATCGACGAACCCGGTTCGAGGATCGCTGCCTCCTTCCCCGTTCCCGGCAACTATATTTCCACATGAGGGACAAAGCTAGCTAGCTACCGGCAGAGGTTAAAAAAAAACAAGCCTTACGGACGAGATCTTATGGGGAGAGCACGGAGTGGAGCAATTGAGCGGAGAACAAATCAACAGAGGAAGAACAGATGAGTAAATCAGCAAAGCACAAACCTTTTCTGTCTTCTCCTGGGCGGGGGGAGAGGAGCTGTTCTTGTGGATGCGCTGAAGGAAGCGTCTAGGCGGCTGCTGCTTAAAAATTGTGGTGGACGGGGAGAAGAGAAGATGAGGAGGGGATTGCTCTACTTAACGACCAAAGCGACACAATGACAGGCGGGCCAGACGAGCGGTTGGGCCCGCGGGTCAATGCTGCGGTGGGCCCGGGCTGGTGAGGTGTGAGCCGCTGGGCCAAGCAAAAGGTTGAGTGGAGGCGGAAACTTGTGGCTGGAGAGGGTGCTTATCTAAATCAAGGCTGCCGCTGCGCCACGTCGGCCTAAGGATCCTTTGCTCAAATATAATGCGCTCTATCCTCCCACGTCATTTGCCTCCGTACCCGGGAGGCGGAAACAAGCATCTTCAACAGGCGCCTAAAAAAAACTCCGCGCGTTAAAAGTTTATTTTTTAAGCGTCGGACAACTCCAAGCAGAAGTTGTAATATTAACAGTTTTTTGTGGCACTGAAAACGCTTATCGCTGCGCAGATATTTAGGGTGTCGGATTGCGCGCGCTTCACAATTTACACTGTCTGCTTTTTGGGCGCGCGTTTTTGGGCACCTGCTAAAGCAAAGTTGGTCCCGACGCTTTAAAAGTGCTACAGTGACGCGCTATAGCGCGGAATTTTTGTGTGGCCATTGGAGATGCTCTAACTACTATTTCCGCTCAGCCCTCGAACATGCCAAGCATCTCGTGGGTGGTGTAAACTAGCTGTGGTATCCCAAAAAGTATTTTGTCGTTTGGGTCACTTTATATGGTATAGAAAACAGCGCCAACACTTGTGATTGCCTGGTTCGGACATTTTTTGTCATCCAACATCGTCTCCGAAGTCCGGACGTTCAAAATCCCGCAAACCAGAAACAAAACGGTTGGAGGTTTGCGGGCTTCCGAACATGCGCCATGTAGACGTCCGACTGAGCAGCCCCATCCAAAACTCTTGCCATGCGGATTGCTTCAGGAGGCTCGCCGCACATTAACTGTCCACTTAGAGCGGACGCGACAGAGATGACCATTCACGGGATGACATAACTGCATAGGAAATTATCTACAAGTTGTTTAGCTTGTTTTGGTGTGAAATGACTAGGAGGTGCCCGCGAGAGGTGGAGAGAGAAACATGATCTGCGTCAAAGCATAATTCGAAGTAGTTGAGGCAAAGACATTAAGTGACGATTTCAAAACAATAGAAAGTACACTTCATGGTGACTAAGACAATATCTAATACAAAGTGAACATGCTTATTACCGTGCGTAAAAATGCGGTGGCATAATCTGTACGATACTTCCGAATAGGAAAAGAAGGGTGAGAGAGTTGATTTTTGCTTGGTCTCCATGGAGCCTAGAAATTTCAAAAATTCAAAAGTTGATTTTTTTAAGATTAAAAAAATCTGAAAGTAAATACACAATTACTTAGAGATGTATTCTACGTGTGTGTAAAATTTCATTATGAAACTCTTTTTGTTGTGAGCTGTAAAAAAAACAAAATCATGTATATCATTATGTTGTAGTACATATTTTTGTATTCTCTGCCATACCCAATCCAGGGAGGATAGGAATCATCTTCTTTTTTCAGTGTAATTTTTGGTATTAGAGTTTGGAGTTATCTTAAAATCTATTGGCCGGCTGTAAATGATATGACTGATATTGTTGTCAAGGCCAGGAAGGACTTTGCCAAGCCCTTCTTGTTGGAGGAATAAAATGAAGTGAGATGTTGTGTTTTTTTTGCCGTGTGGTTAGAGCTTCAGAAAAACAAAAAATATGTTTTATAGTGAATAGTATATGTGCTAGAAACACATGATTCTATTATTAATGTAGCTCGCGTGAAAATGAATTTCACCATGGAAGCGTTTGATCCAAACGCTCTTATATTTCTTTACAGATAGACTAGTATACATCCATAGGTATGTGTGTATTTTTCTCTGAATTTTTTGAAACCTGAAAATTAGACTTCTCAATATTTCAAAAACCGGGATCCATGGAGCCTCTGAGCAAGACGCAATTTCGGGCAAGTCTTCCGTTATACAAGGGATGATATCGTTCTCCCACGAAAGAAAGATGATACTCCCTACATTCCATAATGTAGTGAGTATGCGCTTTTCGAGATCTAAGTTTGACCATACATTTAACCAACGAGACCGACTGCGACGGGAGCAAAAGAAAATATGAATTCAGCGGTATAATTTTTGCTCCCGACGCAGTCGGACTTGTTGGTTAAATTTATGGTCAAACTTAGATCTTGGGAAACACGGGCACACTACATTATGAAATGGAGGGAGTATCGTTTATGTGTAAGTGATGTCGATTTTCTTTATTCTAGCAGATAACATCTTCTGGTCAGAATTCACAAAAGAAAAGTCTTCTGGTTAGATCTTTGCTTAATTATCAAATAGTCTAATCTTGAAACCACATAAACCAATTAGACTCGCAGCTAAACAAACAATGTACAAGACGGCACAAATAATCAACAAAGCACTAACACATATAATCAATTTAGGACCAATTTATAACGAACCGCAGATGCTGTTCCGGTCCCTAGAATTATACTCCCTCCATTCCTAAATGTAAGTCTTTGTACATACGAAGCAAAATGAATGAATCAACACTTACAATGCATCTATATACATCCGTATATAGCTTATAGTGAAATCTTTACAAAGACTTATATTTAGAAACGGAGGGAGTAGCAATTAGCCGATTACAACCTCTAGGAGAATTTGTCGACGTACAAGTGGGGTCCGGGATGGCGGGTGAGCTGTGCGCCAAGCAAAAGATGTGTTCGAGCCTTGAGACGATTCTTGTGGCTGGAGAGCGCGACCGGAGAGATTGAGAGGGAGGCTATCTAAATCTAGGCTGGCGCTTTGCCACGTGGCCTTTGACAAGATCCTTTCCCTCCGCCCACTTGAGCCGGAAACCACGAGCATGTTTCTCCAAGCAAAACTGGCAATTAGCGAGTGGTGTGTGGTGAGAAGTAGAGCGTCAGCTAGCAGGAACACTGTCGTACTCGTGGGTTCAGAGCTGGCATCATTTTTCGCCCCTTGCTTGTCCGTTGGATAAACATGTACACTGATTAACATCAGCTTTATCTTAACGAGATTAAGTAGTATACTAGCAAGCGGAGGGGCGGCGCCACGCCGCACCCGTGCTTAAGCCTTTTGTTGGTTTGTTTCGTTGATGTTTTGGTTTGAAAACTTGAGTAAAGCTAGCATATAAAAAGGGCGACGTGGCAGCGCAGGTGGTGAGGCTAATATGAGGAGGTTATTTCTCTACTTCTAGTGAAGGAGTCTGCGGTCGTGATGGTACGTTCGTACGTCGTCGTTGGTATCGTTCGCTTTGTCCCCTGCAGAGTTCCATCGATCGAACGAATGATTTTCTCACCAATTTTTTTCCAAACAAATCGTACTTCCCGTCAATTTGTTTCCATATAGATTTCAGTTCCATGGTATGGCAACCGATCGCTCCCCATCCTACTCTTTCCTTGCAAATCTCTACTTCTAATGGAGGAGTCTGCGGTCGTGATGGTATGTTCGTACGTCGTCATTAGTATCGTTCGCTTCGTCCCCTGCAGAGTTCCATCGATCGAACGAATGATTTCCTCACCAAATTTTTTTCCAAACAAATCGTACTCCCCATCAATTTGTTTCCATATAGATTTCAGTTCCATGGTATGGCAACCGATCGCTCCCTATCCTACTCTTCCCTTGCAAAAGCATAAAAGAATTGAAACTTGCCTTTCCTTGAACGATACATCCCAGCAGATTTCACAAATCAATCTTCATCCAATCCACCGCAATTCCCGCTAATCCCCTTTCCTCATCCCGTCCGCCTCGCCTTCCAATATGCTGGTTAGCCCTCTTCCATTGCAATCGTCAAGCCGTACCATGCAAGCAGTCCTACGACCATTATGGTGCTGGTGGCCTCCAGCGCGCTTGCCGGTGCCAGGGGTTGACTAGGTTTCGGTGTTGTCTATGGTGGAGACGACGGGATGCGGCTGCACGCGCCGAACCTGCAGAAGATGATGCCGGTGTGGACGTAGAGGCAGACGGACTAGGAGGCGTCTTTGACGCTGCCGCGGGCTCAACTTGCGTTGACACAGATTTGGGAAGAGGCCAGCTCGATGACGGCTCGTGACCTAGGAGACGCGCTTTGCACACGATGAGCCCGACAACCATCATGTGTGCGCTCTGGAAACACCATGTGGTGTATGCCACATTGCCTCGTGGATTGGGCCTGCATGGATCTGCAGGCTGCAACACATCCTCTGTCTCCTCATCACCGACCGAACCTGTGGAGGTCAGCATCAGATGATCACCAGGGCTTGTGACAACATCTTCAGTCCCAACTCTCACTCCCCTGTCGCCCATTCAGCACACTCCCCGAGCTTAGGGGTGGATGGTTCTTTGATGTTGGCATAGCTAGAGACGGCAAGAAGCAGAGGGAAGGAGGCAATCGTGTTCAAGAAGACGTCGGCGCCCTGACAACGGAAATGCGGTTTCTCGGAGCTAGCGGGAAGGAGGCTGATGGCATCACGTTGTAGTAACGCGATGCAGAAGAGACAACACACCAGGTTCTATTCTTTTTCATTTTTTTTAAGATCACACTAGGTTCTATGTGTTCACCATTTTTCTACTACCAGTAATTACTCGAGTATGTGAACAAAATCTGAACTGTAATTTGTGATGTTTGAGATGTCTATAAGTGTACAAGTAGAAAGGCGCCAATTCAATTGATAGTCAGATTCATAATAGTACATGTGCAGTAGCTTCTATCTCAACTTCATTCTTATGTCGTTTGTGTTTGAATTAACTAGCACTCCATACCATCATCGTGTTTGTTCAGCGTGCAAGGTGATTAGCACTCAGCAAACTATGGAAAGATGTTGGTACCTTGTTTTTTTCAAACTCGACATGCACATTCAAGAATAGGTATGACTGCTCTCCTTCGCCAGATCTGAAGACGACGCTACTATGCTGCTGCTTCCTCCTCGTCAGTCCGGCCGGATCCGGTGGCGGACTGCGCGGATGTGGGGTTGGGAGCTTTGGATCGGAGTAATTTCTTGGCCGGCTGCGGCGGCCACGACGCCGGCGGCGCTCCAGGCGATGTTCCCTTCTTGAAGGCGGCTTCGAGATCCAGCTCCCTCCCCCTCGTCCTCCCCCTGCACCCGGGTGAAAATCCACAACTTTGGTTGGGCGGCGGCGGTGCCCGGCTCCGTCACCTTCTTGAAGGCGCCGCTTTGGGTCCGCGGCGAGGTGGGACTGCTGTAGCGCGTTCTTGGCGTTCCTGATGGCGGCGGCCTCTGAGTGCACGCCGGACCGGTGAGACCCATGCCCGGCATGCGTCCTGGATGGGACCTCGGGTCTTAGATGTTAGGTTTGGCTGCGATGTCTGTTTGGTATTAGGCCCAGGCTATCTGCGCCCCTTCATCAACTGGATAGAGTTGCTTAGACGGCGACTTTAGTCTTACTGTTGTATTACTTTGTAAGGTCTTGTAAGAATAATTAATAAAGTGGCAGTATGCATCGCCCAGATGCAGAGGCCGGGGGTCATCCTCCTTTTCTAATAAAAAAATATCTATCAGCTTCATAAAGCATTTTGGAGAGGTGCATCTTGTTGGAGAGGTCTGCTATGCATATTTAATTGAAGAAAACAAAAGTTTTTTATATAATAAAGAATGATGAAAATTTGGACCTCAGACTCTATCAGGGACAATTTTCATGATAAGTTATACGAAGTTTGTATCTTGGGGACATCTTCATGCCGACTTATGTTTAATATTAGAATATGTCACCTCATGTGCGAGTTTTGAGATTTTGTTAGAAGTTCATGATCTATTCTTAGTTCCTGCATGTTTTTCACCTTTCTGTAGGTGTGAGCATAACTTAAAGTTCTAGATGCATATAAGCTTGTGAGTTAATTAAAGCTCACTTGATGGTTCTAACTAAATTCTGCAAACATATGACCATCACAGGTAGATAAATGGAGGTTCTGAGGGGATGCCCGCACCAAAAACTTTATAGATTGAACTACATTTTGCTAGATGACTCAAATTTTAGAACGCGAGCATTATTTTTTGGGAATGCAGCTAACAATAGAATCAAGTCAAGCTGAAAACAAGAGATCTATTGTTCGATATTGTTCTATACTGCAAGCTTGCACCTGATCAGGTTTCTAACTCAATTCATTTTTATTAGATCTGTCAATGAAGAAAACAACACATTTCACGATATGATGATTGGTACTTCCCGTTTTGTTGTACTCTGGCATTTGCCTTTGTGGGAACGACACTGCTCTATTGCTTGCTTATTTAAGATCATGGTAATCATTTTTGCCAGCGACGTCAGCGGCGCATGTCTGGTGGAGCAACTGCCGATGAAAATCGCTCCGACTACGGTCATGGCAGACGATGGCGGCGTCTTAGATGTCGTTCCCTTGTCGAGGCATCATCGTTGCAGTCTGTGTTATCAGGCTTGGGATGCTCCGGGGGAAACCCTAGATCTGGATCTTCCGGATCGGACGATGATGTCGCTTTATTGCTTTCCCTCATGGGGGCATCGTTTTGGAGTAAGTGCTGGCTAGGGGGATGGTGGAGCGGTGCTTCATCTCACACATCGATGGCGGCGGATATCGGCGGCATGGCGCTGTGGAGGCTCGACGTCCGATGCACGGAGATGGACTCGCGCAGGAGGAGGTTGCTGTCTGGCGTCATGGTGACGTCGATGGCAGAGTTGCTGCACAAGGTAGAAGCCTCAATATGATCTCAAGACGGACTGTGGAAGATGGCGGCGACGACACACGAGTGCGTCGACCAGATTGTGCCCACATACCGGTATGTGGCTCGGTACTGGGCTTCGAATATGTTTCACTTCCACTTTTGATGTTAGGCTTAGGTGAGTGGTTTGGGTAGTGGCCCGATGTAGACGCCCGATTTAATCGTACACTAATCATGCACGCAAATGTATACGATCAAGATCAAGGACTCACGGAAGATATCACAACACAACTCTACAAATAAAATAAGTCATACAAACATCATAATACAAGCCGGGGGCCTCGAGGGCTCGAATACAAGTGCTCGATCATAGACGAGTCGTGGAAGCAACAATATCTGAGTACGGACATAAGTTAAACAAGTTTGCCTTAAGAAGGCTAGCACAAACCGGGATACTGAGATCGAAGGAGGAGCAGGCCTCCTGCACAGGATCCTCCTAGCTACTCCTGGTCATCGTCAGCGGGCTGTACGTAGTAGTAGGCACCTCTAGAGTAGTAGTCGTCATCGACGGTGGCGTCTGGCTCTGGGCTCCATAGTCAGTTGCGCAATCGAGTATAGATAGGGGAAAGGGGAAACAATGCAACCGTGAGTACTCATCCAAAGTACTCGCAAGCAAGGAGCTACACTACATATGCATGGATATATGTGTAAAGGGCCATATCAGTGGACTGAACTCCAGAATGCTAGAATAAGAGGGGGATAGCTAGTCTTAACGAAGACTACGCTTCGTCACTGTCTTACAACAGTAGAGGAGGGCAAACTGAAGTCCTCCAAGTAACATCACATAGCAATAATCCTACCCGGCGATCCCCTCCTCATATCCCTAAGAGAGAGCGACCACCGGTTGTATCTGGCACTTGAAAGGGTGTGTTTTATCAAGTATCCGGTTCTAATTGTCATAAGCTCAAGGTACAACTCCAAGTCGACCTGTTATCAAGATCACGGCTATTGAATAGATTAACTTCCTGCGGGGTGCACCATCTTACCCAAAGACGCTTGATCCCATTTGGCGGACACACTTTCTGGGTCATGCCCGCCGCGGAAGATCAACACGTCGCAGCCCCACCTAGGCACAACAGAGAGGCCAAGACGCCGGTCTAAACCTAAGCGCCGCAGGGTTTGGGCCCATCGCCTGAGCACACACAAGACGTTGCGTGGGCGGCGGAAGCGACCTAGCCTAGTGGCGTTCAGTCCAATCCGGCGCGCCGCCTCCGTCACGACGTCTCAAGTGCTTGGTGATACCACGGCGCGGATACCCATAACTACTCCCGCGTAGATGGTTAGTGCGTATAAGCTCGTAGCCCACTCAGATCAAAATACCAAGACCTCGTTAAGCGTGTTAAGTATCCGCGAACGACGAACAGAGCCAGGCCCACCTCTCTCCTAGGTGGTCTCAACCTACCCTGTCGCTCCGCCTCAAAGATCCACTCGCAGGTGCTCCATCAGCCGACCCGTCTTTAGTCTCCACATGTATCATGTATAAAGTATATAGTATATACCCGTGATCACCTCCCGAGTGATCACGGCCCGATAGTATAGCACGGCAAACGGACAAGAATGTAGGGCCACAGATGAATGTACTAGCATCCTATACTAAGCATATAGGATTGCAGGTAAGGTAACAATGATAGTAACAAGGACAAAGCTATCAGCGGTATAGGAGTATCTGAAAGCAAGAACATGCTACACTACTCTAATGCAAGCAGATAGAGAAGAGTAGGCGATATCCGGTGATCGGGGGGCTTGCCTGGTTGCTCGCAAGAGAGAGGGGTCGTCAACTCCGTAGTCGAACTGGCAGCAGCGTCGGTCTCGTAGTCTACCGGAGAGAAGAGGGGGAAGAAACAATGAATACCAAGTAAACAGATGCATATCGATGCATGTCATGACAAGTAGCGATGCTAGGCGTGCCCTAACGTGGTATGAGGTGGTACTGGTTAAGGGGGGAAACATCCGGGAAAGTATTCCCGGTGTTTCGTGTTTTCGGGCAGAGGAGCCGGAGGGGGAAAGTTGCAGGTTCGATAGGTTAGGGGTGTGTGCCGGACGAACGGTCTGCGCATCCGGATTCGTCTCGTCGTTCTGAGCAACTTTCATGTTGAAAATATTTTAATCCGAGTTACGGATTAAAAGATATGATTTTTTAAAGATTTTATTAATTTCTGGAATTTAATTAATTATTTATTTAATTGGAAAAAATGGATTTATGACGTCGATGAGGTCATCTTGACGTCGCGAGTCAACAGGATTGACTTGGTCAACTGACATGTGGGTCCCGTTAAATGGGTATTTGTTTAACTAATTACCCTAGTTTAGTTTAATTAATGAGTTAATTAGGTTAATTAGCCATTAGGTTAATTAATCGAGATTAATTAAATTAATATTTACTTAATTAATTAATTAATTAATTAATTTTATTCATTTTATTTTCATTAATTATATTTATTTAATTTCCTTTTCCTTTTCTTTTATTCAAAACGCGTTACGGGGGTGGGGTCCCCATGTCGCTGGCGGGTGGTCCGGTCGGCCTAGTGACCAAGTCAATGTGTCGGCGGGGGCCCTGGGCCACCAATCGATGGCTGAGCGGTGGCCCCTGGTCGGCCACGCCGGCGGCGTCGAGGTTTCGCCACGGCGACCATTTCCACGGCGGAAGTTCACGGAGATGGCGGAAGCAGCTCAGGCACGCGAGGAGGAGGCGGGGTAGGCTCATTCGAACGAGCTCCCATCGCCGCGTCCAGTGGTGGCAGAGCATCGCCGGACTCGGCCGGAATCGACGCCGGCGAGCGCCGGAGGCAGCGGGGGTTCGGACCGCGTCGGAAGCGCTTCGGGGCCGGGGGTGGCCAGGCAGAAGGCGAAGGGAGGCGCGGTCGGCAGCGCACCCGGCGTGGCGGCGACGGCGGCCCTTAGGCGCGGCGTGCTCGCCGGGCCGTGGTTCGGTGGTGGCGAAAAGGCGCGATTCGCACGGGCCTCCGGCGGCGCCGAGGCGGAGAGCTCCGCCCGGCAAGGTCCGGCAAGGGAGGGAGGTTCGCGGGCGCGCCGGAGCCGGCGACGGGCAGAGGGGATCGATCCCACGGCGACAGAGCGGGCGAGGAGGAAGAGCTCACGGGGGAACGTAGGGACTCGGAAGCGAGCTCGGGGCGGTCGGGCGTCCGGCGAGGAGGAGGTCGAGGCGGCGCCGTCCGGCGATCTGGATCCGCGCGTGAGGTGGGAGTCGGGGCGGCCCCGAGGCGACGAGGGGCGGGGCGCCTGGCGCCGCGGCCGGCCGGGAGGAGGAGGAGGTGAGGACGGGCGGGAGGGCGCCGCGGCGAGGAGGCGACGGATCGGGCGGTTCCCATCCAGATCGTGAGGAGGAGAGGAGGAGGATCGGGGGAATGGGTGCGGGCTAGGGTTTCCACCGGCCGGAGAGGAATAAGGGAAGGCCGGTGGGCGGGGCTGGGCTGGCCGGTGGGCAGTGGGCTTGGCCCGATTGGGCCAGGGGGGGTTTCCTTCCTCTCCCTTTTGTTTTATTTTGCTTTTCTTATTTTTCCTTTTCTGTTTTAATTTATTTAAAATATCCAGACACTTTACAAAAATGTGTGCACCCCACCATAATTAACTTTGTAATATTTGACAACTCCCGAACATTTTAGTTATAATTTTTGAAAACTTTTCATTGCCTTCATAATTTTGAATTTAATTTTGAAACAGTTTTGATTCATCCCGAGATTATCTACAGTGACAGAGGTGACGTGGCACCATCAACGTGAGATTACTGTAGCATGATTATCCGGGCGTTACAAATCTCCTCCACTACAAGAAATCTCGTCCCGAGATTTAGGAGGTAGAAGGAAAGAGTCGGGGTATTCATCTCAAGACGATCCTCGCGTTCCCGTGTGGCTTCCCTTCTTGAGTGATTCACCATCGGACTTTGAGGAACTTGATCGCCTTCGGCGTGTGCGGCGTTCAGCTTGGTCGAGAATGCGGACCGGATGCTCTTTATAGGAGAGGTCCTGTTGTAATTCGAGCACTTCATGGTCCACAGCTCGGATTGGGTCCTTGAAACAGCGTCGGAGTTGTGACACGTGGAACACATCGTGAACCTGAGAAAGGTTCGACGGAAGCTCCAGCTTGATATGCCACTTTTCCACGCTCTCGAGAATAGTGAATGGGCCAATATAGCGAGGAGCTAGCTTGCCCTTGATCCCGGCGGTTAGCACCCTTCATTGGTGTAACGCGAAGATAGGCCTTTTCGCCAAAGTTGATAGACCATGTCTTTATGATGACGGTCATAATTACTCTTTTAGCGTGATCGAGCGGTCTTGAGATTCTCGCGAATAATGCGGACTTGTTCTTCGGCATGTTGGATAATATCCGGACCAAGAGTGGACGTTCCCCGCTTCGACCAGTTCGAGGGGTTCGCACCTTCGTCCATATAACACTTCAAGGGGGCCATCTTGGACTAGCTTGATAGCTATTATTATAAGAGAACTCAGCATACGGGAGAGATTCCTCCCACTTCTTGCGAAGGAAGCGACACAAGCTCAAGCATGTCTTCGAGAACTTGGTTGACACGCTCAACTTGCCCTTGGGACTGCGGATGAAACGCAGATCTTGAAAGATAAATGAGTCCCCATAGCTTCTTGAAAACTTGCCTTAATCTTGAAGTGAATAAGCTGCCACGGTCCGAACCGATAACCAATGGAATACCGTGAAGTGAAACAATTACGACATATAGAGCGTTGCAAGCTGACTAGCAGTGATCGCTTTCTTTGACCGCCGAAAATGAGCAACTTTAGAAAGCCGGTCAATGACGACAAGAATAGCATCATTACCTTTATGCGATTTGGGAAATCCAAAGGACGAAGTCCATTTCAACATGGTCCCATTTCCATTCAGGGATAGAGATAGGTTGTAGAGTTCCAAAGAGGCCTTTGATGTTCTCTTTGATACGACGGCAACGCCACACTCAACAACATAGCGAGCAATGTCTTGCTTCATATTAGACCACGAGAATCTCGGCGAATGTCTTGATACATCTTTGTACTACCAGGATGGATACATAGAGGCGTATCATGAGCTTCTTTCATAACCTTCGAGTCATATTCAGGTTTTCCTTCTTACGGCACCACTAGGCGGCCTTTGAAGTACAAGGCGCCATCATCGAATAGTGAAGAATGAGGATTTCCTTCTTTGAGGTCGCTTAATCTTGTAGACTTTAGAGTCAAATCCTGCATTGTCTTTATGGTGCCCACGAGATCGGGTTCAACAGCCGGTATAGAGGGAACCACGGGAAACAACACGAGATTCATCTTGCGGAACTCCGGAGGAGGGGAGCGAGTGCACGGAGGAACAATATGGAGGTTCAGCTTTCTGAATTCTTCAACAAGTGAGGCTGAACTTTGTGAACTCAAGGTGGTTGCAGAAGACTTGCGCTCAAGGCATCAGCCATTACATTAGCCTTGCTCGGCGTATAGGAAATACCCAAATCAAAGTTCTGCAACAGTCTCCATCCATCTCTGCCGACGGAGTTTCAGGTCTGGCTGAGTAAATGAGATACTTCAGACTTTGGTGGTCGGTGAAGATCTCGCAACGATTACGAGAAGGTAATGTCGCCATCGCTTTAGCGCATGAATGACAGCAAGAAGCTCGAGGTCGTGAACTGGGTAGTTCTCTTCGTGAGGGCGAACTGTCGAGAGGCATAAGCAACCACTTTGCGCTCTTGCATTAGGACACCGCCTAATCCTTGATGGGAAGCGTCGCAGTAAATGACGAAGTCCTTCTTAGTATCAGGAGGAGCTAGCACTGGGGCAGAAGTCAACTTGTCTTTGAGTGCCTAGAAACTTTCCTGACACTTATCTCGTCCATTGAACTTGACCCTTATGCAACAAAGTTAGTCGAGGCACGGCAATCTTGGAGAAATTCTCGGCGAATCGTCGGCAATAGTCAAGCGAGACCGAGAAAACTTCGACTTGCTTAACGCTCTTCGGAGGAGTCCAATCGAGAATAGCCTGAACTCTTTCAGGTTGACGGCAATACCATCCTTAGAGATGACATGCCCAAGATAGGTTACTTGGAAGCCGAATTCACATTTCGAGAACTTGGCATAGAGTTGATGCTCTCGTAGCTTTTCCAAACAAGACGAAGATGTTCAAGATGTTCTTCTTCATTCTTGGAAAATATCGGATATCATCCAGATAAACCACGACGAACTTGTCGAGGTAATCCATGAATATATAGTTCATCAAAGTAGAGAAGGTGGCTGGAGCATTGGTTAAGCCGAAAGACATGACGGTGTACTTGTATGAACCATAACGAGTCACAAAGGCGGTCTTGGGGATATCCTCTTCACGAACACGGATCTGGTGGTAACCCAACCTCAAGTCGAGTTTCGAGAACACCGATTTAACTAGCCAGCTTGATCATAAAGATCATTGATCCGAGGAAGAGGATACTTATTCGAATGGTAGCTTGATTTATGGGACGGTAGTCTTGGACCAATCGGTTTGTCCCATCCTTCTTCTTGACAAAGAGAGAAGGTGCTCCCCAAGGAGAGCAACTTGGGCGAATGAAACCACTTTGAAGAGATTTGTCGATTTCCTCCTTGAGCTCAAGGAGTTCATGCGGCGACATCTTGTAGGGTCGCTTGGCTATAGGAGTGGTGCCAGTTTCAAGTCGATGACGAACTCGACAGCTCTAGCGGGGGAATCCTCGAAGTTCTTCAGAAAAACGTCCCGGAAGTCGCGAACGACGTGAATGTTTTCAATACCCTCTAGTGGTGCAGCGCTCAAGGCATTCAATGCATAGAGCCTTGCCTCGCATTTTGCACCGATGAGCTTGGTAAGTGACTATTTCATCCAAGGGTGTAGCAGATGGATGGTCTTCGTGGCGCAAAATATGGAAGCAGATGCGCCTTTAACCAATTCATTCCTGAATGAGGTCAATGCTACAAGACTTCAAAGACGATGGGAGAGACAAGGAATTCCAGTCCTTCGATTTCAACGGGACGTCGTTGCAAATCATGGAGGTTCGACATTGGCCCGCTGGGTGTGTACTAATAGTGAAGCATTCATGTCTTCACATTTAATGTCGTGCAAGCATGCAAAATCTTCCGACATGAAAGAATGCGATGCACCAGATCAAATAGAACGCATCTTTGTACTGAATTTACGAGAAGTGTACCCATCACAAGAGCAGGTTGGTCTTGAGCTTCGCTCGGATCAACGTGGTTGGCCTGCACTCGACCATAAGGCTTGGCGGTGTTGTTGCGGGGCTGGGTGTTTCCACGGCCGATTCTTTGGAAGGGCCACTGATTCTGGTTCTGTTGCATTCTCTAGCACGGTGCCCTGGTTGTCCGCACCTGAAGCACAAGCCATTATTGGGGGTGGGAACAGGAGCTTGGGGTGGTGGAGCTGGAAGCTTTGGCTGCTTAGTTGAAGCAGGCAGACGAGGTGCAGCATAGCTCTACCTTGGAGCAGGTGCATTCGGCTGGTACATGCTGTTGGGAATCCATATGTTGCGCTTCTGCGAGGACGGGCCCGAAGATGAGCCCGTGTCACGGTTGCGCCTGTTAGAGCTCTGGTATTCCTGCAGACCAGTGTCGACATTGATAGCCTTGTTCACCAAGGTGGCGAAATCAGCAAAGTCGTGCACTAGAAGTGCGAGCTTGATGTCAGCTTGAAGGCCGTCACGGAACTTGATGTAGGGAGGAACCCTACGTGGACGATCTTTCACGTTGGAGCGGATCCTACGGGTAAACACGAGGAACACGCGGAAGAACACGAGGGAAAACACGGGGAAAACGAGAGAGAATGCACTCAACCGACAAGAAATCAATCACACAAGCGCTAGATTATCGATCACATAGAGTGGCACAAGATTCAAGAACAACAAAGGTAAGGATACACGAGTAGCTGTTCTTCTCCGAGAGGAGGTCTTGATGGGGTCCACCCTAGAAGGGGGTCTTGAATCCGCTTGGGGATCTTCTCCGTAGAGGTCCTGATCTCCGAGGAGAAGTAGCCAAGTGGATGAGCAAAGGCTCTCTCACCTAAACATGAGCTAATCCAAAGCTAACCCTAGAATGAGGAGGGGATCAAGTATATGTAGTCTCGGGCGAAGGGGTACAAGGGACATGGCCCTGAGACACTGCGCGCAGGCAGGGGAGGCCGAACGTCCGGGCGTCGTGCGGATGTCCGGACCTTCGCGAGGCGCCGGATGTCCGGGCTCTCAGCCGGACGTCCGGTTAGAGCGCCGTTCAGCAGAACCGGAAGGGGGTGCGGATTTCGGCTGGGAGCCGGATATCCGGGGCTTGGACGGGCGGATGTCCGGCGGGGAGGCGGATGTCCGGGTCCTGTACTTGAGCAGGTTGGCTGAGGGCGATGTGGCGTCTCCAGGGGCCGGATGTCGGGGTCATGGCGGATGTCCGGGGCCTGGAAGGTGATTTTGCTCGTTTCCATTGGTTCTCTTCATCCATGGACTTGGCGGCTTGTCCGTCTTCACGCGCACCCTCGGGAGGTTCCCCTTGACACCTAATCATGCATAGCACATCGGACTTAGGTAGTAGCCATGTCTCGAGTGGATCATATGTGATATCACTAAGGAAAGAGGTCACCTCGTTCTCGAGAACTCTAGCTCTAGCTCGTGTCATGGGTCCTCTTGGCTCTTGATGAGACGGTTGTAGGTCCATGGGGATGACCGTGGGATGCTCCACATCATCTCCCCCCCCCCCTTGGGAGAGATCCGACCTCGGATCAAAAGCTTCATCTCCATGGAAAGGTGCGAGGTCCTTGACGTTGAAGATGTCGCTCACGTTGTACTTGTCTCGAGGTATGTCGATCTTGTAAGCGTTGTCGTTGTAGCGTGCTAGCACCTTGAAAGGTCCATCGGCTCGAGTTAGAAGCTTGGACTTGCGTTCTTTGGGAAAGCGGTCCTTGCGAAGGTGTAGCCACACTAGATCACCTATGTTGAAGACGATGGGTTGCTTGTTGGCGTTGAGCTTGTTTGCTTGGCGTTGTACTTGGCGCTCAATGGTGTGCCTTGTATCTTCGTGCATCTTCTTGATGTAGCTTGCTCGTTCACTTGCATCCATGTTGGTGCGCTCTTGGAGAGGAAGTGGTAGAATGTCCAATGGGGACAACGGGTTGAAGCCGTGAGACGACCTCGAAGGGGACTTGCCGGTAGTTGAATGTCTTGCACGATTGTAGGCGTATTTCGGCGATGGGTAGGCATGCTTCCCACTCCTTGATGTTCTTCTTGATCAAGACACGAAGTAAAGTGGATAGTGTGCGGTTCGTCACCTCCGCTTGGCCGTCGGTTTGAGGATGGTATGCCGAGGAGAACAAGAGCTTGATTCCGAGCTTGGCACATAGGGTCTTCCAAAAGTAACTCAAGAACTTGACGTCACGATCGGAGACGATTGTCCTTGGTACGCCATGGAGTCGCAAGATTTCCTACAAAGAGATTTGCAACATGTGAAGCATCGTCTATATTGTTGCAAGGAATGAAATGTGCCATCTTAGAAAATCTATCCACAACAACAAACACGGAATCCTTGCCATTTTGAGTCCTAGGCAAACCAAGTACAAAATCCATACTAATGTCTTCCCATGGTTGATATGGAATAGGAAGAGGCATGTAAAGACCATGAGATTGAGCTTTAGACTTAGCTTTGCGACATATATAGCATCGGTTGGTGAAGCGTGAGACGTTGCGGAACATCTTGGGCCAAAAGTAGTTGTTGGAGAGCGTGGCGAATGTCTTGTCGCGTCCGAAGTGTCCCATGAGTCCGCCTCCATGAGCCTCTTGCAAAAGGAGCAAACGAAGAGAAGACTCGGGAATGCAAAGTTTGTTAGCTCTCATAAGATAACCATCCTTGATGTAATATTGTTCCCAAGACGTATGCGTCAAACACTTAGCATAAGGAGAAGCAAAAGATGGATCATGCTCATACAAGTCTTTTATATGCTCAAAACCAATAACATTCAACTCAAGTTGAGTGACAAGCATGCATATCGCGTGAGCGCGTCGGCAACTACATTCTCTTTACCCTTAATGTACTTGATCACATAAGGAAAAGATTCAATGAATTCACTCCATTTGGCATGACGCTTGTTCAATTTAGTTTGACCTTTGAGGTACTTAAGCGTTTCGTGATCGGTATGGATGACAAACTCGTGAGGTCTAAGGTAATGTTCCCAAACATGGAGCACACGCACTAAAGCATACAATTCTTTATCATAGATGGGGTAATTAAGTTGAGCACCGGAGAGTTTTTCACTAAAATAAGCAATGGCTCGTTTTTCTTGCATCAAAACTCCGCCAATTCCGGTACCACTTGCATCACAATGAACCTCAAAAGTTTTGTCAAAATTGGGCAAAGCAAGAATCGGAGCATGAGTAAGTAAAGACTTGAGCTCATCAAAAGCGGTTGATTGCAAAGGTCCCCAAACAAAGGAAGTATTCTTCTTGCTCAAAGCATGCAAAGGAGCGGCAATTGTGCTAAAATCTTCCACAAAGCGACGATAGAAACCCGCAAGACCAAGAAAACTTCGTACTTGTTGCAAATTTGTGGGTTGGGGCCAAGTTTTGATTGCTTCAATTTTAGATTCATCAACATGGACACCCTTTAAGGAAACAACAAAACCCAAGAAAACCACTTTGTCAACTCCAAAAGTGCATTTTTTCAAGTTTGCATAAAGGCTTTCCTTTCGGAGAGTTTGCAACACAGATTTTACATGATTGATGTGTTCTTTCATGGTTTTGCTAAACACAAGAATATCGTCAAAGTAGACCACAACAAAGACTCCAATGTAAGGACGAAGCACATGATGCATAAGACGCACAAAAGTACCGGGAGCTTCCGAAAGACCCATAGGCATCACTAACCATGTTGGGGAACGTAGTAATTTCAAAAATTTTCCTACGATCACGCAAGATCATCGTGATGGCATAGCAATGAGAGGGGAGAGTGTCCGTCCACGCACCCTCGAGACCGTAGCGAAGCGTTATAACAACGCTGTTGATGTAGTCGACGCCTTCACGATCCGACCGATCCAAGTACCGAACGTCGGCACCTCCGTGTTCAAGACACGCTCAGCTCGATGACGATCCCGGACTCCGATCCAGCAAAGTGTCGGGATGAGTTTCACAAGACGACGGCGTGGTGACGATGTTGATGCTCCACCGACGCAGAGCTTCGCCTAAGCTCATGACGATATGACTTCTCCGCGCGGGGCTTCGCTAAGCTCCGCGACGATATGACCGAAGTGGAATATGGTGGAAGGGGGCACCGCACACGGCTAAGGAAAGATCCGTAGATCAACTTGTGTGTCTTGGGGTGCCCCCTGCCCCCGTATATAAAGGAGACAAGGGGGAGGTGGCCGGCCCTATAGGAGGCGCACCAAGGAGGAGTCCTACTCCCACCGAGTAGGACTCCCCCCCCTTTCCTAGTTGGACTAGGATTGGAGGAGGGGAGAAGGGGGAAGGGGCGCCGCCCCTTCCTTGTCCTATTCGGACTAGAGGGGGGAGGGGGGCGCGCAGCCCACCTTGGGCTGCCCTTCCTCTTCTCCTATGGCCCATTAAGGCCCATTGACCTCCCGGGGTTCCGTAACCTCCGGCACTCGATAAATCCGATTTCACCCGAACACTTCGATGTCCAAATGTAGGCTTCCAATATATCAATCTTTATGTCTCGACCATTTCGAGACTCCTCGTCATGTCCGTGATCACATCCGGACTCGAACAACCTTCGTGCATCAATACTTATAAACTCATTATGAACTGTCATCGAAACGTTAAGCGTGCGGACCCTACGGGTTCGAGAACTATGTAGACATGACCTAGAACCATTCTAGGTCAATAACCAATAGCGGAACCTGGATGCCCATATTGGTTCCTACATATTCTACGAAGATCTTTATCGGTCAAACCGCATAACGACATACGTTGTTCCCTTTGTCATCGGTATGTTACTTACCCGAGATTCGATCGTCGGTATCCAATACCTAGTTCAATCTCGTTACGGTAAGTCTCTTTACTCGTTCCGTAATACATCATCTCACAACTAACTCATTAGTTGTAATGCTTGCAAGGCTTAAGTGATGTGCATTACCGAGAAGGCTCGAGATACCTCTCCGACAATCGGAGTGACAAAACCTAATCTCAAATACGCCAACCCAACAAGTACCTTTGGAGACACCTGTAGTACTCCTTTATAATCACCCATTCGTTGCCAGGACGCTTTGGTAGTACCAAAAGTGTTCCTCCGTAAACGGAGTTGCATAATCTCATAGTTATAGGAACATGTATGAGTCATGAAGAAAGCATTAACATACTAAACGATCAACTGTTAAGCTAACGGAATGGGTCAAGTCAATCAGATCATTCAACTAATGATGTGACCTTGTTAATCAAATAACAACTCCTTGTTCATGGTTAGGAAACATAACCATCTTTGATTAACAAGCTAGTCTAGTAGAGGCATACTAGTGACATACTGCTTTGTCTATATATTCACACATGTATTATGTTTCCGGTTAATACAATTCTAGCATGAATAATAAACATTTATCATGATATAAGGAAATAAATAATAACTTTATTATTGCCTCTAGGGCATATTTCCTTCAGTCTCCCACTTGCACTAGAGTCAATAATCTAGATTACATAGTAATGATCCTAACACCCATGGAGTCTTGGTGCTGATCATGTTTTGCTCGTGGAAGAGGCTTAGTCAACGGTCTGCAACATTCAGATCCGTATGTATTTTGCAAATCTCTATGTCTCCCACTTGGACTTGGTCCCAATGGCATTGAAGCGCCTCTTGATGTGCTTGGTCCTCTTGTGAAACCTGGATTCCTTTGCCAAGGCAATTGCACCAAGATTGTCACGTAAGATCTTCATCGGTCCCGATGCACTAGGTATGACACCTAGGTCGGAAATGAACTCTTTCATCCAGACTCCTTCATTCGCTGCTTCGAAGCAGCTATGTACTCCGCTTCACATGTAGATCCCGCCACGACGCTTTGTTTAGAACTGCACCAACCGACAGCTCCCCGCTTAATAAAAATACGATCCGGTTTGCGATTTAGAATCGTCCGGATCGGTGTCAAAGCTTGCATCGACGTAACCATTTACGACTAGCTCTTTGTCACCTCCATATACGAAACATATCCTTAGTCCTTTTCGTATTTCAGGATGTTCTTGACCGCTGTCCATGATCCACTCGATTACTTTGGTACCTTCCCGCCAAGCTTACAGCTAAGCATACGTCGTGTCCGGTACACAGCATTGCATACATGATAGAGCCTATGGCTGAAGCATAGGAACATCTTTCATTTTCTCTCTATCTTCTGCTGTGGTCGGGCATTGAGTCCGACTCAATCTTACACCTTGTAACACAGGCAAAAACCTTTCTTTGCTCGATCCATTTTGAACTTTTTCAAAACTTTATCAAGGTATGTGCTTTGTGAAAGTCCAATCAAGCGCCTTGATCTATCTCTATAGATCTTGATGCCCAATATGTAAGCAGCTTCACCGAGGTCTTTCATTGAAAAACTTTTATTCAAGTATCCTTTATGCTATCCAGAAATTCTATATCATTTCCAATCAATAATATGTCGTCCACATATAATATTAGAAATGCTACTGAGCTCCCACTCACTTTCTTGTAAATACAGGCTTCTCCAAAAGTCTGTACAAACCCATATGCTTTGATCACACTATCAAAGCGCTTATTCCAACTCCGAGAGGCTTGCACTGCACCATAAATTGATCGTTGGAGCTTGCACACTTTGTTAGCACCTTTTGGATCGACAAAACCTTCTGGTTGCATCATATACAACTCTTCTTCTAGAAATCCATTCAAGAATGCGGTTTTACATCCATTTGCCAAATTTCATAATCATAAAATGCGGCAATTGCTAACATGATTCGGACAGACTTAAGCATCGCTACGGGTGAGAAAGTCTCATCGTAGTCAACCCTTGAACTTCCAGCCATTTTATGGAATCTGGGCTCACCATCGCTTCTTCATAGTTCGTAGGTTCGCCATGGTCAAGTAACATGACTTCCGAATAGGATTACCGCACCACTCAGTGCGGATTTTGTTCTGGTTGATCTACTGAAGTTCAAAGACAACTTGATCTCAAGTTTCATGATCTTCATCATTATCTTCCTCACTAAGCGGTGTAGGTGTTACTAAACTGATTTCGTGATTTAACTACTTTCCAATAAGGGAGCTGGTACTATTACCTCATCAAGTTCCACTTTCCTCCCACTCACTTCTTTGAGAGAAACTCCTTCTCTAGAAAGGATCCATTTTAGCAACGAATGTCTTGCCTTCGGATCTGTGATAGAAGGTGTACCCAATTGTCTCCTTTGGGTATCCTATGAAGACACATTCGATTTGGGTTCAAGCTTATCAAAGTTGAAGTTTCTTCACATAAGCATCGCAACCCCAAACTTTCGAAGCGACAACTTTGGTTTCTTGCTAAACCATAGTTCATAAGGCGTCGTCTCAACGGATTTTGACGGTGTCCTATTTAACGTGAATGCGGCCGCCTCAAGAGCATAACCCCAAAATGATAGCGGTAAATCTGTAAGAGACATCATAGATCGCACCATATCCAATGAAAGTGCGACACGACGCTCGGACACACCATTGCGCTGTGGTGTTCGGGTGGCGTGAGTTGCTAAACTATTCCGCTTTGTTTCAAATGTAGACCAAACTCAGAACTCAAATATTCGCCTCCACGATCAGATCGTAGAAACTTTATTTTCTTATTACGATGATTTTCAACTTCACTCTGAAATTCTTTGAACTTTTCAAATGTTTCAGACTTATGTTTCATTAAGAAGATATACCCATATCTGCTCAAATCATCTGTGAAGGTGAGAAAATAACGATATCCGCCACGAGCTTCAACATTCATTGGACCACATACATCCGTATGTATGATTTCCAATAAATCTGTTGCTCTCTCCATAGTACCGAGAACGGAGTTTTAGTCATCTTGCCCATGAGGCACGGTTCGCAAGTGCCAAGTGATTCATAATCAAGTGACTCCAAAAGTCCATCAAGATGGAGTTTCTTCATGCGTTTTACACCGATATGACCTAAACGGCGTACACAAATAAGTTGCACTATCATTATCAACTCTGCATCTTTTGGTTTCAACATTATGAATATGTGTATCACTACTATCGAGATTAAAAATAGACCACTCTTCAAGGGTGCATGACCATAAAAGATATTATTCATATAAATAGAACAACCATTATTCTCTGATTTAAATGAATAACCGTCTCGCATTAAACAAGATCCAGATATAATGTTCATGCTCAACGCCGCACCAAATAACAATTATTCAGGTCTAAAACTAATCCCGAAGGTAGATGTAGAGGTAGCGTGCCGATCGCGATCACATCGACTTTGGAACCGCTTTCCCACGCGCATCGTCACCTCGTCCTTTGCCGTTGTTCGCAATCCGTAGTTCCTGCTTCGAGTTGCAAATATTAGCAATGTAACCAGATCAAATACCTGTGTACTCTGCGAGCTCTAGTAAGGTACACATCAATAACAAGTATATCACATATACCTTTGTTCACTTTGCCATCCTTCTTATCCGCCAAATACTTGGGGCAGTTCCGCTTCAAAGGACTACCGCTTGCGGAGAAGCACTCGTTTCAGGCTTAGGTCCGGACTTGGGTTTTTCTCCGATCAAGAACTTGTTTGCTGTTCTTCTTGAAGTTCCCTTCTTCTTCCCTTTGCCTTTCTTCTTGAAACTAGTGGTCTTGTTGACCATCAACACTTGATGCTCCTTTTTGATTTCTACCTCCGCAGCTTTTAGCATTGCGAAGAGCTCGAGCATAGTCTTTACTAACCCTTGCATATTATAGTTCATCACGAAGCCTTTGTAGCTTGGTGGCGTGATTGAAGAATTCATCAATGACACAATCATCCGGAAGATTAACTCCCGCTTGATTCAAGTGATTGTAATACCTGCACATTTTGAGTATGTGCTCACCGATGAACTGTTCTCCTCCATCTTGCAGCTATAGAACTTATTGGAGACTTCATATCTCTCAATCCGGGCATTCTGTTGAAATATCAACTTCAACTCCCGAACATCTCATATGCTCCATGACGCTCAAAACGTCGTTGAAGACCCGGTTCTAAGCCGTAAAGCATGGCACAATCGAACTATAGAGTAGTCATCAGCTCTTGCTTTGCGACGCTCACAACTTCGGCTCAAGATCTGCAGCAGTTCGTCACCCAGCGGTGCTTCCAGGCGTAACTTTTCTCGTGCAGCAATGAGGATTATCCTCGAGTTACGGACCCAGTCCGTAATTGCTACCATCATCTTTCAACTTTGCTTTCTCAAGGAACGCATTAAAATTCAACGGAACAACAAAGACGAGCCATCTATCTACAAAGAAACATAGACAAGCAAAATACTATCAGTACTAAGTTCATGATAAATTTAAGTTCAATTAATCATATTACTAAAGAACTCCCACTTAGACAGACATCTCTCTAGTTATCTAAGTGATCACGTGATCCAAATCAACTAAACCATAACCGATCATCACGTGAGATGGAGTAGTTTTCAATGGTGAACATCTTATGTTGATCATATTCGCTATATGATTCACGCTCGACCTTCGGTCTCCGTGTTCCGAGGCCATATCTCAGTATATGCTAGGCTCGTCAAGTATAACCTGAGTATTCTGCGTGTGCAAAACTGGCTTGCACCCGCTGTAGATGGACGAGAGCTTATCACACCCGATCATCACGTGGTGTCTCGCACGATTTAACTTTGGCAACGGTGCATACTCGGGAGAACACTACTTGATAATTTTAGTGAGAGATCATCTTATAATGCTACCGTCAATCAAAGCAAGATAAGATGCATAAAGGATAAACATCACATGCAATCAATATAAGTGATATGATATGGCCATCATCATCTTGTGCTTGTGATCTCCATCTCCAAGCACCGCCATGATCACCATCGCCACCGGCGCGACACCTTGATCTCCATCGTAGCATCGTTATCGCCTCGCCAACTATTGCTTCTACGACTATCGCTAACGCTTAGTGATAAAGTAAAGCAATTACATGGCGCTTGCATTTCATACAATAAAGCGACAACCATATGGCTCCGCCCGATTGCCGATAACTCGTTACAAAACATGATCATCTCATACAATAAAATATAGCATCACGCCTTGACCATATCACATCACAACATGCCCTGCAAAACAAGTTAGACGTCCTCTACTTTGTTGTTGCAAGTTTTACGTGGCTGCTACGGGCTGAGCAAGAACCGTTTTACCTCGCATCAAAACCACAACGATATTTCACAAATAGACTCCGCTTTAACCTTCTCAAGGACGGGCGTAGCCACACTCGGTTCAACTAAAGTGAGAGAGACAGACACCCGCGGTCACCTTTAAGCAACGAGTGCTCGGAGCGGTGAAACCAGTCTCGCGTAAGCGTCTGCGTAATGTCGGTCCGGCCGCTTCATCTCACAATACCGCTGAACCAAAGTATGACATGCTGGTAGGAAGTATGACTTGTATCGCCCACAACTCACTTGTGTTCTACTCGTGCATATGACATCAACGCATAAAACCAGGCTCGATACCACTTTGTTGGGGAACGAGTAATTTCAAAAATTTTCCTACGATCACGCAAGATCATCGTGATGGCATAGCAATGAGAGGGAGAGTGTCCGCCCACGCACCCTCGTGAGACCGTAAGCGAAGCGTTATAACAACGCTGTTGATGTAGTCGACGCCTTCACGATCCGACCGATCCAAGTACCGAACGTCGGCACCTCCGTTCAAAGACACGCTCAGCTCGATGACGATCCCGGACTCGATCCAGCAAAGTGTCGGGATGAGTTTCACAAGACGACGGCGTGGTGACGATGTTGATGCTCCACCGACGCAGAGCTTCGCCTAAGCTCCGCGACGATATGACTTCTCCGGCGCAGGCTTCGCCTAAGCTCATGACGATATGACCGAAGTGGAATATGGTGGAAGGGGCACCGCACACGGCTAAGGAAAGATCCGTAGATCAACTTGTGTGTCTTGGGGTGCCCCTGCCCTCAGATATAAAGGAGACAAGGGGAGGTGGCGGCCCTATAGGAGGCGCACAAGGAGGAGTCCTACTCCCACCGGAGTAGGACTCCCCCTTCCTAGTTGGACTAGGATTGGAGGAGGGAGAAGGGGAAGGGCGCCCCCCCTTCCTTGTCCTATTCGGACTAGAGGGGAGGCGCGCAGCCCACCTTGGGCTGCCCTTCCTCTTCTCCTATGGCCCATTAAGGCCCATTGACCTCCGGGGTTCCGTAACCTCCGGTACTCGATAAAATCCGATTTCACCCGAACACTTCCGATGTCCAAATGTAGGCTTCCAATATATCAATCTTTATGTCTCGACCATTTCGAGACTCCTCGTCATGTCCGTGATCACATCCGGACTCGAACAACCTTCGTGCATCAATACTTATAAACTCATTATGAACTGTCATCGAAACGTTAAGCGTCAGGACCCTACGGGTTCGAGAACTATGTAGACATGACCTAGAACCATTCTCGGTCAATAACCAATAGCGGAACCTGGATGCCCATATTGGTTCCTACATATTCTACGAAGATCTTTATCGGTCAAACCGCACAATGACATACGTTGTTCCCTTTGTCATCGGTATGTTACTTACCCGAGATTCGATCGTCGGTATCCAATACCTAGTTCAATCTCGTTACCGGTAAGTCTCTTTACTCGTTCCGTAATACATCATCTCACAACTAACTCATTAGTTGTAATGCTTGCAAGGCTTAAGTGATGTGCATTACCGAGAAGGCACGAGATACCTCTCCGACAATCGGAGTGACAAAACCTAATCTCAAATACGCCAACCCAACAAGTACCTTTGGAGACACCTGTAGTACTCCTTTATAATCACCCGATTCGCCAGTGACGTTTGGTAGTACCCAAAGTGTTCCTCCGGTAAACGGGAGTTGCATAATCTCATAGTTATAGGAACATGTATGAGTCATGAAGAAAGCATTAACATACTAAACGATCAACTGTTAAGCTAACGGAATGGGTCAAGTCAATCAGATCATTCAACTAATGATGTGACCTTGTTAATCAAATAACAACTCCTTGTTCATGGTTAGGAAACATAACCATCTTTGATTAACAAGCTAGTCTAGTAGAGGCATACTAGTGACATACTGTTTTGTCTATATATTCACACATGTATTATGTTTCCGGTTAATACAATTCTAGCACGAATAATAAACATTTATCATGATATAAGGAAATAAATAATAACTTTTATTATTGCCTCTAGGGCATATTTCCTTCAAACCACTCATATAAACCAAATTTGGTTTTGAAAGCAGTTTTCCATTCATCACCCTCTTGTATGCGGATTTGATAATAGCCACTTTTAAGATCAATTTTTGAGAAAAAGTTGGCTCCACTAAGTTCATCAAGCATGTCATCTAAGCGAGGAATGGGATGCCTATATCGAACGGTAATAGCATTGATAGGTCTACAATCGGAACACAAGCGGAAACTTCCATCGGGCTTAGGCACAAGAATAACGGGAACGACACAAGGGCTTAGGCTTTCACGTACATGGCCGTTGTCGATGAGTTGTTGTACTTGCCGTTGAATCTCCTTGGTTTCTTCCGGATTGACTCGGTATGGAGCTTTGTTTGGTAGAGGCACTCCGGGGATGAGGTCGATTCGATGCTCAATGCCTCGAAGAGGAGGTAGACCCGGAGGTAGCTCATCGGGGAAAACATCTTGAAATTCCTGCAAAAGAGATTGAAACACCAAAGGTAGCTCGTGAATGGTGTTAGTTTTTGGTTCTCCATCCTTGCACACAAGGACAAAGTGCATCATGGTAGATGGGTTCTCACACACTTCTCTCATCTCACTTTTGGTGGCAAATAGAATGAGATTTTTCTCTCTAGGCGAAGAGTCGCTCAAATTTGGTTTGTGGCTCTCACTCACTTTTGGGTGTATCACTTTCTCACTCTTGTCTATATGAATGGTGGCTTGTTTGTCGTCTAGCACATGACTAGGAGACATAGGTCGTAGCACATATTCTTTCCCTTTCATCTTGAAGCTATAGTGATTGGTGCGCCCATTGTGGATGACACCACGGTCGAATTGCCATGGTCGACCAAGAACTAGGTGGCAAACGGTCATTGGGACCACATCACACTCCAAAGTGTCTTCATAAGCACCAATTTTGAAGGAGACTTGGACCGTATGCTCAACTCGTATAGTGCCGGAGTCACTTAGCCATTGAACCTTGTAGGGGTGTGGGTGCTTCCTCTTGACCAATTGTAGCTTGGAGCATAGTTCTTCACTTGCCAAGTTGTGGCAACTACCTCCATCGATGATGACCTTGATGGACCGTCCATTGATGCCGGCTTTTGTGTGAAAGATGTGGCATCGTTGGTCTTCTTCTTGTTGATGTTGAAGAGTCAAGACCTTGGAGACAACGAGAGCGGGGCTCGAATCCTCGTCACAAAATACTTGATCATCTTCCTCTTCATTCACTTGCCGGTGCATGGCCACTTGCTCAAGGGCTTCCATTTCCTCCTCACTCATGGAGTCATATGTGCCATCGTCGTTGAGGATCATGGTGCGCTTGTTGGTGCATTCGTATGACTTGTGGCCTCGGCCGCCGCAAGTGAAACACTTGAAGGAGCTTGTCTTGATGGTCTCATCGGTCGGAGTAGAGGATGAAGCACGCGGCTTGAGGTTGCTTGTAGTAGGAGGAGGACGACTTGAACTTGTCGATGTTTTCTTGTAGCTTGACTTGTCGTCGTTTCTTGAAGAAAGCTTGGTCGAAGTAGATGTTGGAGGAGTCGTTGAAGCTTGGTTGTTGGAGAAACCGTAGGTCTTGGATGAGTACTTGGTGTACTTGAAGTCATCTTGTACTTGGCATTCCGCCTTTGTAGCTTGATGCACGAGCTCAATGAGGGATGAGTATGGTTGGAAGTCGGCGATCTTCTTGATGGGGTGATTGAGTCCATTCAAGAAACGTGCCATAGTTTGCTCATCATCTTCCTTGACATTGGCTCGAATCATGGCTATCTCCATCTCCTTGTAGTATTCTTCAACGCTCTTTGTTCCTTGCTTGAGTAGTTGGAGTTTCTTGAAGAGGTCGCGATTGTAGTAGGTTGGCACAAAACGTGCTCGCATGACATCCTTCATTTGAGCCCAAGTGGTGATTGGAGGTTCACCTCTTGCTTGTCGTCGCTCAATGATTTGTTCCCACCATATGAGCACATAGTCTTGGAACTCAAGGGAGGCCATAGCGATCTTCTTCGCTTCATCGTAGTTGTGCAAGCGGAAGATTTTGTCAACCTTCAATGCCCATGAGAGGTAGTCTTCGGGGTCATTGCTTCCATTAAACTTGGGCATAGTGAATTTTAGCTTGTCAGAAGCGTTGCTCTTCATTGTGTTGTTGGCGATGTTGATGATGACGCCCTTGACGTGGGATGTACTCGCCTTCATGTTGCTCTTGGCGCGGAGGAAGACCATGATCAAGTTGCTCTTGTTGAACTTGAGGTTGAGGTGGAGCTTGATGAGCTTGTGGAGGAGCTTGAGGAACTTGACGTTGTACATGAGGTTGGTAGTTCCTCTCTTGGATTTCTTCTCGAAGGGCTTCCTCTTGATTGCGCCGTTCGCGATTGCGGTCGGCGACGGCTCTACTTGATTCTTGAAGGGCACGTTGCGCCTCAAGAGCTTGCGCTTCACGTTGTCGTTGTTGAAGACGTTGAGCCTTGGCGTCTTGTTCGTCTTGGTGACGACGTGCTCGTTCTTCCTCTTGTTGGCGACAAAGACGTTGTCTTTCTTGAGCTTGAGCAAAAGCTTCTTGGTTTGATTGAGGACGAGGAGCTTGATCATCAACTTGCTCTTGTGAATGCTTGTCATGTAGCGGGTTGCGAGATGCATGACGGTCTTGACGAGCGGCACGACGAAGAGTGTTCGAAGTAGGTGTACTTGAGTCGTAGAAGGTGTCGTCGGAGTGTCGACTCGAGCGGCTCCGTCTTGATGATGAAGAAGTGGAATGATGCCGGGTTCTCATCAACGTGCGGATCTCGTCCATTCTTGCATCATTCTCTTGCTTGTGAGCCTCAAACTTGTTGTCGAAGTAGTCTCTTGTACGTTGCTCGGAGAGTCGCAAGTCGGTGGCGAGGTTGTCGATGCGGTCGCTCATTGCTTGTTGTTCTTGGTGCAACGCTCGTTGTGCACCAAAGAGGTGGCTCTTGGTGACGTATGAAGACATGTCGTCGTCTTGCTCAATGAAGAGTGGGTTGGTAGAAGAACTTGGCCTATCCATCATTCCAAGCAAGATGTGAGTGGTAGAACGGGAAAGAACGTATACCAATGTACCTTTGACCGATGTTGAAAATGAATCAAGTTCACTCAAATGCGGACAATGAAATAGCACTCTTGGTACCGATTCTTGTCGGTTCTCACACCTACACAAATAAAAGCTTATGGTGGAGCTCGGTTAGGATGGTGGCACAAAATTTGATGCAATTGTAAGTGAGACTCAATAAAGTTGGAAATGATTCACAAATTTGCAAATGCAACAAGTAGACCAATAGCAAGATATGGTACACGGAAACACACGCGCAAATAGATAATATGGGGTTATGCAACCAAGGATGAGCCAAAATGTGGAATTCACCAAGATGCTCTTGTTGCACAACACTAGAGAGACGCTAGCACGATTGCACGATAGGCGGATACAAACTTGTGCACAACCTACTAAGCAAAATGCAACGACTTCTATCCCAAGTATGCTATATGTATGGTGTGTCGATGTGTTGATCCAAGATGATCAAGTATGACAATCTTAATGTTTTATGATGCTATGGTTCTTGCTCATAAGCTCTTTGCTTATCTTTCCCTCTTTGCTTAAAAGCTTGATTGGCTCTTTCTCTTTTGAGCTCTTTTCCTCATGCAAAACTTCACGAACCAAGATAGCGATTGTGTATGCGATGACAACTTTGTGACACACAAGTTGATGCTAAGATATGCACCACTTTGGTATGGTATGTATGCTATGGAGTATGATCACTAATGTGCACAAGTCGTGTTGCCGGCAATACTCAATGGCTAGTCTCGATGGGTAAGCAACGCAAAAGATGGGCTATGATGGTTATCAATGCAATTGCAAGTAATGACAAAGGTGTCGACGATGTTACCGTCCTTGACGAAGATGAGCGGTGATGATGTTGATGTTGAACCGTACCTAGATAGCCGAAACACAAAAGGATACGGAAAACCATAACTCAAATTTTCAAGGCAAAAGTTGGCAACATTGTCGGAATTGGTAGAGGAAAAGGCTATGGTGGTGTTATGTGGAGGTGGTGGGGGTGTATGGAAGTGTATGTGGGCACGGGGCAAAATTTGGTGAAAGTTAGGCGGTGATCGGGGTGGTGGAAGCGATGGATGTCACCAGGGGCCGGAAATCCGGGCTAGGAGCCGGATGTCCGGGGCGCCGGATGTCCGGGCTGATCGGGCCGGATGTCCGGGCTGCCGGATGTCCGGGCTGTTCGGGCCGGACGTCCGGGCACGAAGAACACCGAGGGGAGAGGTCGAAACCGGTCAAAAATTCGGGCGAATTTGTGGATGAAAATTGGGGAAAAGATGGGGAAAAGCTAGATCTACCTGCAACACACGAAATCCACGGATCAAATCCAACAAAATTTCATCACACTAACAAATCACAAAAAATTTGGGGCTATTTTTGTGGGGAATTTTCGAAATTAGGACAAAAACAACAAAATCAAGCTAGAAAAAGAGGGGTAGGGGCTCCAATAACGTGATCAACGTGGCTCATGATACCATAGATGATGTAGGGCGGAACCCTACGTGGACGATCTTTCACGTTGGAGCGGATCCTACGGGGAAACACGAGGAACACGCGGAAGAACACGAGGGAAAACACGGGGAAAACGAGAGAGAATGCACTCAACCGACAAGAAATCAATCACACAAGCGCTAGATTATCGATCACATAGAGTGGCACAAGATTCAAGAACAACAAAGGTAAGGATACACGAGTAGTTGTTCTTCTCCGAGAGGAGGTCTTGATGGGGTCCACCCTAGAAGGGGGTCTTGAATCCGCTTGGGGATCTTCTCCATAGAGGTCCTGATCTCCGAGGAGAAGTAGCCAAATGGATGAGCAAAGGATCTCTCACCTAAACATGAGCTAATCCAAAGCTAACCCTAGAATGAGGAGGGGATCAAGTATATGTAGTCTCGGGCGAAGGGATACAAGGGACATGGCCTCGAGACATCACAGTAGCAGGGAGGCCGGACGTCCGGCGTCGGGCGGATGTCCGGCCATGAGGCGCCGGATGTCCGGGCTCTCAGCCGGATGTCCGGTTAGAGCGGCCGTTCAGCAGAACTGGAAGGGGTGCCGGATTTCCGGGCTAGGGAGCCGGATATCCGGGGCTTCGGGACGGGCCGGATGTCCGGGCGGGGGAGGCCGGATGTCCGGGTCCTGTGTACTTGAGCAGGTTGGCTGAGGGCGATGTGGCGTCTCGAGGGGCCGGATGTCCGGGGTCATGGCCGGATGTCTGGGGCCTGGAAGGTGATTTTGCTCGTTTCCATGGGTTCTCTTCATCCATGGACTTGGCGGCTTGTCCGTCTTCACGCGCACCCTCGGGAGGTTCCCCTTGACACCTAATCATGCATAGCACATCGGACTTAGGTAGTAGCCATGTCTCGAGTGGATCATATGTGATATCACTAAGGAAAGAGGTCACCTCGTTCTCGAGAACTCTAGCTCTAGCTCGTGTCATGGGTCCTCTTGGCTCTTGATGAGACGGTTGTAGGTCCATGGGGATGACCGTGGGATGCTCCGCATCAGAACTTCTCTTGTCTGCGTGCATCAGTTGCAATATCCTCTTCAGCATAGCGAGACAAGTCCAGGAACTCTCGCTGATAAGCTTCAACAGTCTTGTTGCCTTGGGTGAGGTTATGAACTCACGCTTCTTCCGGTCCATGACCCTTGAGGGATGAAGCGGCACGAAAGCAGCTTGGAAGTCCGCCAGTGATGAGTGTTCCAATCGGCAGAGTACGCTGTGGCTGTCCCACCATTGAGCTGCGGATCCTTCAGAAGAAGGAAGCAAAGGTGACATAGCTGGCGGGGCTACATCAGCAGACTCCATCTCATAGGTGATGTCACGGAGCCAATCATCAGCATCCGTGGGCTGGGTTGAGCTGCGGTACACTGGGGTTCAGCGTATGAAATCCTGCAGAGTCGTTGTGTTTGGCTGCTGGTTCATATTGGGGCGAGGAAACGAGCCATCATGTTTTCCATGAACTGGCGATTCATCTCAAGCTGTTGGATCATACCAGCCATGTACTCAAAGCGGTGGTGGGAAGTTGCCACCACGACCACGCACCAGCTGGTCTAACCATCCTGCTAATATATAACAGGTTGTTCAAGATTTGAGAAATTATGCAAAGGACAAGAATCGCTCATGATGAAACATGCATAATGAAAGCGAGACGATAGAAACTACATAGTAGTCGGCATATCTTACAAAAGGGATCATACATAGAGTTCGGTACACAGAGTTCAGTACATAGACTAAGACATCATAGGCGGCACGCAGCTCATGGCGAATACATCTAACACTAATTAGCAAGCCTACATCAGTCCCACGCGGTATCGCTGGAGGTAGTCAGAGCTGAAAGCTGGTAGTGCGGCAGCGGATAGTCCTCCACGTCGGTGACCTGTGGGCCGCGGATACTCTGGTGCCACCAAGTGGCAGAAGAGGACCAAGTGCGGGAGAGTAGCCTCCCGTCGCCCGCCAACCGACACCCAGGGCATCACGGTCTGGCTGGGTAGATCGCAGAACGCGGCAGCTCTCTGGATCGGAAAAAGGGGTGCAGCAGCGTCAGAGCACGGTAAAGGTGCTGACGGGTGATGTACAACTCGTGGCGAAGAGCTTAGTTAGCTCGATCCAGCCCATCAGCATGCAGAACAAAGTTCTGATGGTAGAAGGGCTCTCTGGTGACGATGGAGTAGGCAGCAGTGTAGTAACCCTCCTCACCAACATCGACGCGATAGCAATGTGCTCAAGGGGAGGTGTCCAACTCTCGATACTCTCCACGAAGACGTGTCGAGCAGCATAAGCAGCATCGTGGACGCCATATCGATAGTCACCCCAACACCATGTGCGGTGTGCAGACAAGAGTGGAGTCATACTCCCGAGTAGAGGTGGATGATGGCGCTGCATCGCTCCTCGGTTATAGTCCCGGTACTCCTCAAAGACGGTGTACTCGGGGTGCCAGCGATAACCCAGGATAGGTCATCAACTCGGCTAGCACCGCAGTGATCCCGAGGCACCAATGGCCGTCGTGTGGCGCATTTACCTGCCTCGTGGGTTCCATCTGAAAACAAAGACGTTTCAAAGGAGTCAAATGACAGTGTGGAAATTGATCAAAATACAATTCCAAGAAACAACTATGGCTTTATCCAACTTTGGGGTGAACGTGGTCACGGGATCCTAGTGTTAGTTAGTAAAATCGTTTAACCCGAGTAGAAGAGAGTTCAGAGCCCCAGAGTAAAGGTCGAGGAGTAAAAGATCCTAGTACCACCCGATGGCGGCGTGGGCCGTAAGGCACACAGCCAAGTTAGTAAAAGTTTTGCAATGTCTAGACTCGACTTCGCCAAGGAGTGTGGAAGGGGGATTCCTACCGGTAGTCGGCTCGATACCATCTTGGACGCTTCGATTTAATCGTACACTAATCATGCACGCAAATGTGTACGATCAAGATCAAGGACTCACGGAAGATATCACAACACAACTCTACAAATAAAATAAGTCATACAAGCATCATAATACAAGCCGGGGCCTCGAGGGCTCGAATACAAGTGCTCGATCATAGACGAAGTCGTGAAGCAACAATATCTGAGTACGTACATAAGTTAAACAAGTTTGCCTTAAGAAGGCTAGCACAAACCGGGATCTGACAGATCGAAGAGGAGCAGCCTCCCGCAGGATCCTCCTAGCTACTCCCAGTCGTCGTCGGTGGGCTGTACGTAGTAGTAGGCACCTCGCAGTAGTAGTCGCCATCGACGGTGGCGCTGGGCTCGGGCTCCATCGTCTGTTGCGCAATCGAGTATAGATAGGGGAAAGGGGAAACAATGCAACCGTGAGTACTCATCCAAAGTACTGCAAGCAAGGAGCTACACTACATATGCATGGATATATGTGTAAAGGGCCATATCGATGGACTGAACTGCAGAATGCCGTAATAAGAGGGGATAGCTAGTCTTAACGAAGACTACGCTTCGTCACCGTCTTGCAACAGTAGAGGAGGGCAAACTCAAGTCCTCCAAGTAACATCACATAGCAATAATCCTACCCGCGATCCCTCCTCATATCCCCGAGAGAGAGCGACCACCGGTTGTATCCGCACTTGAAAGGGTGTGTTTTATCAAGTATCCGGTTCTAGTTGTCATAAGCTCAAGGTACAACTCCAAGTCGTCCATCAAGATCACGGCTATTCAATAGATTAACTTCCCGCAGGGTGCACCATCTTACCCAAAGACGCTTGATCCCATTTGGCGGACACACTTTCTGGGTCATGCCCGCCGCGAAGATCAACACGCCGCAGCCCCACCTAGGCACAACAGAGAGGCCAAGACGCCGGTCTAAACCTAAGCGCCAGCAGGGCCGGCCCCATCGCCTCGAGCACACCTGCGTTCGTGGGCGGCCGGAAGCAGACCTAGCCTAGTGGCGCTCAGCCCAATCCGGCCAAGCGCTCTGTCCGACGTCTCAAGTGCTTTTACCGATACCACGACGCGGGATACCCATAACTACTCCCGCGAGATGGTTAGTGCGTATAAGCTCAGTAGCCCACTCAGATCAAAATACCAAGACCTCGTTAAGCGTGTTAAGTATCCGCGAACGCCGAACAGAGCAGTGCCCACCTCTCTCCTAGGTGGTCTCAACTGCCTGCCGCTCCGCCTCAAAGATCCACTCATGGTGCTCCATCACCACCCGCCTTTAGTCTCCACATGTATCATGTATAAGTATATAGTATATACCCGTGATCACCTCCCGAGTGATCACGGCCCGATAGTATAGCACAATGAGACGGACAAGAATGTAGGGCCACAGATGAAAATACTAGCATCCTATACTAAGCATGTAGGATTGCGGTAAAAGGTAACAACAATAGTAACAAGGACAAAGCTATGCATCGGGATAGGTATAATGTAGCAAGAAAATGCTACACTACTCTAATGCAAGCAGATAGAGTAGAATAGGCGATATCCGGTGATCGGGGGCTTGCCTGGTTGCTCGCAAGAGAGAGGGTCGCCAACTCAGTAGTCGAACAGCAGCAGCAGTCGGTCTCGTAGTCTACCGGAGAGAAGAGGGGGAAGAAACAATGAATACCAAGTAAACAGATGCATATCGATGCATGTCATGACAAGTAGCGATGCTAGGCGTGCCCTAACGTGGTATGAGGTGATACTGGTTAAGGGGGGAAACATCCGGGAAAGTATTCCGGTGTTTCGTGTTTTCAAGCAGGGAGCCGAGGGGAAAGTTGCGTGTTCGATAGGTTAGGGGTGTGTGGCGATTAACGTCTGTGTATCCGGATTCGCCTCGCTCGCTCGAGCAACTTTCATGTTGAAAATATTTTAATCCGAGTTACGGATTAAAAGATATGATTTTTAAAGATTTTATTAATTTCGAATTTAATTAATTATTTATTTAATTCAAAAATGGATTTATGACGTCAGCATGAGGTCATGCCGACGTCGGAATCAACAGGTTGACTTGGTCAACTGACATGTGGGTCCCGTTCGTTAGTGATGCTTAACTAATTACCCTAGTTTAGTTTAATTAACAGTAGTTAATTAGGTTAATTAGCCATTAGGTTAATTAATCAGGATTAATTAAATTAATTATTTACTTAATTAATTAATTAATTAATTAATTTTATTCATTTTTATTTTCATTAATTATATTTATTTAATTTCCTTTTCCTTTTTTCTTTTATTCAAAACGCTCAAAGGGGGTCCCCATGTCGCTGGCAGGGGTGGTCCCACAACCTAGTGACCGAGTCAATGTCGTCGTGAGGGCCTTGGGCCCACCAATCGATGGCTCAAAGCGGGGGTTCTGGTCGGCCACGTCGGCGGCGTCGGGGTTCGCCGCCACGACCATTTCACGGCGGAAGTTCGTCGGAGATGGCCGAAACGGCTACAGGCACGTGAGGAGCGGGTAGGCTCATTCGAACGAGCTCCCATCGCCGCGCCCATGGTGGCAGAGCATCGCCGGACTCGGCGGAATCGACGCCGGCGGCGGCGGGCGGCGGGGTTCGGGACCGCTTAAGCCCACGGGCCGGGTGGCAGGGGAGAGGCGAAGGGAGGCGGAGGTGCGGCAGCAGAACCCGGCGGCGTGGCGGCGGCGGCGGCCCTCGGCGCGGCGTGCTTTCGCCGGCCGTGGTTCGATGGTGGCGAAAAAGCGCGGTTCAAGACGGGCCTCCCGAAGCGCGCCGAGAGGGAGAGCTCCGGGGGGGGGAAGGTCCGCGAGGGAGGGAGGTTCATGGCGCCACGAGCCGCGAGCGAAGGGAGAGGGATCGATCCCTCACGACGACAGAGCGGGCGGGGAGGAAGAGCTCATGGGGAACGTGGGTACTCTAAGCGAGCTCGGGGCGGTCGGGGCGTCCGTGAGGAGGAGGTCGAGGCGGCGGCCGTCCGGCGATGCGGATCCGGCAGCGAGGTGGGAGTCGGGACGGCCCCGAGGCGACGAGGAGGTGGGCCTGGCCTGGCGCAAGGCTGGGCCGTGGAGGAGGAGGAGGTGAGGGCGGGCGGCGGCCGGCCGAGGCGACAGGATCGGGCGGTTCCGATCCAGATCGTGAGGAAGGAGGAGGAGGATCGGGGGAATGGGTGCGGCTAGGGTTTCCACCGACCGTGGGGAATAAGGGAAGGCTTACTGGTCAAGAATGGCAATTTGGGCAAAGTGGCTTGGCCTAGTTGGGCCAGGGTTTCCTTCCTCTCCTTTTGTTTTATTTTGCTTTTCTTATTTTCCTTTTCTATTTTAATTTATTTAAAATATCCGGACACTTTACAAAAATGTGTGCACCCCACCATAATTAACTTTGTAATATTTGACAACTCCTAACATTTTAGTTATAATTTTGAAAACTCTTCATTGCCTTCATAATTTTGAATTTAATTTTGAAACAGTTTTGATTCATCCCGAGATTATCTACAGTGACAGAGGTGACGTGGCACCATCAACGTGAGATTACTGTAGCATGATTATCCGGGCGTTACACCCAGCTAGCACCCCTTCATCATTTTAGATAGGAGTAGCGGCATGTGTTGTCAAGATGGTGGATTCAGGCACATGGTTGTAATACTTTGTAAGGTCCTCGAGAATAATCAATAAAGTGGCCGTATGCATCTCCCAGATGCAGAGGCCGGGGGTCATCCTCCTTTTCTAAAAAAAAAATTCTTTCCTTATTGATGCAGGTTAGAGTGCAGCTTTCAGATAACTTTCTTTCCTTGGGATAGTTGGAATACTATGACTAGATATACAATGGTAATGTTATCAGTGTTAGGCCCTTGCATGATTTCTGTGTAGCATGTTTAGACTATCAGCGGCAATCTGAGCCTCCTAGTAAATGGAGGGGCTCTGATATAGCAATAAAAAGAATACAACTGTTACGGTGATTGACGATTTTACGAGCCGTCCATCCACCTAAATCCGACAGTAGAAAAATAGAAGTTATAAGGAGTTACAAAACTAAAATTACGAGAAATTACATATAATGGCGGGACTATTACAAATTTTGGTGGGGCCAGTTAGTTATTTCAAGGGTAAATCGGTCATTTTCTTTGGAATTTTCCCCATGGCAATGTCATCTCCCGATCCACTCAGTCTCATCTCACCGGCACCTTGCCCCGCGGCTGCCCTGGAATACCACCGTCCAGAAACTCCCCGGCTACCTCGCGCAGCGCCGGCGCGAGGACCTGGGCGACGGGGCGGGGCGAGGTCCTGGAGGCAACCCCCGGCTGTGCTTGGTCGTAGTGGTCGCGAGAGGGAGCCGCGGGCGCGAGGACATGGTGGCCAAAGACGCCGGTGCGACCGTGCGAGGACCTTGGCTTGGGGCCGCTCCCCCACGGCCCTGCCGACGCCGGCGCGAGTTCCTGGAGTCGAAGCCCCGGCTGGGCTTGGCGTAGTGGTCGACCAACGGAGCAAGGTACCTCGCCCCTGCTCTCATCTATTCCCACCCTCCCTGCCTGCACGTTCAGCGTCGACCAACTGCTCCTTTCACCACCTTGAAATAAAGATTCAGTCAGTAGTTGAGTAGTGACCACACCTAATTGTAGCTATTGCAGAACATGGTTCGTATTGTTCCTCTGAAACTCTGAATCTTGTGTTTGGTGTTATTTGTAAAACCAAGTACTAGTAGAACATGATTCCTATTTGATCAAGCTGACAGTTGGTAATACCCCTCTGCTGCCATGACTTTCACAGTTGTCAAGGCCTATAAAATTTTCATTCAGGAGACTACAACCATTCCTCCCATTGCCTGGCTTTGGAAAGCCTGCACTCAACTGAAACATAAAATCTTTTTCCGGTTGTTGATTAACAACATGCTGAACACCACAGAGCTCCTTCGAACGAAGAATTTCTTCATTCAGGACACAGATGTGTCATGTGTGATCAGTATGTCCTAGAAACCAGAGATCGCCTATTTTTTCACTGCGATTTTGCACAAATTTGCTGGAAATATGTTTGCCCCAATTGCCTCCTCTGTCAGAAGGATTCAGGATCAGCTTAGTAACTTCAACACCATGCTTCATATTTCATTTGCCATGAACAGAATCATTTTGATTTCTTGGGCCATATGGAACACTCGCAGTAAGTTCATTTTCAGAGATATCACTCCCAGTATATATGCTTGCAGAAGCAGATTCAAAGATGGGCTTCAATGGTTGGTCCACAGAGCCAAAATAAAATCATATGCTACACTCTCAGATTGGGCTAAATCTTTCAGATAGCAAGCACTAGCAGGCCTCAGTTGATTGTTGTACTTTCTTATTGTATTTGTACTTTGTAGGCCTAGCTTTTTCTTTTCTTGTACATAACTATATACTTCTAAAAAATCTACAAAAATGCTCTGGGGAAGAAATTCCTACAGGTTCGGGTCAAAAAACTAGTGAAAGTGAACTCATTTTTTATGTCATAACCCCATACGTTATTTCCAATAATCTTCATAGCCACAACCTCCAAAAAAAAAAAATTGTATCATAGCCACATGTCGAGTTCCACCGAAGTATTAAATGTCTTTCACTTATAGTGCCAGATACCAATTTTGATGAATGTCTTTTTGTAAGTATCCATACGTTTGTAGGCATCTTTCCTCAAGGATAACTGACGTATCCTAATAAATGTACTCCATTCGCTTGAATTTACAAGGCTTATTTGATTTTTCTTTACATTAAAATAGGTTGGCAAAAAAGGAGCATTTCAAAGCTTGGCATTATCTGAGCATAGTCACGACGTGGTGGGAGCACGTCGTCAGCAACTTTGAAGGCCACGTTGTTGCAATCTTCCAAATGTGCTAGCAGCAAAAAAAGGTGAGTGCATATTGTTAATCTCCTTGAAACAAAACTCTCTTATATTTTTCTTCAAATTCCTTTACTGACCATGCTCTGTTTTCCAAGGATGAGTAAATTACAGGCAAGCAGGAACCACCAGCTGCTTCTTCCATCAATTCTTCAATCTTTTGCTCCATATTTTTGCTCATAACTATCCAACAGTTCCTAGTTTGCATAGATGCTGAACTTCTTGTTTCAAATACTTGGAGACGCTTTTGATCCAGTGGCAACTTGCGGGCGTAAATAATGTACGTTATAATGTCACTGAAGGGAGTTTCACAGTTCATATTGTATGTCATGGACGCTGCAGATTATGGTCAATCTATTTCATGCAGTTTACTTTCATTTCTTGCAAACATGTCATGTGAAATAAATTTCAGAGTCCAGACAGAAATCTAGAACCAATGATGTTTATCGAGTGAAAGAAATTGCATTATGGCATGTTTACAGGGATCAAATCTCTGCGCCGATGCTCGAATTGAAGCGGTGTTTGTTCAGACTAATGCTAGCAGCATACATGAGAACAGAGTTTCATACTTGAAGTGAGCAAGGCATGCTCCGAGGTACATCCCCTGAGCCTGAACTAGTGACGTTGAGTGCCTGAAGACAAGTGCCCGATTGCGGGGTGTTCTTTTCGCCGCCCCGCCCTCCCCTCAACCTCTCCCCACCACCGTGCAACAACCACCCCTGGCCATCCCTCTACTACTAACCCCTTGAAATTCTCTGGCGAACCTGCACCACCCCCACCCCTAAGATAGACAATGGGGGAGATGCTACCCCCTGTTGCACCCCTGCAGCCTAAGATGGGCCCGAACGACTAAGATGGATACTTGTAATCTCGAAACGAGTTAGATCCGTACTTACGAGCTTGAACAAGTAAGATCTGTACTTGTGTGCCCGAACGCCTCATAGTTGTACTTGCAAGGACTCGACATGCTAGTTAGTAAGCAAATGAAGGAAACCATTAAGTACACAAGATCGTCATGAACATATACAAAGAGAAGTGATCCACCTCTCTTTCTCTGAGAGATTGCTTGAACAACAAGTTTTCGTACATCTATCTGACGCTAGTAGTTACATATATACAATATAAGATCTCTTACAATCCCTAGCATATGATGTCAAGTTCCACATGGTATTCTCCGTCTTTATCTATGACGTGGTCAAAAAGAATCCCGCCAATTTCTCTTGAATTGCTTTTATGCGATCTTGTGGTAGGAGTTCCTCCCGCGGCTCCCAAAGCTAATTTAAAGAAGGAGGTCAATACATATATATAAATGAAACTCAACACAAATGATGGTAATAAAATAAAATTGTGAATATTATTGCTTACGCACTTCAAAATCTTTTTTAGAGTAGCCCCGCTTAGAGGTCGTCGCATTGTAGATGTACTCGCAAACGTAGTATCCACAAAATTATTCCCGCCTTCCCGCCACAACCACTTTACGAGAAATAGAGGTCAATCAAACTGATAATCAAGCATTATAAATGGTCTTGATGAAATTAGCTACAATCAACGGGAGATGCGCGGAACTAGCCAGTAGTACTTACTTTCGGGTGTGTAAATCGCAGCTTCCTCGGCAGTCTCGGGGCTTCTGCGGTGAACACTTTCCAAACCCTGCGAGGCAAAGAAAATAATTATTACTTGATATGAGGAAATGAACAAAGTTGCCGATACGGTGCGATAGTGATCGATTGAACTTACTTCTCGAGAAAATAATTATTACTTGATATGAGGAAATGAACAAAGTTGCCGATACGGTGCGATAGTGATCGATTGAACTTACTTCTCGAGCATTTCAGTCATGTCCGCGTACTCCTTGGGATCTTTTCGTCTTGAGTCTAAGACGGTTACTAGTCCCTGCTCAAGCTCAATCTCTAGGAGAATAAAGTGGAAGTTGCGCTTGTTGCGCTGCGTCGATATACTACTGAAGCTTCTTGACGGGTATGTCAAGTTGGTCGTTCGTCCAAACACACTTCCCTGTTTTAGGGTCCAAGGTTCCCCAACCCTGAAGAACCAAGTCCTTGAACGGTCTGGCCAGTGCAATGTCTCTGGTTCGACCCCTTTATCAAGCAAGTCATTCTCAGCCTTGTCCCACAACGGCCGGGCTTTGAGGTAGCCACCTGACCCCGTGCGATGGTGAAGCTCCTTTTTTGCAGCAGTTTTCTTGTTTGTCGCTGACATCTTCTTACTCTTCTCCGATGTCTTGTGGGCCACAAATGCGTCCCAGTGATCTCTTATCTTCTCAAATCGGACGGTGAATTCTGGAGTCTTGTCTTTGTCGACAAACGTTGTTTTCACCTCATTCTTCCACCCCCTGAATAGATCTGCCATCTTCTTAAGAGCATGAGACTTGACTAATGGCTCCGTAGCTGCCTTCTCCGGATCCTTCTCTGGCGGTAGGGTGAAATTTGTCTTCAGCGTTGTCCAAAGATCATCTTTCTGCCTATCGTTGACGTAAGACACCCCAGATCCACCCCATGACCCCTCGTTCTTCCTTGCCTGGACATCGACGTCCCCTCTCCTTCTCCTGGGTGGCTGCGTCCGTCCTTCTGCTCTGAATCGCGAGGAAGAGAGGGTGGGCAGAGATGGTCGGCGATGAGCAGGGCCTGGCGATGAGGCGGCAGGGTGGCCGTATTTGGGCCACCACGCGACACGGACGAGGCGCGGCTGGCTGCTGCCTCCCTCGTCCTGCCGAGTCGCTCCTCGGCTTGAGCTCAAGGGGGCCAGGGCGACGAGGTGGAGAAGGAGGGCTGGGAGGTCGCCGGTGGCCGGTGAGGGCGAGAAAGGAGAGGAGGCGGCGGCGGCGGCAGGAGAGGCGACCGCGGGGTTCGCGGGGGAGACGCGGGTTAGGTTTTTTCTCTCTCGTTGCCCGCTCGCTTCTTTTTCTTTTCTCTCGCTGCTGCCCGCTCGCTCCTGCCCGCTCGCACTATTGATAGCGATTTAGGTGCCGACGTGGATGGCGCCAACCTGCCTAGCACTTCTTGAGGCTTTATATGTTCAATTTCGTCCATGAATGCAAGATGGTTGCCAAAGTGGACGTGTAGATAGCTCGCTACCAGAAACCACCTTATATCGCACTGGCAACAATCTGCACTTCTACCTTGTGGTCCTCGGTTCAAGACAAGTTGACCATTTTTTGGAATGTTTTTCTTTCGAAGAATAGGGATCGAATCTATGACAGAATTGTACTTACCCACCAAACATTATTCTTTGCATAGCACAATTGTGATCTCATTGTATTATGCACCAGCAAAATATATAAGGAGTCAATGGCATAGCAGCCCCAACTTTATCAATCTTCAGGAGCCCCGGCAATACAACGCCCAACAAGATCATGCGCCCGTCTAAATTTCTTTAAACCGCAAGGCGAGCAATACAACCCCCAATACACACACACAAACCCACAAAAAAAATGCAACTCGTTACTTCGCCACATTTGAAGAATGCAATCAAGCTACAGGGATGGAAAACCACACGGCCTAGTTCATCAAAACAATGTTGCTCATATAACCGTAAGATTAGGCATTCGCCATAGGCAGATAGCAGCAGGGAAACCTGTTATGATCCCAAACACATCCCATTCAGATCCGTTCCACCTCACCAACAGTATTTCCAATCTTCATATGTACATGACCTCAAAATGCCGCCGTTGAAACAAGTCCCTGCACCGCAACGTCCATCATGGACGCCCACAATCACAGACCATGTGAGCAAACATTAGTCCTACTTCTTTTGGTCAAAAGTATTAGTAACATTTTCCTAAATAAATGAGGCAGCAACTTTGCTAGAATAAAAGGACACTTGCAACCTTGTAAATCCCTGAAGTCCAACTCTATTAAGTTCCATTCGATAAAAATCAATAGGAGTAGTTATTTTAAATGAAAGATAGATCCCGGTTCCCTAAGAAAAGCAAACAGCATTAAAGGAAGTTCATACTGAAGTATCACGTTCTGATGACAAGATTTCATTTGCTCTCTACTCACTTTCACGGTCCAGTGTTATTATCTTTGAGCACTAAAATTTGTAGAAAGCATGATTAAATAATTTATGATATGAAGGATATAGATGCACTGGTCAGGCTTCATGGTAAGTAAACTGTAATCACTAGCAGAATTCGTTGTAAGCTGGGAAATTGAACATATTAACCTGAGTACCTAACAAAATAAATAGCCACACTTTGAAAAGGGCATGTTTGAGTCATTGTCAGTTTAACAGAATTTTCTCCTTTTGACCTTACATCAGCAAATACACAATTGTATCACAAACTAGCAAATGACTGGAAGCATGCAAAACAATTGTATCTAACATTTCAGATTAAACACTCACCATGCAAGGCAGAAGTCGAGTATTTTGTATCTAACTCCAGAACAGCATCTTCATAAGTTCATGATTGTGTATTTGTCACCAGCAACAAAGTGTCAACCAATTAGAAGTAGTATTACTAAAGACTTGAGCATGCCTAGTTACAGAGAATGGAATACTTGCAGAAAATTAATAGTACTACCACAAAATAGGAGTACCTAACAGTGCATGATACAAAAGTTGTAGATTAGATTGATGGCAAGGGCAGTTCAGACTGTTATGTACACGTATCATATGCATATGCCCACACAATCAGGACTGTTTGCATCATCCTACCACAAAAACATGCTTAGTTACAGAGAATAAAATACTATTAACCTGTGATTACTTGATAACAGGACCACAACGCAATAGTTTCCTATCACGAAACCTCTTGTAGCTAAAACCTTGCTGCCATCATCTCCTACACAACATGTATGCACCTACCTTTAGTGGGCGGGAAGGTCGCCGGCGGCGCTGACTAAGGCAGTAGGGTATCTGACGTACGGTGTAGAGTAGCAGTTCTTGTGAGTAACGATTTATACTGAATCCCAAAACAAGAAAATGCAGAGCAGGAACTGAACTGGGGATTGATTAATTCCTGAAAAAAAGAACACATTTTGGTGTTTTCCAATCTTCCATTACTCAGAGTTGAACTAAACATAGATCAATCAAGAACCAAAGAGAAAAGGGGCTGTGGGGGAGACGAACCTGGATGGCAGTCTGGCCACAGGGTCTAGGGAAGAGGCCGGAGCCGTTCCACGCCTTGCCGACGAAGTTCCCGATGACGGCGTACAGGGTCGGCCGGCACGCGGATTGGATGCGCCGTGACGTAGGGCCTGCAGTACTGCTGACCGACCGGAACCTTGGCGGCAGGAGCGACAACAAGGCCGCGGACTGCCGCTTCTCGCCTGGATCGGGGTCGCCGCGTGGGGATGATCCAAAGAGCGCACGGCGGCTATGCGATGGAAAACTGGTACGGCCTGAACGTGCCGTGCCGTGAGGAACGGAAACGGACGAGTGATTCAAGTACTATTATACCCTTTTAGAAAGAAAAAAAACTTAAAATGATTTTGCCAGATCTAATGGCTAGAAATAATCAGAGGTAGAGTTACATGAAATTACAAATTGTAACTCCCCAATCACCATAAAAGAGCAAGAAATGACAGATAGTTTAGTGGGGAGCAAACTCAGCAAGACAAAATAGTATAATCATTATCCTTTCAGATTACTCCTATTTGCTTATGCATGTCCTTGTCCAGATCGGTCCTGATTGTTTGACTTCTCGAAGAAATGAAGCTGCATATCCCCAACCTCAATTGTTGTGTCATCATCGAGGACACCTAGCTGCTTGTTGTTCTTCAGTTGCTCTTAAGATTAATGTCTTAGATATTCTTAGGAGAGAAATTGTATGGAATTTAATGATCATTCATTTCAACAAATACACATGATATTTCCTTGTAAAAGGTTACCTTCCAATTTATGGCCTACTATCAAATTTAAGGTGAGCAAAAGCGGAGGAGGTGGCGCGGTGATCCGAGACCAGGATGGAGCGTTCCGGGCGGCGCTTTGTCATTGTTTCAGGGGAGTTGACGATCCTGAATCGGTGGAGATTCTGTCCTGCAAGAGAGCTCTGGAGGTGGTGAAGGAGATTAATGCCGAGAAGGTACACGTCGAGCTTGATTCCCAGCGAGTGGTACGGATGCTAACGAGTCATCAAAAGGAGCTGTCGAGTGCTGGGCCGTGGATACAGGAGATCAAGTCTATGCTGACTTCGTTTTCCGATTTTAAAGTTACATGGGTTCGTAGGTCTGCTAACGTTGCCGCGCACAAGTTAGCGAGAGTCGGTGTCGGTGATGAACTTTGTAAGGTTTGGTTGGGGCTTCCCCCGGATTGTGTGCTTGATGTAATTTCGGATGAGATTCCGAACGCATACGATTAAATAAAGCGGCAATAGTTTCCCTCAAAAAAAAAATTTATGGCCTACTATTAAAGGGGAGTTAGTAGGTTGTTTTGTTTCCACCAACCCGATCGATCCTAACATCCTTTGGTTTTTTCCCTTGCAGCGATTCCTGACTGCCATCAATTTGTTTAGGAACAGATGCCCATCCTCCCATGTCCGGTTTTTAGTACGTGTTGGTTTTTGGCTCTAATGATCTTGTTCGACCGACTGCTACAAACAGATGCCCCACCGCTCCTTTTGTTATGGACTCATGTGGGGCCTCGACAGATCCACTTCCTTACAGAAAACGAAAACAATCAACCATCAATCAGAAATCTCCCCGTTATTACTTTCCTTACGATGCATACACAGCAGCCCCAGGCGCTCAGGCCTTTTCTTTCCTTTCTTTGTTACACCTTTTCTCCTCCTATATCATTTCGAAAAGATTGAACTAGACGATTGTCGTCTATTCGAGACTCATCTAGACATGACAACTACTCCCTCCGTTCCCAAATAATTGTCTTTCTAGCCATCTCAAATAGACTACAACATACGGATGTATGTAGACATGTTTTAGAGTGTAGGTTCACTCATTTTGCTCCGTATGTAGTCACTTGTTGAAATCTCTAGAAAGACAATTATTTAGGAACGGAGGGAGTATGTGTATAGGATACAAATATGAGTTGATTCTAGCATGTCATGTCGGCTCTAGGATACAAATATGTGTAGACTCTTACCCCTCAAGTTCAGGAAAACCAAGGGTATCATATGAATTGGATTACGTAGTAGACAAAGAGATAAAACGTACATGGTTGCATTCATATAGACACTGTTTTATTCTTAGGAGGGCTTAGTAAGGTCATGTATGGTTCATGAATCTCGGCTATTTCTTTACAATTCTTTTTGGAAGTTTCTAGATCATATGTCCAGCATGTGCAATTAGGAGGTTAGCGTTATTCTGAATGTATGAACTTAAGGAGGCCCCGATGTTTTGAGTTTAGATGTGACAATTTAATTTCACAATTTGTCATAGATTTGTGCAGTAGTAGCATAGTTGCGACGCCTCTATAACAATTCTATAATTGAAGGGGTATTTTATCTATTATCTACTCTAACTAAATTATTTTTGGTTTACCTGACGAAAATTCTGTAGTTTTTCCAGAATTGTGTTATCTATCTTGCGCCAATTTAACCACTTCTTTCTGAACTGTAGAGTCCACAATGGTTAATTTTATTATCATAGTAAATATTTTTTTCCTATTTTAATCATGATGGCGTGGAGGGGGGAGAAGGGGGGCAATATAGTGGAGAGGGGTGGGGGCGTGGCAGTGAGAGCAAGGTGCGAGCTAAATGGTGTGAGGTCGAGGGGGGGGGCAACAATGAGAAGCCGTGGTTGGCAGAGCAGGCCGGGGGAATGAGATGTGAGTTTCACCGCTACGTCGTGGGATGAGTGAGGGGGTGAATTGCTTTTTTTAAGATAAGAAGAGAAGGAGCGGTTGTTTGCTTTTAAGGGGAAATCAGTTGTTTGTTATGAGAGAAATGTCACATACTTTTTATATAGTGAAAAATATCACAAACTCTAAAATTACCAACAAATGATTTATAGGTGAGCCTACATGTTAATAAAATTGGGATGCGCCTCACTCCACTAAAAAGCATGTCATTCACTTCGACTAAAAACGGTCACCTACTTGCATCTGGCAGCTCACCAATAAATATATATTTTATATGAGCTTTGTTTAACTATGTTTATATGTTCATCTTTGTATATCAGAGATAAAAACCGAGGCATCGGGTGATGCTTTGAAAATATTGATTGACAAAGTCACTAACATAGCTATGATGGACTGGACTAAAAACTCATCGAGTTCTACAGAATTAGAAGAGATGCATACAAATAATTGTTCTTCTTTGTAGAGATGTTGCACGTGATAATACAGAATGTGTATTTCTATATATTTTATTTTTATAGATTATGAGAGAGATGAAGATGGATCATGTCGATGTTTAAAAAGTAATCCGACGTACGACAAGGGTCCCAATGCGATGACATTGGAAGAAGCCAAAAATTCACCAAGTTTAGTACATATATGCAATAAAAAAAAGCCCCGTAGCAACGCACAGGCATTCTACTAGTGATAATAAGTGGTGGGTTACATTGTCTACTTGGATGGTACATAGCTGCAAGTAATGAGAAACAAATTGTTTGGATATATATAACACCATAACATGAAGCTCATCAGCAGGTAGCAGCCACAGAAGATAACATAATCATCAAGACTGAAACAGCAGCGGTGGTTTAGCATTCATTTGCTGATAAAAACGTTAAAAAAACAGAATTGATGGTATTCATCAGAAGTTAGGACACAATCCGATCCAGCTACGACCAACTATAACTCATAGTTGATGGAGTACAGAATCCACTGTCATTCAGTTGTGATACGTCAGGCTGGCTAAATGTGCATGGTCATCAACCAAACTTAGGAGAATGAACTTATCAAATAAATCTCTCAGACACAGATGCAAACTAAAATAGAGTTGGGGTGATCTTTTACCGCATCTCTGAACAAACCACCCAAGATGAAACGGAGGCCAACATTTCAACAACCGGCGTTGCTTTTTGCCAACATTTCAACAAACCACCCAACATTTCAAGAACAAACCACCCGAAAACTATGTACCATTTCAGTATAGACAAAAAAAAGATTAGTAACCTCGGAAGGTTAAAAAAAGGCCAATAAACATGGGAGGTAGGAAAAACAGGTCAACTTACTTAGAAGGAGACCTATCATGATGCAAGCCTAAACATTTCTCTAGGAACGGTAGTGTCCAACTGCAAATGATAGGTTAGATGCTAGTTGGTGAATTAAGAGAGAAACTATTTTAACTGGTATTTCTCATGTTTGCAATCAAAACATTCATAAAGAAGGTTGAAGCCTTTTCAGAAATTGCCCCTAAAAAAGGTTTAAATTTTTGAACATTCATTTTGTATGCATCCTAAAATCTTCTGGATCCACTATGAGATTGAATTTGATAACTGTGAACCAAAACATAACCATGGTTAAAAGTCACAGTTAGATCAAATATGGATGAGGAAAGCAGTAAAGCCAAACCTATGACGTTTCTCTCGGTAGAGCACAAAATCAAGAACCAAAACTTCAGTTACCCATGAAGCAATTCTTTCATATCTGACCTACCAAACCTATGACACGTAGTGCCTACACTTGTCGCGTAAGTGCTCCAAACTGAGCCAATGCTCAGCCTCTCATGGTCCTTCAACAACTGTGTACACGTTGCGTATGGGACTTTGAAGTAGGAGCACACTGCTGTAGCATGGTCTGCCTCAAATATGTAGTTTGAAAGCCCGCAGAAGTCCACTAAAAAAAAGCCACAGTGGATCTTTTCTCCATTTTGGTAAGACTACAGAATTGAAGACTGAAGACTGTTTTTTGAATTCTACAGTATAGAGAGCAAAGTAAACTGAACAGGAGATTGGCCTAAAATAACTATGATGCTATAAATTTGATGAGTTAAAAAAATTAGGGGAAGGGCTAGAGATGCTCTTACCAATTGAAGTGGGGGATAGTAGTTCAAGTATAGTTCAAAATTATTTAATGCGTACAGTTTATAAGGTCACTTAGAACCCACATTTTCATAGCCGTTCAAAGGCTACCATTTCATATTCTCAGAACAATTGGACAGAGATTGAAGGCTTCCAGTCCCCTGGTAAAACTGACAGCAGCTTTGTACACATGGGAGAAATGTTGCCATGGTGCTCTTCTGATAAATCATACTCTATACTTACCGCTGAACTAACTAAATCTAGGTCACTGCCGATTACAAAAGAAGTTAGGTTACTATAGTAAGCGCTTCTATACTCTAATTCTGGATACTGTCGCTATGCACGGTACCATTTGGAGACCCTAGTGCTAAACTGGTATTGAGATCACATGGCTATTCTCGGTACCATTTCGACAACTACACTGAACCCTGACCAATGCCCTGTCTTTCTGGATGTTGAACTGCACTGAAGCAGAGTGCTCTTTTACCAAGAAACTTTATTCAAAAGAATCCAAAATTCCGGTGACTTCCGTGAGGACCGACATATTTACATTCAGTGAAAAAATAGTGATACCTCAACTCGATCCAAAAGGAAATAAGAGTTTAATTGTTTGGCCAAATTCCTCAAAAAGTGATTGAATTTCTGTCAAATCCCAGAAAACAGAACTGGCCCTTTTCGCTGAACTGGAGACCAAACATCGGTGTTTCCTAAATTTGGCCAAACCAAAGTTTAAGAATCCTTTCCCCTAAATTTCAACAAAGTACAATAAATGGCAGACATGATAATTAAAACCTTGATGGAGTTGGTCTCACAAACATGGAAGTGCATCTCAAAAATGAGGTACGGATAGGAGAAATAATTTGCACTACTGGAGACTAACATTATTGTTGCCTATGGGGATATAGCATTAATAAGTCTCAGGTGAATGCTTCATTCTGAATAAAAAAAGGTACGCCATTTCCATTTTCGTAGAAATTGTATTTTGAAGGCAAGAAAAGTGTGCCAACAATAAGCTCACCATGATTTGTGTACGAATTATGTGATGAAACAGGGGAATGCTTTTTTTTTACCAAAGTGAGCCATCAAATATATTACTGAATGATGAACATGCCAGCATGATTCTCTGAAATTTATGGCACAGTATAACACAGGGATTAATTATGTCCAGGGAAGGGAGCCAACAGTGCAAGGTATAAGATGGATTCTGCATAAGGAAACGCCCAAAACATTCTAGTAGTTAGAATTGAAGGAAAAATCAATGTGAACATGGCATATCTGATGCTTTGCACCATCTCACTGCTGTAGGCTAGCAAATCTACTGACTACTGCATGTGCACATATTTTGTACCTACAAATATGGGTGCATGTTCATTTGATTATGCTAATTTTTTTAATTGACTGCAAAACCATATACATAGAAAACATACCTTGAAACGGAGTTGGTTCAGTGCATATATGGCACCTGTATATGTTTCCCTCTTTAGTAATTTTCTCCAGCATATTTGGCATCCCATGTCAGTCGGTAGTTGAGATAACCTCAGTGATTCTTATCTTGAGCTTATAATATTGAGTCTGTGATGTAATGGAACTATAAGTTGGAGGCGCATGTAAACGAAGGCATTGATAGTGTAAGGTGGGTATTTATACCATGGCTTTACTGGGGTCAACAGCTGCCAAAGCTGCAACAGTCCATTCAGTTGCCTGCCGTTGGCCCTGTCCCATATTTCACAGCTCAATTTGGTAAAACATGCCACTTGTACTGCATATGGGTTACCATAAGCAACCAGTGGATACAAATAAACAAAAGTCATAATTAGATCCAAAATATGGACAGTACCTTGCCACCATGGCCTTCATCTCAGGGATGTTAACATTGATGTGCCATCTGGGTGATGAGGTGTTTTTAAAAGCCAGTGTGCCTGTAGATTTCAATTAATTATGTGTTCTAAGAACTCATCTTGTTGTTGCAAAAGGAAGATCAACTATCATAAAGGGAAGCACAAAATATCATTGCCTGCATAGTGGTCCACCATCACTCCGACAAAAGTAACACGACAGGTTTAGTTCTGGACCATTCACACAATGTATCGCCATCAAATGATTCCGCAAATTCCCCCCAAAGCGCCGCAGTTGTGGACTTTCTGCAAAAAAGACGTATTCATTTGAGAATACATTATGTTTCATCGAAGAAACAAATAAAGAAGTATGAAAAAATCACATACTGTCCACCTGTAATGTAAATTTGACGCCTTGACTCATGAACAGAGCCAATAGGAGGTAAAACATATGTTACCCTAGTGATTAGTGCAGCCATGTCTGAAAAATAAAGATAGACATAATGTTAAGAACCGTTATGAATAGCAAGAGAACTAGAAAATAGGGAACTTCGTCGGGTCAGGAACAACTGGTTCGGCCAATGTCTTATGAATGAAGCTAAGCCAATGTCTTATGAATGAAGCTAATTCTGTACGAATGATCAACTGCTCTGTATTTGTGTCTGACTCTAAATATTTGGTAGCCTTCAATTGTATAGATGACCACTTCATGGAATGTATCTTTAAACATAGCCATTTTATCCTTTGGTATTGATCCTTCTGCTTTACCCCCCGTGCAAATAAAGGAAATCTAAAGTGTACCCATGGATAGAGCAAATCTTGTGACAGAACAATCAGTACCGTTCTTACTTTGGAATTGACCATGATGAAGTTCAGACCATACAGCTTCAGTGTTCCCATATTGAAACAGTGAACTTGAAATCAAACGTGTCTTTCCAGATTTCTTAACATGGGGCCCTCCATCAGAGGCAACCTAAAGATGGTACACTGGATTATGAAATGAATGGTTATAGATATGCTACCAAAAGTTAAGCAGTATAACCTTTTTTGACAATTAAAGGCTAGTTGATATCAATAAAGAGAGCTAATAGAATGGCAGTGTGTTAATCAATTTCTTCGCTGATTCTATGGTTCCGAATTTGAAAAGAATTCCAACGCCAGCATGTCAAACTATTTTTTCGCACATTCTAATGGAGGGAGAAATAGGATAGACAAATTTGATGGATGACATAATGGAGAAAGAACAAAAGAAGTGTATTAAGGAGGGTGGACGGGGAGAAATAGGGTGGCCTCACCTAGTCAGAAGTGCCCGTGTAGAGGTGGAAACTCAACCTGCATCGCCATCATGTGCCGCGCGCCATCAGCGTCAGCTATTCCCCGTCGTCCTGCAGTAGCTTGTGGCCAGAATTTGTGGTTGCAGACCTCCGTGGCCGAGGGAGGTGAAGGTGCTAGTGGTAGTGTTGGTGGAGGAGGCGGGCAGTCAGCGGCAAACGGGCGTGCTCGAGTGGCGAGGTCGCGGGAGAGGCGGCTGTGGGGCTGCAGTGAGGCAGAGGAAGGACCCGGACTGGGCCCGCGTCGCCCTAGGAGGCGCGGTGGAAGGCGAAGGGGAACACGACGGGGCTGCAAATTTGCCCACCTCCGGCTGTAGGCCGGGTCTTGGACCGACGGACTGCTGGCTTTCATGGCCGCCAGGGGAGAGGTATGAGGTGGAGAGGTCGAAGGAGGGGCGTCGCCGCTCCTGCTGCCGTCCCCCAAGAGGGATTTTTTTTTTCTGAGAGGAGGAAGAAAAGGCCCAACACTCGAGAAACGGCCCGGTAAAAATGGCAGAAAAACGGGACAGGCGGAAGTTACCGGTATTTCCTATTTGACGCATTCTGCGTCAAATTGGCGGAGGTTCGCAGAAGGGAGCGACGCGAAGAGGTCAGTGGGCCGCGGCCCATTTAGCGTGGCTATTGCGGGCGGTTTTCTCCCGGTTTTGGGAACCTTCTAGAAGGTTCCCCGAACCGGTTTTTCTTTTTCCTGTTGTTTTTCGAGGCTGGTTTTTTTTGTGTTTTTTTCTGTTTCGGTTTTCCTCTGTTTTTTTATCTTTTCTGTCTCTTTCTTCTTTTCTTTTTCTTTGTCTTTTTGAAAGATTCGAAAATTTATAAAATGTTTAGAATACAAAATTGTTCCCAAATATGAAAATATTTTTGGGGTTTTCAAACAAATTCATGTTTTCAAAAAATGTTCACAAATTCTAGGAAATGTTCGTGCTTAAAAAATGTTCCCATTTTAAAATATGTTTCCGTATTCAAATTGTTCGTAAAGTTAAAAATGTTCCCAAATTGGAAAAAATGTTTCCATATTCAAAATTTTAGTGAAGTTAAAAAATGATCGCAAATTTTAAAAAATGTTTCCATATTCAAAATGTTGGTAAAGTCATAAAATGTCACATTTTCAAAAAATGTTCTTAACTTTCATAACAAATTCATGTTTTTCAATATAATGTTCGCAATTTGGAAAATGTTCACCTTTTTGAAAAATGTTCGTGCTTTCAAAACAATGTTCATCTTTGTGAAAAATGTTCGCACTTTCAAAACAATGTTCGTCTTTTCTGAAAAATAGTCGTGCAATCAAAACAATGTTTGAAATTTTCAAAAATTAAAAAAAAGTTCACGCAATTCAAAAAATGTATAAATTGTTTAAAAAAATCATGTTTCAGAAAATGTTCCAAAATTTTAGAAAATGTTTGTGTATTCAAAATGTTTGTAAAGTTGAAAAATGTCACATTTTCAAAAGATGTTTGAAAATTTCAAAACAAATATACGTTTTTCAAGATAATGTTCGCAATTTGGAAAATGTTCGTCTTTTTGAAAAATGTCCGCGCTTTCAAAACGATGTTCGTCTTTGTGAAAAAGGTTCGCACTTTCAAAATAATGTTCATCCTTTCTAAAAAATGTTCGTGCAAACAAAACTACATTTGCAATTTTCAAAAATGTTCGCACAATACAAATTCTGAATAATTTCCCATTTTTCAATTTTTTCACATATTAAAAATCTGGGAATTTTAGAAAATGTTCCTGTTTTCCAAATTTGTTCACCAATTCAATAAATGTTCATTTTTTGAAAATTGTTCACAAATTATGATATGTTTGGGAATTTCAGGGATGTTCCAATTTCCAAAAAAAATCAGAAATTCAGAAAAGTTCCTGTTTTTGAAAATGTTTTCGTTTGTCAAAACTCTTTTACAAAGTTGAGAAGTGTTTGTGTTTCATAAAACATTCAGGGTTTTTTCCAAAAAAGCGTTCGGAATTCTTAAAATATGTCGTATCTGGGCGTATGTTGCTTCTTAAAGGTTTAAGTTGCTTTATGTTCAATAACCTGTAGTAGCTCAGCTGGTTGTATTTCGTGGTCTGTTTGTTGAAATCTCGTGTTCGATACCTGATGAGGGCTGCTTAATTTTTTAGCTACTGTATGATTCGCTTCCGAAGCTTCCGATCGTTTTCTTCATGGGCCAGGTGAGGGCTGCTTAACTTTTTAGCTACTGTATGATTCGCTTCCGAAGCTTCCGATTGTTTTCTTCATGGGCGGGCCCAGGCAGCGACCCGACTATGCGAAGCTGCGACTGTTTGCCGCAAAATGCGGCGCATAGGACATCCTGAAGTTACCCGTTAAGATCCCTAGTTACACGCGTTCTCTTACGGATTGTAATTGCAAGTGAAAAAAAATCAAAATTAGGAAAAAAATCATTAGCTTAGCCACTTTAATTCTTTGTTATATACTAGCAAAAGAGCCCGTGCGTTGCAACGGGAGAGAAAACATAACACACGCTCTTAACACAACAACCATCACTCAAGACCACAATAGGTTCATCTCTTTTATTTTTGCGAGGCATCATATTTGTGTTGCTGCTTATCCTCCTTCTCACCCTCGCCGGCGATGGCCTCGGTGTTCACACAAAACAAAACAAATGTGTTTGAATATGGTTAATTGTAAGGCGTCTCTCTCTCCCTCTCTCCTCCCTCTCCCTCTCTCTCTCTCTCGCTTTCTCTCACTCTCGTGATGAGAAATCTGTTGTTTTTTCCTGCGACATTTTTTAGAGGTATGCATGTGTAGTTATCGATGTTTTCTTTTTCCTATATGGTTATAGTGGGGTGTTTATTTGCAATCCGGATCGCTCCGGTATGAAAAAGATGGATCTTGCGCTATAAATTATAAGTTTGCTTCCAAAACAATATTTTAAAAATATCTAACAGGTAAAATTAACAACATATTTAGATTCCACACATTTTTCTAATAAAATTTCATATATAATATGTTAAAATCGAAGTTACGGTTTAAAAGATACGGATAATTTAGAAAATCATTTGTTTGACTTAAGTATATTCCAAAATAATATTTAAAAATACTTAACAGGTAAAAATAATCTCATATTAATATTCTACATATTTTTCTAATCAAATTTCATATATAACATGTTCAAATCCGAGTTACGGTTTAAAAGATATGGATGATTTAAAAAACATTTGTTTGACTTAGATATGATCCGCGGATGAATTACCGAAAACATTAGGGGGATTTCAAAAAATGTAAAATAACGATTCGGGTGTGACTTAAATCCGGACCGCAGATTGATTTCATCAAAACACAGGGACTTTTGTGTAAAATATGAAAAACGATTCGTTTTAACTTAAAACAGGACCGCGGGTTGAATTCTTTGAAATAGTGGGACTTTTTTGAAAAATACCATGACGGACGACCAGAAACCCAATTTGCTTTATTATTAGGTAAAGATAATCTCTATTTTTTCGTGTGAACTAGTATAAAATTCGTTCGGCCCTCTCAACTAGTTACAGAAGTATGAGCAATATTCAGATCTCTACACATTGTTCTGTTTTTGACAGATTCTATTTCCACTTCATTGTGTGCTTATTTTAATGAATCTGTGGATTGTATCGGGGGGGGGGGGTATAAGTCATGGTAAAGTTAGAATACAGTAGGTATAATGCAATAACAAAATTGGAATGGTGCAAGAGCCTAAGCTTGGGGATGCCGGAGGCACCCCAAGTTAATATTTAAGGACTCCCAAGCAACTAAGCATGGAGATGCCATGGAAGGCATCCCCTCTTTCTTCTAACGATTATCGGTAATTTTACTTGGAGCTATATTTTTATTCGTTGCATATCACGAGTTTTGCTTGAGCGTCTTGTATTATATGAGTCTTTGTTTGTTTTACTTTTTTGATTGTCACAATCATCCTTGCTGGACACACCTATTTGAGAGAGCCATAATAATATCATCATTTGTTAGAATTGCTCTATGTGCTTCACTTAAATTATTTGAGCTAGGCAATTGCTCTATGTGCTTCACTTAAACTTTTTAGAGCGTGGTGGTGATAAAATTTTAAAGAAACTAGATGATGCCTCGCGCGTTGCTTCGGAACATCTTTTGTTAATCAGTTGCTGCATAGATATGTGCAACGTAACAAAATAGTTTATGAGCAAAGGCAAAACAGGAAAAGAATAGCGAGTAACTTTTCTATTTAGCATCCCTTACTTTTGACAAAACTCAAGGGCAACATATAACTTATCAGTAGTTGCACACAAAAAAGTGTGATAATGTATCCATAATTGAGATTTACAGTAGCAACCAAATGATAAAATGTTAGGTTATTAATCAAAATGTTCAAAAAATAGTATGCCCAGAAAACCAATAAACTTTATATTATTATATGGACATTATGGAAACACCTTGCACTGCTCCAAGTATCCACGAACAGTTCCCTGAATCCATGGAAGATGGAAGTAGGGAAAATCTTGATGTGCAACTCTGTCCAAGATAACAAAACAATTGGCATTTAGTGTGATTTAACTCAAGTACTATAGATAGTGTGACATGCATAGCGACCTGAACAACCAATGATGTTCCTTTCCATATGAAAAATAAGTAAACTGAGTCAATCAACTGATCCATGCATATATGCAAAAAAAACATGGCGAGTTCAATCAATTAATCTTTAGAAGCTAAAGACAAAAGGAAAAACATAGCTGAATGGATGAGCGAATAGGAGGACTAGGCAGGAATGTTGTATGTACCAGAATAGGGTGCCATCAGCCACGTTTGAGGCACACTGCAGGGAATTTGTGTTAATAGGAGCAGCAACAGTACGAACAAATATGGAAACAAACTTGCCATCAAGCACAACAACGGTGTTGTAATTTTTGACTCTAATAAATACAATCCAACAGAATCCTATGCCCTCTAAGTAAGTATGAAAACTAACACAATATGCATATGATAAGTCAATGTAAAAATAAAACTCAGATATGGGAGCTTGTGCACCCGTGCGATCAGCAAGAGTTATATGCAACAATGAGAAATCATCAACTTTGCAACACGAAAAACTAATCCTCCCTGCTGACATGACGTTTAGCACCTTTGCACCACGAGTGGTACCTGAAAAAAAGAACAAATAACCTCGGGCATATGGGGAAAATAGAGGAGACTGACAATGACGAGCGGACATTTACTAGATTGGAGATGGCGTTGGGGAAGGCGACTTGAGCAGTTGGCAGAAGAGAAACAATGGAAGTCATCACGGAGAGATGTCGCACATGAAACAAATCAGAGGAAGAAGATAGAGGTGGAAAGCGGCTGCAGCTTGCCTTGTAGTCCAGTGGATAATGCCGGTTGCGGTATGGAGGATAATGGAGGCACCCCAGTCCACAAATTGAGGGTGTCTGGAATAATATAATGGAGAATGAAGTACCGCCAATGGTGCAAGGCACTTGTGTCTAGTCGTCCAGTATAAAGAATTACAATGCAAGGTTACATATTCAATCAAGAAAAATTAATTTCAGATTTAAATTAAGCAAACAAGAATCTAGAATTAGCAACCGAAGGGAACTTGGGCGGATTATATACCAGTAGGTGCCTCAAATCTCTCTATATGAGGTGATGGTGGAAGACCAATGAACATAACTACTTGGGCGTCGTCCCGCAGGCACCACCTGAGAAAATGCAATTTCGTGATGTAAGCAACAACATGTCATAGGGAATCTAGAGGTAATGGGATGGAGCTGCTGACAGGCGGTTGCAATAGGAGTCGTGTTGTAGACAACCACCATGCTGAAGGACGGTGGTAAATAAGGTGAGACGCAACACAGACTTTAAACAACGATCCACCAGTTACATGTGGAGATTATGGGGAGAGGAAGTGAAGCGCCATCTCGGGTATTATTAGGAGAGGGAGCACCAAATGTCAATTACTAGGTAACTGCAACAGAGGCTATAGAATTTTTAAGTTTTTTGAGAAAAAAAACAGAGGCTATAGATGTGGGAGGTTGTTCGATAATTCTCAGAAGAAGGTTGTTCTATGGTGTCTGGGAAAGATAAAGAGTGTGGGTCCGTGGGAGCACTGGGCTGCAGAGGACCTAAAGTAGTGGGTTGTGTACGTTTTGTGCAGAAGAAAGAAATACAATCAGAATACCAAATACCAAATTTCCCTAATAAAACAAATACCAAATCCTAAAGAAAATAGAGGATAGAACCTGAACTCAGTTTTCGTCATCATAGTCGAATGTTTGACGTCGTCGCCCATGTTCATGAAATTTTATACATGTATACTACAGATATATGTCTATATGTATACTCTTTTTAGATTTTTTTTAAGATGTGGAAAAGATATTTTCGCTGAAAAAAAGAGCAATGGGCATGTTGTGTGCAATTTACTCCCCGTTTGGTGCAACTGTTTAGTCTTGATGTGCAACTAGCTGCCAGTCGATGTGCAACTTTTTTCTCTGACCGTGGACATGCAGGTTTCACCGATGACACCACCCCATACTACTTCCTAACAGTGAAATGTGCAATTTCGTCTGCTGGCCCGATTAACTACCCTAGACAACTGCCTGGTAGTCGCCGCATTTGTGCAGCCCCCACAGTTGCGCGTGAGAGACTATCCTATAACAGTGTGCCAACCCGCGGTGTCGGTGTACAAAAGTAGGGGCGCTACTTTTGACCCCTTTATTTGTGCACAGTCGGAGCCGCGCCCATGGGCACGCTAAGCAGGGCAGGGGAGGGAAGCCGGAGAGAAGCCAGAGGCACAAGATGGTCAGAGGCAACGCCAAGGCCAGAAGCACAAGACATCAAGGAGGCGAGGCGGACTCCCCCGGCAAGGCCCTTGCCGGGGCGGCCTCCGCAGCCCCGGCAAGAGCCTTGCTGGGGGCAACTTGCCCAGACGGCAACGGAGCGAGCCACCCTTGAGCCCACAGGTTCCAACCTAACCAACTACGTTGGGACCAGGGCTCGGGAGACACCTCCATGGTGGCATGCCGATCTTTGTCAAGATCATAAATACTCAAGGTCAGATAAGGATTTGAAGCCAACGATCCTCGGCAAGATCCTTGCCGAGGAAAGCCACAAGACCCCCGATAAGATCCTTGCCGGGGACGACTGCGCGCCACGGCAAGACCCTTGCCGGGCCCCCTGCAAGGCCCTTGCCAAGGGCGTCAACAGGGCCACTGCCAGGCCCACAACAACCAAGACTCTGCCGCCGTTGGCATGCAGCTGCCAGCCCAACTAGCTGGGCAGGCTCCTGCGTGGCAACATGCAGCTTCCAGGCCAGATCAGCAAGCACCTGCGTGGTGGCGTGCAGATCTTCGTGAAGACCCTACTGAAGGAAATATGCCCTAGAGGCAATAATAAAGTTATTATTTATTTCCTTATTTCATGATAAATGTTTATTATTCATGCTAGAATTGTATTAACCGGAAACATAATACATGTGTGAATACATAGACAAACATACAGTCACTAGTATGCCTCTACTTGACTAGCTCATTAATCAAAGATGGTTATGTTTCCTAACCATAGACATGTGTTGTTATTTGATTAATGGGATCACATCATTAGGAGAATGATGTGATTGACTTGACCCATTCCGTTAGCCTAGCACTTGATCGTTTAGTATATTGCTATTGCTTTCTTCATGACTTATACATGTTCCTGTAACTATGAGATTATGCAACTCCGTTTACGGAGGAACACTTTGGTGCTACCAAACGTCACAACGTAATCGGGTGATTATAAAGGAGTACTACAGGTGTCTCCAAAGGTACATGTTGGGTTGGCGATTTCGAGATTAGGTTTTGTCACTCCGATTGCCGGAGAGGTATCTCTGGGCCCTCTCGGTAATGCACATCACTATAAGCCTTGCAAGCAATGTAGCTAATGAGTTAGTTACGGAATGATGCATTACGTAACGAGTAAAGAGACTTGCCATGAACGAGATTGAACTAGGTATTGGATACCGACTATCGAATCTCGGGCAAGTAACATACCGATGACAAAGGAACAACGATGTTGTTATGCGGTTTGACCGATAAAGATCTTCGTAGAATATGTAGGAGCCAATATGGGCATCCAGGTCCCGCTATTGGTTATTGACCGAGAATAGTTATAGGTCATGTCTACATAGTTCTCGAACCCGTAGGGTCCGCACGCTTAAGGTTTCGATGATGCTTATATTATGAGTTTATGAGTTTTGATGTACCAAGGAGTTCGAGTCCCGGATGAGATCGGGGACATGACGAGAGTCTTGAAATGGTAGAGACGTAAAGATCGATATATTGGACGACTATATTCGGAGTTCGGAAAGGTTCGAATGATTCGGTATTTTTCGAGTACCGGAGAGTTACGGAATTCGCCGGGAGAAGTATTGGGCCTTATTGGGCCTGCAAGGAAAGAGAGAGGGCTGCCTAGGGCAGGCCGCGCCCTTGGCCTAGTCCGAATTGGACTAGGGGGGGCCGCACCCCCTCCTTCCTTCCCTTCTCTTTTCCCCTTCCTTGTCTCCTACTCCTAATACATGGAAGGACTCCTAGTTGGACTAGGAAAGGGGGAATCCTACTCCCGGTGGGAGTAGGACTCCCCATGGCGCGCCCCTCCTAGGGCCGGCCTCCTCCTCCCTCCCTCCTTTATATACGGGGGCAGGGAGCACCCAATGAACACACAAGTTGATCTACGGATCGTTCCTTAGCCGTGTGCGGTGCCCCCCTCCACCATATTCCACTTCGGTCATATCGTCGCGGAGCTTAGGCGAAGCCCTGCGCCGGTGAGGTCATATCGTCGCGGAGCTTAGGCGAAGTCCTGCACCGGTGAAGTCATATCGTCGCGGAGCTTAGGCGAAGCCCTGCGCCGGTGAAGTCATATCGTCGCGGAGCTTAGGCGAAGCCCTCGCGTCGGTGGAGCATCATCATCGCCACCACGCCGTCGTCTTGTGAAACTCATCCCCGACGCTTTCTGGATCGGAGCCCGGGATCGCCATCGTGCTGAACGTGTGCTGAACTCAGAGGTGCCGTGCGTTCGGTACTTGGATCGGTCGGATCGTGAAGACGTACGACTACATCAACCGCGTTGTTATAACGCTTCCGCTTACGGTCTACGAGGGTGCGTGGACATACACTCTCCCCTCTCGTTGCTATGCCATCACCATGATCTTGCGTGTGCGTAGGAAATTTTTTGAAATTACTACGTTCCCCAACACCTACCACCGTGCCACCTCAGCTGCCTGCCTGCCTACATGGCGCCGCATGCATCGCTGGCCAGGGCGCGTGTCGAAGCAAGGAGGAGCGGCGACGGACGGGACGGGCCTCGTTCCCGTCCCTGATAAAGCTATGGAACACCTAAGCGATGCATTAAATGCGTCTTGTCATGTAATACGGGCGATAAGCTCGCAGTACTGTAGGCCTTTCCACCTCCTGTGTGCCACTATGGCAGCCCCTTTCGACTATAAAAGGAGGCCCATGGCGCACTGGAGAGGGATTCGGCTCTTTGGAACTACGCAGCCACCTTAGCTAGTTCGAGAGCTCAAGAACTCTCTCAATACAGCCATCAAAGCAGGACTAGGGTATTACGCATCCTCGCGGCCCGAATCAGGGTAAACGATCTCTGTGTTGACTATTTCTACGTCTTGAGCTTGCGTTGGTTTTCCCCGAAGAGGAGAGGATGATGCAGCACAGTAGCGTAAGTATTTCCCTCAGTTTTGGAGAACCAAGGTATCAATCCAAGAGGAGGCCACGCACAAGTCCCTCGTACCAAGACAAAGCGATAGCTACTCGCAACCAACGCGATTAGGGGTTGTCAATCCCTTCACGGTCACTTACGAGAGTGAGATCTGATAGAGATGATAGATATATTTTTGGTATTTTTGGTATAAAGATGCAAAGAAAAAAGTAAAAGCAAAGTAAAAACAAAGCAAGTATAAAAGTGATGGAGATTAATATGATGAGAATAGACCCGGGGGCCATAGGTTTCACTAGTGGCTTCTCTCAAGAGCATAAGTATTCTACGGTGGGTGAACAGATTACTGTTGAGCAATTGACAGAGTTGAGCATAGTTATGAGTTTATCTAGGTATGATCATGTATATAGGCATCACGTCCGAGACAAGTAGATCAAACGATTCTGCATCTACTACTATTACTCCACTCATCGACCGCTATCCAAAGATGCATCTAGAGTATTAAGTTAAAAACAGAGTAACGCCTTGAGCAAGATGACATGATGTAGAAGAATAAATTCATGCAATATGATAAATACCCCATCTTGTTCTCCTCGATGGCAACAATACAATACGTGCCTGCAACCCTTTACATCCTTTGGGTAAGGACACCGCAAGATTGAACCCAAAGCCATGCACTTCTCCCATTGCAAGAACTACCAATCTAGTTGGCCAAAACAAACGGATAATTCGAAGAGACTTGCAAAGATAACTCAATCATACATAAAAGAATTCAGAGAAGATTCAGATATTATTCATAGATAAGCTGGATCATAAACCCACAATTCATCGGTCTCAACAAACACACCGCAAAAAGAAGATTACATCGAATAGATCTCCACGAGAGAGGGGGAGAACATTGTATTGAGATCCAAAAAAAGAGAGAAGAAGCCATCTAGCTACTAGCTATGGACCCGAAGGTCTGAAGTAAACTACTCACACTTCATCGGAGAGGCTATGGTGTTGATGTAGAAGCCCTCCATGATGGATGCCCCTCAAAGGAGCTCCTAACAGGCCCCAAGATGGGATCTCGTGGATACAGGAAGTTGCGGCGGTGGAATTAGGTTTTGGCTCCTGTTACGATCGTTTGAAGTGCGTGGGTATATATAGGAGGAAGGAGTACGTCAGTGGAGCAAAAGGGGGCCCACGAGGCAGGGGGCGCGCCCTAGGGGGGCGCCCCCCACCCTTGTGACCGCCTCCGTTGTTCCTTGGCGTAGGGTCCAAGTCTCGTGGATCACGTTCGGTGAGAAAATCACGTTCCCGAAGGTTTCATTCCGTTTGGACTCCGTTTGATATTCTGTTTCTCCGAAACACTGAAAAAGGCAAAAAAACAGCAATTTTGGGCTGGGCCTCCGTTTAATAGGTTAGTCCCAAAAGTAATATAAAAGTGGAAAATAGAGCCCATTATAGTCCAAAACAATAGATAAAGTAGCATGGAGCAATCAAAAATTATAGATACGTTGGAGACGTATCAGGCATCCCCAAGCTTAATTCCTGCTCGTCCTCGAGTAGGTAAATGATAAAAAGAGAATTTTTGATGCGGAGTGATACTTTGGCATAATTTCAATGTAAATCTCCTTAATCATGGTATGAATATTCAGATCCGAAAGATTCAAGACAAAAGTTCATATTGACATAAAAATAATAATACTTCAAGCATACTAACTAAGCAATTATGTCTTCTCAAAATAACATGGCCAAAGAAAGTTATCCCTACAAAATCATATAGTCTGGCTATGCTCCATCTTCCCCACACAAAGTATTTAAATCATGCACAACCCCGATGACAAGCCAAGCAATTGTTTCATACCTTAACATTTTCAAAACTTTTTCAATCTTCACGCAATACATGAACGTGAGCCATGGATATAGCACTATATGTGGAATTGAATGGTGGTTGTGGAGAAGACAAAAAGAGGGAAGATAGTCTCACATCAACTAGGCGTATCAACGGGCTATGGAGATGCCCATCAATAGATATCAATGTCAGTGAGTAGGGATTGCCATGCAACGGATGCACTAGAGCTATAAGTATATGAAAGCTCAACAAAAGATACTAAGTGGGTGTGCATCCAACTCGCTTGCTCTCGAAGGCCTAGGGCATTTGAGGAAGCCCATCACTGGAATATACAAGCCAAGTTCTATAATGAAAAATTCCCATTAGTAAATGAAAGTGACAAAATGAGAGACTCTCTATCATGAAGATCATGGTGCTACTTTGAAGCACAAGTGTGGTAAAAGGATAGTAACATTGTCCCTTCTCTCTTTTTCTCTCATTTTTTTATTTGGGCCTTTTCTCTTTTTTTATGGCCTCTTTTTTTTCGTCCGGAGTCTCATCCCGACTTGTGGGGGAATCATAGTCTCCATCATCCTTTCCTCACTGGGACAATGCTCTAATAATGATGATCATCACACTTTTATTTTTCTTACAACTCAACAATTACAGTTCAATACTTAGAACAAAATATGACTCTATATGAATGGCTCCGGCGGTGTACCGGGATATGCAATGACACATGAGTGATATGTATGAAAGAATTATGAACGGTGGCTTTGCCACAAATACGATGTCAACTATATGATCATGCTAGCAATATGACAATGATGGAGCGTGTCATAATAAACGGAACGGTGGAAAGTTGCATGGTAATACATCTCGGAATGGCTATGGAAATGCCATGATAGGTAGGTATAGTGGCTGTTTTGAGGGAAATATATGGTGGGTGTATGATACCGGCGAAAAGTGCGCGGTATTAGAGAGGCTAGTAATGGTGGAAGGATGGGAAAAAGTGTGTATAATCCATGGACTCAACATTAGTCATAAAGAACTCATATACTTATTGCAAAAATCTAGAAGTTATCAAAGCAAAGTATTACGCGCATGCTCCTAGGGGGGGTAGATTGGTAGGAAAAGACCATCGCTCGTCCCTGACCGCCACTCATAAGGAAGACAATCAATAAATAAATCATGCTCCGAGTTCATCACATAACGGTTCACCATACGTGCATGCTACGGGAATCACAAACTTCTACACAAGTATTCTTTAAATTCACAACTACTCAACTAGCATGACTCTAATATCACTATCTTCATATCTCAAAACAATTATCAAGCATCAAACTTATCTTAGTATTCAACGCACTCAAAAGAAAGTTTCACATATCATGAATACCAATATATTAACTTTAAGCAAATTACCATGCTATTAACGACTCTCAAAATAATCTAAGTGAAGCATGAGAGATCAAGTTCCTTTAAAACAAATCCACCACCGTGCTCTAAAAGATCTAAGTGAAGCATTAGAGCAAAAATTATCACGCTCAAAAGATATAAGTGAAGCACTATGAGCAAAACTATCAAGCTCAAAAGATATAAGTGAAGCACATAGAGTATTCTATCAAATTCCAATTCATGTATGGCTCTCTCAAAAGGTGTGTACAGAAAGGATGATTGTGGTAAACTAACAAGCAAAGACGCAAATAATACAAGACGCTCCAAGCAAAACACATATCATGTGGTGAATAAAAATATAGCTCCAAGTAAATTACCGATGGAAGTGGACGAAAGAGGGGATGCCTTCCGGGGCATCCCCAAGCTTTGAATTTTTGGTGTCCTTGGATTATCTTGGGGGTGCCATGGGCATCCCCAATCTTAGGCTCTTGCCACTCCTTGTTCCATAATCCATCAAAAGAACTCACCCAAAACTTGAAAACTTCACAACACAAAACTCAATAGAAATCTCGTGAGTTCCGTTAGAGAAAGAAAACAAAAGACTACTTTAAGGTACTGTAATGAACTCATTCTTTATTTATATTGGTGTTAAACCTACTATATTCCAACTTCTCTATGGATCATAAACTATTTTACTAGCCATAGATTCATCAAAATAAGCAAACAACACACGAAAAACAGAATCTGTCAAAAACAGAACAGTCTGTACTAATCTGTAACTAACGCAAACTTCTGGAACTCAAAACATTCTACCAAAATTAGAAGACCTAAACAATTTGTTTATTGATAAACAGCAATTGGAATCAGTATTTTATCACGTCCTGGTGATTTTTAATAATTCAGGCACTGAGCGCAAAGTTTCTAGAAATTACAGCAAGATCAAATAACTATTATCCAAGAAGATCCAATAGGTTTAACTTGGCACAACCACTAAATAAAAGATAAAACCACATCTAAACATAGGCTAGATGGATTATTTATTCCTAAGCAGAAGCAAAAACAAAAAACTAAAAATAAAATTGGGTTGCCTCCCAACAAGCGCTATCGTTTAACGCCCCTAGCTAGGCATAAAAGCGAGGATAGATCTAGGTATTGCCATCTTTGGTAGGCAATCCATAAGTGGCTCTCATAATAGATTCATATGGTAATTTTATTTTATTTCTAGGAAATTGTTCCATGTCTTTCTTTAATGGAAATTGGAATCTAATATTCCCTTCCTTCATATCAATAATTGCACCAATCGTTCTAAGGAAAGGTTTACCAAGAATAATAGGACATGAAGGATTGCAATCTATATCAAGAACGATAAAATCTACGGGCACATAATTCCTATTTGCAACAATAAGAATATCATTAATTCTTCCCATAGGCTTTTTAATAGTGGAATCCGCAAGATGCAAGTTTAGAGAGCAATCATCAAAGTCACGGAAATCTAGCAAATCGCACAAAGTTTTGGGAATAGTAGAGACACTAGCACCGAAATCACACAAAGCATTAAACTCATGATCTTTAATTTTAATTTTGATAGTAGGTTCCCACTGATCATAGAGTTTCCTAGGGATAGAAACTTTCAAATCAAGTTTTTCTTCATAAGATTGCATCAAGGCATCAACAATGTGTTCGGTAAAGGCCTTATTTTGGCTATAAGCATGAGGAGAATTTAACACGGATTGCAACAAGGAAATACAATCAATTAAAGAGCAATTTTCATAATTAAATTCCTTGAGATCCAATATAGTGGGTTTAGCAACATCTAGATTTTTATTTCTTTCAATCCCACTTTTATCAATTTCATCATCAAGATCTAAAAACTCCGAATTCTTAGAACGCCTCCTAGGTAAAGGTAGATCATATTCAGTTTCATCAAGATTCATATTGCAAAACAAAGATTTAATAGGGGACACATCAATAACTTTTAGATCTTCATCTTGATTTTCATAGGAATTAGAAGAACACGCTTTAATAAAGGCATCTTTGGAAGCACTCATGCTAGCGGTTCTTTCTTTGCACTCATCAATGGAAATTCTCATAGCTTTGGGAGACTCATTGATATCATGCTTAGGAGGAATAGATCTAAGCTTTAAAGAATCAACCTCAAGAGAAATTCTATCAACGTTCCTAGACAAATCATCAACTTTAAGCAATTTCTCTTCAAGAAAAGCATTAAAATTCTTTTGTGAATTCATAAACTCTTTAACACTACTCTCAAATTCAGAGGGCATCTTATTAAAATTTCCATAAGAGTTGTTGTAGGAATGAATTTCCATAATTATTAGAAGGATTACTAGGATAAGGCCTAGGATTAAAATTCCCTCTATACGCGTTGTTACCAAAATTATTCCTACCAACAAAATTCACATCCATAGATTCATTATTATTCTCAATCAAGGTAGACAAAGGCATATCATTAGGATCAGAAGAAACACTCTTAGTAGCAAATAATTTCATAAGTTCATCCATCTTTCCACTCAAAACATTAATTTCTTCTATCGCATGCACTTTTTTATTAGTAGATCTTTCGGTATGCCATTGAGAATAATAAGCCATAATATTATCTAGAAGTTTAGTAGCATCTTGAGCCATCGCGACAAACAAGCAATCCAACACACGAGCAAACAAAAGGCAAAGGGAAAAAGAGGAGGAGATTGGGAAAGAGAGGGTGAATAAAACGGCAAGGGTGAAGTGGGGGAGAGGAAAACGAGAGACAAATGGCAAATAATGTAATGCGAGAGATAGGGATTGTGATGGGTACTTGGTATGTTGACATTTGCATAGACTCCCCGGCAACGGCGCCATAAATTCTTCTTGCTACGTCTTGAGCTTGCGTTGGTTTTCCCCGAAGAGGAGAGGATGATGCAGCACAGTAGCGTAAGTATTTCCCTCAGTTTTTGAGAACCAAGGTATCAATCCAGTAGGAGGCCACGCACAAGTCCCTCATACCTGCACAAAACGATAGCTATTCGCAACCAACGCGATTAGGGGTTGTCAATCCCTTCATGGTCACTTACGAGAGTGAGATCTGATAGAGATGATAGATAATATTTTTAGTATTTTTGGTATAAAGATGCAAAGCAAAAAGTAAAAAGCAAAGTAAAAACAAAGCAAGTATAAGAATGATGGAGATTAATATGATGAGAATAGACCCGGGGGCCATAGGTTTCACTAGTGGTTTCTCTCAAGAGCATAAGTATTCTACGGTGGGTGAACAAATTACTGTTGAGCAATTGACAGAATTGAGCATAGTTATTAGTTTATCTAGGTATGATCATGTATATAGGCATCACGTCTGAGACAAGTAGATCGAAACGATTCTACATCTACTACTATTACTCCACTCATCGATCGCTATCCAAATGCATCTAGAGTATTAAGTTAAAAAGCAGTAACGCCTTAAGCAAGATGACATGATGTAGAGGAATAAATTCATGCAATATGATAAATACCCCATCTTGTTCTCCTCGATGGCAACAATACAATACGTGCCTTGCAACCCTTTACATCCTTTGGTAAGGACACATAAGATTGAACCCAAAGCCATGCACTTCTCCCATTGCAAGAACTACCAATCTAGTTGGCCAAACCAAATGGATAATTCGAAGAGACTTGCAAAGATAACTCAATCATACATAAAAGAATTCAGAGAAGATTCAAATATTATTCATAGATAAGCTGGATCATAAACCCACAATTCATCGGTCTCAACAAACACACCGCAAAAAGAAGATTACATCGAATAGATCTCCACGAGAGAGGGGGAGAACATTGTATTGAGATCCAAAAAGAGAGAAGAAGCCATCTAGCTACTAGCTATGGACCCGAAGGTCTGAAGTAAACTACTCACACTTCATCGGAGAGGCTATGGTGTTGATGTAGAAGCCCTCCGTGATGGATGCCCCCTCCGGCGGAGCTCCGAAACAGGCCCCAAGATGGGATCTCGTGGATACAGGAAGTTGCGGCGATGGAATTAGGTTTTTGGCTCCTGTTCTGATCGTTTGGGGGTACATAGGTATATATAGGAGGAAGGAGTACGTCGGTGGAGCAACAGGGGGCCCATGAGGCAGGGGGCGCGCCCTAGGGGGGGCGCCCTCACCCTCGTGACCGGCTCCGTTGTTCCTTGGCGTAGGGTCCAAGTCTCCTGGATCACGTTCGGTGAGAAAATCACGTTCCCGAAGGTTTCATTCCGTTTGGACTCCGTTTGATATTCTGTTTCTTCAAAACACTGAAAAAGGCAAAAACAACAATTCTGGGCTGGGCCTCCGGTTAATAGGTTAGTCCCAAAAGTAATATAAAAGTGGAAAATAAAGCCCATTATAGTCCAAAACAATAGATAAAGTAGCATGGAGCAATCAAAAATTATAGATACGTTGGAGACGTATCAACTATTGATCCTGCCCTTCTCACAACCCCGCGCCCTGCAATCGTAGTAGGGATTCCTGTGATCCCGTAGGTGTCATTTTCCACCGACATGTTTGGCGTGCCAGGCAGGGGTGGCACTGTCGTGAGAATCTGGTCTAGCAGTTAGCCTCGCAGTTCTTCGTCGCCATGGCTCCCAAGAAGAAGGCGGCCACGACGGTCGGTTCATCAGGGGCCAGACGACCCGTACTGGTGAGGGCGAGTAGCGGTCCGGTCGCGGACAGGACCCGAGGCGCGGCCCGCAAGCACCAACATCGCTCTGGCAGTCAGAGCCTGGCGAGCGGCGTCGTTCGTGTGCAAGACGGCGGGCCGCATTCCACAAAGTCCAAAGACGGAGCTGGGCCCCCCGCAGGTGGCGCGGGGCCCTCCGGGGTCACAGCCGTGCCACCCATGGGTGGCGCGACGACTTCCAGGATGCCCACCCCGGAGCCCACAGTGCGTTCTTCCCATGGTGTGCGTGACGAGCAGCGTCACCACATCGGTGACCCTGAGCATCGCCATGGGAAGAGCCATGTGCATCGTCCGCGGGACGAAGGAGACCAGCATGCCCGCCGAAGTGCTGGCGACAATGGCACGCAGCCGCTGGGCCGTGATAGAGCTCCTTCTAACGTGGTTAGAAGTTGAAGTGCGTCGCGGTCGACGCAGCTCTCGCCACCACCCACGCCAGCGGAAGCTTTGGTGTGCGCGCAGCTGGTCCGCGACTTCCCTCCTGCTGCGGACAAGCTCGACGAGTGGAGAGCCACCATCCGGAGCCTCGTCGCCATCGCCAACAAAGACGAGCCACGGCCGGCAGGGCCCTCGGGCCGGCGCTCCGTCGAGCCACCACACGCCAGCGAGGGAAAGACCGGGGGAGCTGCAGCCACAATACACTCTCCTCCCCCATGGCAGCTGCCGCCGGGGTCGATCCGTCGTGACGACACATGTGATAACATTTCCATAGCGTCGTCCGACCCATGGACCCACCGCGACCAGCGCCAAGTTCTTCGAGAACGAGCCCATGAAGATGCTCGAACCACTATCGAGCGCCGGCGCGATACGCGCCACCAGTCGGATAAGCGGGCGGGACCCGCTATTGACCACCCTGCGCCGGGGGGCTCCGGCGGCCTGCCTTACGAGGTGGGTTGCCCAGCCTTTACCCGTGAGCTACGGCAGTTCCAGTGGCCGTCCCACCGCACGTTCAAGCCCGACGTCAGCGAGAAGTACAACGACAAGACCCATCCATCGGAGTTCTTCAGCATCTACACCATCGCGATGCAAGCTGCCGGGGCTCGCGACGACAAGGTGCTTGCCAATTACTTCCCGTTGGCACTGAAGCCCAACGTCATGTCTTGGTTGATGCACTTGCCGGTGGGTTCCATTTCTTCTTGGTCGGATCTGTGCCATGAGTTCGTTGGTGCCTTCACTGGAGGCCACCAAGCTCATGGCCAGGCCAGTGATTTGCATATCATTCCCCAGAAGGAGGGGGAAACCCTGCACAAGTACATCCAGAGGTTCAGCCGGGTGCAGTACAACATCCCCGATGTTCATCCCGCCGCCATGATTAGCGCATTCCATCAGAACATGCGCAACCGCAATATGCGTGAAGAGCTGGCGATGAACAAGGTTGAGGATGTGGCCGAACTTTATGTTCTGGCCGATAGGTGCGCCCAGGCTGAAGAGGGAAGGAAGTACCCCGGCGAGGACGCCGGCGTGGAAACCGACTCTACTTATGAAGACACCGTCGCCCCGACGAAGAAGGGCCGACGCCGCAACAGGAAACGCAAGGGCAAGACTGTGCTTTCTGTTGAGGGATCCGACAGCATCGGCGCCGCCAAGAAGGCTAAGGCAGACAACCCCGGCAAGGAAATTGCCGGGTGTGCCGCTTGCGGAGCCTTGGCGGCTGCTGACAAGCCGGGGGGCTCCGACAAGCAGTATTGCAAGATACACCGCACCAAGGGCCTTGACCTCCAGAACTGCCGACAAGTCGAGCTGCTTGCTGAGAAGCAAAAGGCCGAGTATGAGAGGCGGGACAAGGAGAAGGGACAGGATGGTGTCGAAGGATCCGGCAAGAAGCGCGGCGGCCAAGGAGGCCGCCGCGGCAAGGATAACCAGCAAGAGAGGCACGCTCGGGGCCGCGACAAGAAGCAAGAAGACGTTGATCATGACGAGGATGACGAGTCTGGTGAGCAAGAATTTCAGAAGGCTATGGAGGCCATGTGCGTTGATGGTGGCGCCTCACTGCATACTTCTCACCGCCAGCTCAAATAGTGGGCGCGTAAGATCGCGGCAGCGGAGCCCTCGTTCGACGCTCAGAAGCCTCTGAAGTGGTCTAGCACGCCCCTCATCTTTGATGTCGAGGACCACCCTGACCGCACAACTGCGGTCGGGTGTTTGCCGTTGTTGGTCTCACCAACGATACGCAACCTCAAGGTGAACAAGATGCTGGTTGACGGCAGGGCCGGTCTAAACTTGATCTCACCTGTTGTGATCAAAAGGCTGCAAATTCCTGATGGAGACCTCGAGGAAATGGGCACTTTTCAAGGGGTCAACCCGGGAAGGAGCCAGCCGAAGGGGAAGGTCATGTTGCCAGTGACATTCGGAGGCGAGCTGAACTACATGACGGAGATGATTGTCTTTGATGTAGCCGAGATCCCCTTGCCCTACAAAGGGATCCTCGGCCGCCCGGCACTAGCCAAGTTCATGGCGGCGTCACACTACGCCTACAATAAGCTGAAGATGCCGGGGCCGATGAACATCATCACCGTCCCCTCTCACAAGAAGGACGCGCTGATCTGCGTTGATCTACTCTACCGGGAAGCAGTTGCATCAGCTGCCGCCAAAGCACTTGCTCCTGCCGCTGAAGTCCCGGGAAGGAAGAAGAAGACCGGCAAGACCTCTTGCACCCACTCCGGCAAGCGCACCTCTTCGGAGTGTTGTGCTACCGTCGAGGATGTGCCAGAGAGCTCCACCGGCAAGAGCAAGTAATCCAGAGCTGCACCACTAGAGACCAAGAGGGTGTCCATCAAGGAGGATGGCACGGGAGGGGCTTTCACTATAAGCTCCACCCTCGATAGCAAATAGGAAAGCGCGCTTGTCGCTTTCTTGCGGGCGAATGTCGATATGTTTGTGTGGCAAGAATCCGACATCCCCAGCGTTCCCAGGGAAGTGATTGAGCACCACCTTGCTGTGTGTCCCCATGCGCGACCCGTCAAGCAGAAGGTCAGGAAGCAAGCTTTGGAACGACAGGAGTTCATCACAGAGGAGATCAGGAAATTGGAAGCGGCAGGTTTGGTGAGAGGAGTGCTCCATACGACGTGGTTGGCCAATCCAGTGGTGGTGCGCAAGGCAAATGGGAAGTGGAGGTTGTGTATCGATTACACAAGTATCAATAAGGCCTGTCCTAAGGACCCCTTCCCGTTGCCGCGCATCGACCAGATTGTTGACTCCATGACCAGGTGTGATCTGTTGTCATTCCTCGACGCCTACTCGGGCTACCATCAGATCTTCATGACAAGAGAAGATGAAGAGAAGGCAACAATTATCAACCCATGTGGTACGTACTGCTTTTTATGGATGCCTTTCGGGTTGAAGAGTGCTGGCTCGACATTTGCAAGGGCCGTCCAGATTAGTTTTGAGCCCTAGCTACATAGAAATATGGAAGCTTATATGGATGACATAGTGGTCAAAACCAAAGACAAGGCGACCCTTGTACAAGACTTAGGAGAGACATTTGCCAACCTGCGCAAGATCAACCTTGTAAGTGCATCTAGTGCCACCCCTAGTTGGTTTTGGAGTATTGACGACAAATGTGGTTGAGGGACTAATGCATTTGTGAGAATTGCAGGATAACGCAGGTAGTGTCCCTCATTGATTCAGTTTACCTACCGGAGACGACCCCTAAAAATGTATGAAGACATTGACGACAATGGTGGTATGTGAAGATATTCACATTGAAGTCTATGACATGAGAAGACATTGAGTGAAGACTATGGGCCTTGAAGATTGTGTCGTTTCGTTGTTTCCTTTTCTTCTTTGTTGAGTCATAGGAACCACCGTCTTCGTTAAGTGGGGTCCAAGTGATCATAGTCAAAATGATGAAGTGATGCTCAACCCAAATCCTATGTCTTGACGAAGACAATGAGAGCAAAACTTATCGAGCTGGATGAGTCAGCTTTGCTTGTAGCCCAAGTAAAGTTGCCGTGTGTGTTTGAAATCGACCGTTGGAACACGTGTCGGTTCCTTAGTGACCGAGGTCATTTCGGACATATCGGGCGGGTTGCCTAGTGGCTATAAATAGCCCACCCCTACACCATAAATTGGTGGCTGCTCGAGTTAGTGCACGGCTTTTGTCGTTTGAGAGCAACCCACCTCGAAGCCTTTGAGAGAGATCCTTGCGAGGACAAAGCCCAAACACCCGAGCCAAAGAGTGTTAGGCATCATCAAGTCTTTACGTCTGTGTGACACAAGACTTATTACACTTGAGGACTGTGAATCCTCCGGCCGGTTAGGCGTCACGTTCTGAGCATCCAAGAGTCATTGTGGATTGCGGTGAACGCAGATCTATGAAGGTTGAGTCTACCTTGAAGACTTACGAGTGATTGGGCGAGGACTGTGTGTCCTTAGCTCAAGGGAATAAGGTGAAGACGCGGTCTTGAGTTGAATCTCAGCCTCCCTAACCAGATGTACAGTTGTCACAAAGAAGCTGGAACTGGTCCAACAAATCCTGTGTCTTCAACAAGTGACTGGCTCTATCTTCTCCCTCACCTTACTTAGAGTTTGTCTTCGTGAATTCATTGCCTATTTGTCATACCTGTTTGACTTTATTGCTTGACTACTTTTGTTGATTGGCTTCTCACTATCTTCCATCTTGATCCTACTACCAAGCTGCTATTAGTCTTGTACTTTCACGTTATTGCATACTAGACTATGGTTTGCTTGTTGTAGTTTATCTTCCGCTGCATATCAATTAGGTCATTTCAATTGTTTGTCTTCGAAACATCCGTGTTTTGAAGACTTTCCTAAAAATCGCCTATTCACCCCCTCTAGTCGATAACTAGCACTTTCAATTGGTATCGAGCGAGGTACTCCCTTGTTACGTGTGATTCGGTTTAACCACAGGAGTTTTAGCTATGTCGATTGCAGGATAATCAAAGTCTCCGCTGCTTGCCCGTGTTCGATGGGCCGACTATCCCTCTTGGAAGAATAAGATGCGCATGCATCTTGAAGCCATGATGTCGACCTCGGTATGTCGTCAAGAACGGCGTTCCCAAATCTGGTGAAGGTGTCACCCTGCTGATGTCAAGAAGTTCATTCAACTGGACTCCACTGCAAAGAACATCATCTGTGGTCATCTGACCAAAGGACAGTATGGCCGTGTGAGTGCTCTGGAAACGTCGAAGCTAGTCTGGGACTGGCTATCCAAGGTCAACGAAGGCGTCTCAACCCAGAGAGATCAAAGGATCAGTGTTCTTCGCAACCTCTTCAATCGCTTCAAGAGAAACGACAATGAAAATGTCCAGCTCACGTTTGATCGCCTCACTGACATCACAAATGAGCTTCATGCTCTCGGTGCCACTGAGATCACCAAGCATGAAATCGTCAAGACACTACTGAGATCACTTGACAGCTCTTTTGACACCCTTGCCCTCATGATACAAGAACGTCCTGACTTCAATACACTCGATCCGTCGATATACTTGAGAGGCTCAACACACATGAGTTCCACTTTACGAGAAAAGAGATATCTATGGTCCCAACTATGGCGAACTTGCGCTTTGAAGGCAAAAGTTGTTTCCTCATCGAAGAAGAATCATTGCGGTTACGATGATCCACGAAGACATTGGAAAGGAACTTGCTATGCTTGTGAAGAAGTTCCAAGTTCACTAGGAAGAAAGGCTTGAGAAAGTCTTCACGATCCAACTCAAGAAATGATGAAGCTTCCACTCATGACTACAAGAAGAGAACCTGTCACAAGTGCAAGAAAACTGGACACTATATATCTGAGTGTCCACAGTGGGACAATGAGAAGAAGAAGAAGAAGAAGAGCAAGGAATATGATTCTGATGACAAGAAGAAGAAGAAATCTTCAAAGTCTTCTTCCAAAGTCTTCATCTCATAAGAAGAGCTCATCTGGCAAGGCTCGTGCTTTTGTTGGCAAGGAAATGGATTCAGAGGAGGAGTCTGCTTCTAAGGAGGTGGAGGTGGAGTATGAAGAGGAGTCCGACCCTGGCGTTGCAAGTCTGGCTTTAGCCACAGCCTATGTTGCCAAGTCCATCTTCAACATCAAGACAATGACTTCTACACCAACGTGAAGAAGCGATGACAAGGACGACCCTGCTCCCACCTCTTGCTTCATGGCACGCGGTGCCAAGGTAAAATCACGTGATGCTTACTTTCAAACATCAAGTGAAGATGACTCTGATTGTGAATCCAAACCTAGCTACAAAACACTTGCTAAAATTGCAACCAAACAACAAAGAGCTATGGAACATACTCAAAAACTGTTAGACAAAAGCGATGACCTGTTGGGCCGCGAAATGACACGTTCACAGTCCTTAGTTGAAGACATTAAAATCTTCATGCTAAGTACCAAGAACTTGAAAGTCGTCATGAAACGCTCTCAACTACTCATGAAAAGCTCTCCTATGATTATCTTCAAAGGAAGCAAGAGCTTGAGAAATTGAGAGCGGCTCATGAAGATCTTCAAAGGAGAATGAGTCACTTCGCTCAATGGATCAGTTCCGCCAGATGGATTTGAACCACCATGTCTAAAATGTCTTGGCGTGATATCACTACCTCTGTTGCTGAATGTTCAACTGCTGCTACTATTGCCTTGTCTTCAACTACAAATGTGGTAACTAACCCCTCTGTGGAGGATACCACTGCTATTGTTGATGAAAATGCTAGGTTGAAGACATTGCTTGAAACAGGGATGTATAAAAGTGCGAAGGGCATCGGACACTTTGCGATGTCCTCAAAAGCGACATCTTGAACCAAACCCTAGGAAAGAGGGTGTTGGGTTCGAGAGGAAAATGAATATTGATGGTTCCTCTTTGGAAGCTTTGAGCGGTATCCCAAAACCACATGGGTTCTTTGCAAAGGGACCTTCAATGGATCCATCCATCTTATCTGGCTTTACCTGTGCTAACCCTATTATCATTGATGAATCCTTTGATGCAAACTATAAGCTATTCAAGAATCGAATGGTGAAGTGTTTGCGGTATATTGGTACTAAGCTGCAGGAATGGACCGCCTATGAAGAAGATCTGGGTTCCCAAAAGCTGTCTTGAGAATCTTCCGATGAATGTCATCATGACACCACACAGGAAGAAGACAAACCCAGCACCTAAGGCGTCATATGATCCAAAGGCTTCAAACAGACAGAGGACTCACCTGAGTCACCCTAACGCCAATGTTTTGCAGGGAAACCATACTCAAATTTATGAATATGAGCATGTGTCTTCAAACCGCTATGTTCATAGAACTAAGAACTTTTCTTCTTATTCATACGAGTACCATTCATCTCCTGCAAGGCTATTTGCTAGGGCACCAACGACGAAATTCTCAGATGCTGCACTTAGACTCATTGCTTCTAAGCCACCCCTGAAGATGTGGGTGGTTAAGAAGAATTAACTCTCTTTTGCAGGAAAGGGTCTCCAGCCGAATATCAAAGGCGTCGATGCTATTCTTTGGGACCTAAAACATCTTGTAGGGCACAAGATCAAATGCCCAAATGGTCTCACTATGTATTTTGTTCCTGAATCGTTTGCCATTCATCCTATCAGTCCTAATCTTGATTTAAGCTTCAATAATCCACTTGCCCTTCAAATGTTTATGCTTCACAATGCTCTTGGTGAAGCCTATCCCCCTAACTGTACTGTAGGGTATGACACCTCATGCTTCAGAATGGATTATGGACAGTGGATGCACTAATCATATGACTGGTGATCGAAGTCTTCTCATGGACTCAACCTTACGTCCATCAGACAAGAGTCACATCACATTTGGTGACACTGGTAAAAGCAAGGTATTGGGTCTAGGTAGAGTTGCAATCTCAAAGGATCAACACATGGATAAAGTGATGCTTGTTGAATCCCTTGGTTTCAACTTGATGTCATCTCAATGCTTTGTGACTTGAACATGATTGTGATATTCGAAAATATCGTTGCCTTGTACTAATGGAATCGACAAGTCTCTAGTCTTTGAAGGGTATAGGAAAGATGATCTATACATGGTAGATTTCTCGGCAGTCCACGACTTGCCGTATGTCTTCTTGAAAAAGCTTGAATCTTTGGCTCGGCATCGAAGGTGGGGCATCTTGGCATGAGGAACTTACACACACTCGCCAAGAAGAAGCATGTCATAGGCATCGAAGGTGTCAAGTTCAAGAAGGATCATTTGTGTGGTGCTGCGAAGGTGGAAAGATGACTAGGGCAAAGCACCCTCGAAGACAATCATGACGACATCTCAACCCTTCGAGTTGTTACACATGGATTTGTTTGGCCCTACTCATCACTCTACCCTCACAACAACTACTTGTCTCTATGGCTTCGTCATTGTTGATGACTACTCAAGATACACATGGGTGCACATAATTCTCTACAAGACTGAAGTGCAAGATGTCTTTAGACGCTTCGTTGATCGAGCAATGCACAATTATGGCTTCAAGATCAAGCATATCCGAAGTGATAACGACACTAAATTCAAGAACACCAGACTTGATCTTTATCTGGATACCATGGGAATCACTCATGAGTTCTCTGCTCCATACACACCTCAGCAAAATGGCATCGTGGAGCGCAAGAACAGAACCCTCATTGAGATGGCTCGAACAATGCTCGGCAGTACAAGACACCAAGAAAGTTCTGGCCTGAAGCTATTGATACAACTTGTCATGTCATCAACCGTGTTTATATCCATAAGCTTCGAACAAAACATCCTATGAGCTCCTTCTTGGCAAGAAGCCAAATGTCGCCTACTTGAGTATTTGGGGCTAAGTCTGGATCAAGGATCCCCATCACAAGTCAAAATTTGAACCCAAAGCTCACGAAGGCTTCATGCTCGATTCGGAAAGGACTCGCACTCCTCTGAGTCTTCAACCTTTATCTCTACAAAATCGTCGAAACTGTAGACGTGCGATTTGATGAAACTAATGGTTCACAAAGAGAGTTCTTGCCAAGTACACTAGACGAAGCTCCGCCCTGCGAATCTATCAAGCTAATGGGAACTGGTGAAATCATGCCTTCTGAAGCACAGCCTGAAGAAGAACTTATCATTTCGCACCTAACCAACCTTAAGACAATCCTTCCAATGATGACAATGATCCGCAAGAGCAAAGTCTTCGTCCCAGTTCATCCTCGAGTTGCAAATGAAGTACAGATTGAGAAGATAATCGATAGCATCAATGCACCTGGTCCGCTTACTCACTCAAGAGCAACACAGCTAGCAAATTTCTGTGGGCACTTTTCTTTTGTGTCAATATCAGAACCCAAGAAAATTGCTGAAGCCTTTATGGAACCAGAATGGATACAAGCTATGCAAGAAGAACTTCAACAGTTCAAGCTAAAAAATGTTTGGGAACTTGTCAAGCGCCCTGACCCACGCAAGCATAACATTATTGGCACCAAATGGATATATCGAAACAAACAAGATGAGCATGGTCAAGTCGTCATAAACAAAGCACGGCTTATGGCTCAAGGATATACTCAAGTTGAAGGAATTGACTTCGATGAAACATTTGCTCCTGTAGCTACGCTTGAAGCTATTCGCATACTACTAGCCTATGCTAACCACCACAACATCTTGCTCTATCAAATGGGTGTGAAGAGTGCATTTCTCAACGGCAAGATTGAAGAAGAAGTATATGTCGCTCAACCCCCTGGCTTTGAAGATCCAAAACATCCTGATATGGTGTACAAGCTAAATAAAGAACTGTATGGCCTCAAACAAGCTCCTCGCGCCTGGTATGATACGATCAAAGACTTCCTGAAGAGCAAAGGCTTCAAACCTGGATCCCTTGATCCCACACTCTTCACGAAGACATATGATGGTGAACTGTTTGTATGCCAAATATATGTGGATGACATTATCTTCGGCTGCACCAACCAGAAGTATAGTGATGAATTTGGATACATGATGCAAGAACAATATCAGATGTCCATGATGGGAGAGCTCAAGTTCTTCCTTGGTCTTCAAATTCACGACAAAGGAATGGCATCTTTATATCTCAAGAAAAATACCTCCAAGATTATGCGAAGAAGTTTGGAATGCAAGAGTGCAAAGGATACACGACGCCAATGCCAGCCAAACACCATCCGGGTCCCGACGACAATGGTAAAGAGTTCGATCAAAAGGTATACCGCTCCATGATTGGTTCCTTACTTTACCTATGTGCATCTAGGCCAGATATTATGCTTAGTGTTTGCATGTGTGCTCGATTCCAAGCGGCACTAAAGGAATCGCATCACTTAGCGTGAAGCGAATTCTTGATATTTGGCTCACACCCCAACACTCGGATTATGGTATCCAAAGGGCTCAAAGTTTGATTTGGTTGGATTTTCGATGCGGATTATGCTGGTGACAAGGTGGATCGCAAGTCTACATCGGGCACATGTCACTTTACGGGACGATCACTTGTCTGTTGGTCTTCAAAGAAGCGAACTGTATCACTCTCAACGGCTGAATCTGAATACATTGCTTCTTTGGATCTTGTTGTGCTCAGCTTCTATGGATGAAGCAAACTGTCAAGGACTATGGCATCAATCTGAAACAAGTACCTCTCTTCTGCGACAACGAAAGCGCCATCAAGATTGCCAACAATCTAGTCCAGCACTCGAAGACAAAGCACATTGAAATTCGTCATCATTTTCTCAGGGATCATGTCATGAAGAAAGATATTGACATCATTCACGTCAACATTTGAAGAGCAATCGGCGATATCTTCACAAAGCCCTTGGATGAGAAAAGGTTTTGCAAGTTACGATGTGAGCTAAATATCTTGGAATCCTCAAATGTCCTGTGATCAAGCACACATCCTAACACTTATGCATGTTGATGACTTAGATGTGCAACACACGAAGTAACGTATATCTTCAATTAATGAAGACTTACATTCTAAGTGTGAATACATTAACATGGAATTTGACTTTGGGCGCCACGATAATTGTGCGCCGTGTGCAGGTCTAATACTTCCTATCTGGTGGGTAACGCCACCACCAAATTTCTTTGTTTGAAGTGTTTCATTCATGGCGTTATTTCTGCAATATCTTCGCATTTGATTTGTCTTCAACTTCAACCTATCTTCATGATTTTCTTCACTATGCTGATTTGGTTGTTGATATATATATATATATATATATATATATATATATATATATATATATATATATATATATATATATATATATATATATATATATATATATATATATTCTCTCTCTGACATTCACTTATAGCTATGTCTTCCAAGTTGAATCTTTTGAACTAAGTGAATGTGATCGGACCCCAATCTCTCTATGCTTTCTATCTCAAACTCTATCTGTCCAAATCATATGCATTCTATTGAAACTGTCGAATGTCTTCTCTGCGTCCTTGCCAGCAGAAGACACAGAGACAAACTTTAAGTCTGTTTTAAATGATTCATCCTTACTGTTGAAATTCGGAGAAGCCGGAACGACCATCCGACAAACCTGGCGGGCGTGGGAACGTGGGACAACTCAGAGCATGTTGCATGCTTGCCACGTGCCCCTCAGATGTTAACCGCCAGGGGCACCTGCGTAATTGCGCTGTGCCGCACACCTCCTTATAAATACTGTCCCCTGCGGTAAAGAAAATCTTCTTCCACCTCTCCACCTCGTCAAAACCCTAGCGCCACCGCTAGCACTCGACGACGCCGGCGAAGAAGCGCTTAGCTGCCGCGACTTCTCCGACGCCGTCCTCACGCCAGCCGCGTACAGCGTCATCACTGCCGCCGCCGTAGGTGTCCTCCGTCGCCAAGTTAGGGCACGGTGGATTGAACTGCTCGGCTTCCTTTTCTTCCCGTCTAGCAGTTCTTCGAGTGGTAAATATAACTCTATTTTTACCATCTTTTGATCTTCAAGATTCATCCTACTTACCAAAATTGGTTTCGCCCATACTATGTTAGATCTATTCATGCGCATCTCATCTTGCCTAGTATATTTACTTAAGATTCACAACTAGTTAGATTCCTCACTTGTACTTATTCACGGAATTCGTACAAATCTGGAACCAACTCTCGGCCAGATAAGTGAATGTCTTCGCATCATGAGGTCAATGTCTTCAAACTGATTTATCTTCAAAATCTTCTGAGAATGCATATGACCTCTTCCCCTTCCCTCGCATCTCTAATGCTATCACAGGTACATGTCCGTGGGAGAATCCCTTGGTTCTCATAGTCTGCATTCGTTTGCAGAATTCTTACAGCATCAAACTAACTCTCCGGAAGCCAGTTCATGTCTGTCCAGCAAACGCAAGCCTTTGAAGCCTTTGAACGTGAAGCCATTCAGTTTGAAGCTCATGGCTACAGATAAATCAGTCAGGAAGGGCGGCAGACAGCGTCGTGAGGGAACCTCAAAAGATCTGCCTGATGACCTCGCAGAGCTTTACAAGACAGATCCCGAAGAGAAATACAATCAGCACAAGACGCGAATCCAATGGATTCGACGATACTGGGCTGAACAGTGGTTCAAGTACAATTTCGTCACCCAGGAATATGCCGAGAAGAATGCTATCAGAAGCCCTTGGGGTGATATTCTCTTTTGAGGCCTTCCACCCAAGAACATCGCTGAAGCTATTGCACAAGGTTTCTATCCTTGTATGGTCTGTGGACCTCAGCCTGAGAACACCGACCCAATGTCTTTGCTCTGGTGTCATGACGATAATCTCTTCAAGCGCTACTTCCAGCACGCAAAGGCTTCTACCAAAGAAAACAAGAAGTCATTGGGATTAGACTTCAATCCTGGTCCCTCTACTCCCCGTGCTGACGGCTCACGTGATGCTGAACCCAATGTCATCGGTCCGTTTTGAAACCTTGATGGCCTCATCACTTACATCTTGGTCCAAGGTGCTAAAGTGTATCACTCTGATGACGATGCTGAGTCTGATGAAGCCCCAGCTCCTGCTCCTGCTCCAAAGCCACAGAAGCAAAAGAAAGTCAAGGCTTCAAAGTCAGCTGCTCCTCCAAAAGCTTCACGTGTGAAGCCAGCAGCTCTGCACCTCCTGAAGCCGATTATGCGGTCGAAGATCAATCCCGTATCTCCAAGAAGACGGAGAAGAGAAAGAAAATTGTCAAGAATACTGAACTGACACTGACTCCTGCTGCCATTCTGCGAGAAGAGCAGATTGATCTGTCCAGTGATGAAGATCTTGCAGATGATGCCCTTGAGCAACTTATCAAGAGCAAAGAAGAAGCAGAAATCTTCAACAATTTGCCTCTCTTTGATGTGGCAATCATCCATCACTTCATTGATGAGTGGTTTGACACCCCAAACATCAGCTTTGAAGATCTACAACTTCCCATTGGCCTCAGCGTCTCCTTCAATGGAGCCATTGCTTCTGAGCTAGCTCTTGCTCAGCGCATTGTTGAACTGAAGCATAAGATTGACTATGAGAAAGCTCAGTTCAAGAAGCATATGGCTGCACTCAGCGTGCAAGATGTCAAAAACTTCAAGGTCATGCTGCACGACCTCAAAGAAGCCTTTGTCAAGAAGCGTGAAGAAGCCAGAGGCTCTCGTGAGCGCATGAAGAGTCTGGCTGACAAGTGTGTGCTAGCCTACAATGAAATTTGAAGCGCAAGACTCTTGGCCGTCTGGCATTGACCCTGAATGGCTGCAAAGAAAAAGAAGTCTTCAACTGACCAAGCTGCACCTTCAAGGCAGGAAGAACCCCGCATAGTCTTCCCAAGCAGCATGACTGGCTCGAAGCCAAAGGTCCGGTCAATCGCTTCTGAACAAAAGAAGACGAGGGCTGCCGAGGCTGAAGCTAGAAAAAGGAAACTTCCTGAAGCCTCTGATGCTGCTCCCTCCAAGAAGAAGCTTAAGACCAAGAAGAATCGGGCTGCTCCCACAGAGCCCTTGGTTGTTGAACCCATTTCAGTGGTTCGTCCCGCGTCTGCAACCCAAGAACTTTGCATGACTGTTCATGAGCCTGCTTCCACAGAGGCTCCTGAAGCTGACGAGATTCCAGCAGTTGATCCCATCACTCTATGAAGACATTGGTCACCATGACAATGTTGAAGATGATGAAGTTCTTCCTCAAATTGAATACAATGTGGTATCATCGCTGTTAAATGCGAACAGCGAACTCATCGACATTGGTCGCCCTCGGCGCCAATTGCTCGAGATGCTTCATGGGCTGATCGCCCGCAACAAGAAGACTCCCTAGTACTCCCCAACAACAAGTCACTCCCCAACAACAAGTCACTCCCCAACAACAAGTCACTCCCCAACAACAACAGCAAGAAGAAGAGGAAGACTTTGAGGCCCAAGCAACCCCATCTCCAAAGGCGTCGCCAACATTTCGCAGGCTTCGCAAAGGTCAAAGGCCTCAAGTACCTCTCTCGAGCGTTCCAGAAGGAGAAGTGCACCACCAACCTGTTGCACGTCAAGTGTTTTCAGAAGACTGTGAATGTCTCCGAGTCTGAAGCCAAAGCTGCTGAAGACAATCCGGCTGCATCAGCCGAAGACACTCAAGAAGAAGAAGAACATGTCCCTACACCACCTGTAATTGAAGAAGTTATACCTGATATCAACGTGCCAGTGCCCGACCCTCCAGCTCCTCAAGTGGAGGTTGAAAACATTGAGGCTTCCACCTCCAACACTAATGAAGCCAATGACGTGGTCATGGCTGAACCAAATATGGAGCCTGCACCAACAGCTCCTGAAGCCAATGAAGGAAATGTGCACTGGCCAATGAGGCAACTGCTCCCGAAGCATCTGGCCGAGCAGCACTGAAGCCTCGATTGTTGCCCTTTGCTCGAGCCTCCGCCACCAAGGCCTTACAAAATTGAGCAAGCATACAACTATGGTGAGCTAGTCACGAAGATGGCCTGCTACGGTCCCTCCGCCTCATGCCTCGGGTCCTCGGTTGACTATCATATTGAGCATAGGCCTCGGTCCGAAGCCGAAGCCAAGACTGCCAAGGTTTCCAGGCACTGCCACCTCTACAGGTTCTTTCAATGCAAATGGCTTCAAAGCCCACAACAATTTCTTTGACAGATCAAAGAACCCCTACACAAGGCCAAGGATATCATCTGACCGTTTCTGGAGCTATCAGCAAAGAAGCTATTACTCATGTGTTCTATATGATCAAGGGCACATTTTCCCTCATATGCGCCTCGACACTGAACCCATTGCCGGACTGCCGTGCTTAGAAGAAGCACTTGATTGCTTTCGTGATGCAGGTCTGCTCGGCTTTGTTACAGACAAAGAACACTGGAATGAAGAACTTGTGCTTCAATTCTATGCTACCCTCCACATCTGCGGCTATAACAGAGATACGAAGACATGGGTTCTCGAGTGGATGACAGGAAATGTTCATCATGAAGCTAAAGCTCGTGACATCATTGAGCTCACAGGCCTACCCACTCCCGGAGAGCTGTTTGAACCTGGTTGTCAACTCCACCGCGATGCACTGGAGAGCATATTTCATAAGCCAGAACCCGACATGAGTCAGATGTTGAGCATGATGAAGCCACTGCCACATGACGCTGAATACCCTCAGCACTTCTTTGTTGATGACCTTGAGTATCTGCCTCGTACAATATATCACATCATCAGGCGAACTCTATGGCCAATCAAAGGGCATTCATCATCTGCAAAACTTGAAGGAGCAATGAAGACATTGGTCTTTTACATCCTCAATGGCATCAACTTCAATACGCAAGAATTCTTCATCCGACAATTGGCTGCGTCTGGATCTGATCTGTTTGGTCTGAAATTTTATGCTCCATGGGTCATGCGCCTCATCAAGATGCACTCTGCTATCAACTATCAGCCCTCTGCTCGCAATCATCTGATCTTTCTACCAGAGGTTGATATGTCAGTTGAAGCCATATACCCTGAGCCTGCCAAAACGCCACTTTGTCTTCAGAATGCAGATCACCATAGCTTCTCTCAACCCATTGAAGGCGTCCAAGCGATATCTCGTGTTTATCCTCTGGCTGGAAACACACGTCTGCCTCATCGTGCACGGACTGAAGCCACTGAGAGCACAATTGGCCAAAGGCCTCAGAAGCGCTCTCGAGTCCTCAATGATCGAGAACTTCTTGTCGCACTGCATCAGAAACAAGATAAGCATCACTCCTGGCTCAAGCGACAAATGCAAAGCCTCTTGGTGGACGTCAATCGCATTCGAAACCTTGCCACCAAGAATGCTTTTGTCACTCATGAGACCTGTCGACGATCATGGAAGAGTTTGACCCTGCTTTCGATCTTTGAAGCAGATCTTCAAGGCGATGGCTTCACCGAACGCTTCAAGTTTGACTCCACTCCTCCAAGGAATGCAGTCCTACGACGAACTCCATCACTTGAAGACTCTGACTATTCTTCCTCCGCGGCAACTGTCAATGCCAGAGTGATCGATGATGAAGCCGATGCTACTTCACCGCCTCCTACTTCTGCACGCATCGACAATGCACCAAGCTCGTCTGCACCGCCAACCAACAATGACAACCCTGCTACATCATCTACTTCTGAAGAGGACGAGTAGATGCTCAATGTCTTCAAACCTTTTTGGTCCTTACTGACAAAAGGGGGAGAAGCATATGAGTTTGATAGTCTTCAAGCGGGTTCATAAGGGCGGTTGCATAATATTTTGCCTAGTGTTTACAACTCTCGCTCTTGATACATTTGGTTCTTTGAGTTGTAACACTTAAACTCGATGGTCGTCTGCTACTTATTTGCTTTACTCTGGTGCGATGATAAATTCCGCATGTGCGATGATAACTTCCGCACTTAGATCATTCTGCATACGTCCATTTTTCATTATGCATGTCATTCTCTTAGCTATATCATTTCATGCATGATGAATTATCTTCATAAGTTGAAGAGGACCTCCACAAGTACAACCTGCCATGTGCATTTGCATTCCAAAAGCAAACTACTTATATGCACATCTTCAGGGGGAGCCTTTGCTACTTATGAAGACAATTCCTATCCTTTACAATTTCACATATTTTATCCCGTTGAAAACTTCAACCAGTTTGTCATCAATCACCAAAAGGGGATATTGTAAGTGCATCTAGTGCCACCCCTAGTTGGTTTTGGAGTATTGATGACAAATGTGGTTGAGGACTAATCGTTTGTGAGAATTGCGGGATACTTGCAGTAGTGTCTCTCATTGATTCGGTTTACCTACCGGAGATGACCCTAAAATGTATGAAGACATTGACGACAATGGTGGTATGTGAAGATATTCACATTGAAGTCTATGACATGAGAAGACATTGAGTGAAGACTATGGAGCGCGAAGACTGTGTCGTTTCGTTGTTTCATTTTCTTCTTTGTTGAGTCGTAGGAACCACCGTACTGTTAAGTGGGGTCCAAGTGATCATAGTCAGAATGACTGAAGTGATAATCAACCCAAATCCTATGTCTTCGAGCAAAGACAATGAGAGCAAAACTTATCCAGAGCTGGATGAGTCAGCTTTGCTTGTAGCCCAAGTAAAGTTGCCGTGTGTGTTTGAAATCTGACCGTTGGAACACGTGTCGGTTCCTTAGTGACCCAGGTCATTTCGGACATATCAGGTCGGGTTGCCTAGTGGCTATAAATAGCCCACCCCTACACCATAAATTGGTGGCTGCTCGGAGTTAGTGCATGGCTTTTGTCGTTTGAGAGCAACCCACCTCGAAGCCTTTGAGAGAGAAAATCCTGCGAGGACAAAGCCCAAACACCCACAGCCAAAGAGTGTTAGGCATCACTCAAGTCTTTACATCATGTGACTGAAGACTTATTACACTTGAGGACTGTGAATCCTCCGGCCGGTTAGGCGTCGCGTTCTGAGCATCCAAGAGTCATTGTGGATTGCCGGTGAACGCAGATGCAGTGAAGGTTCGGAGTCTACCTTGAATACTTACCAGAGTGATTGGGCGAGGACTATGTGTCCTTAGCTCAAGGGAATAAGGTGAAGACGCGGGTCTTTTGAGTTGAATCTCAGCCTCCCTAACCAGATGTACAGATTGTCACAACAAGCGGAACTGGTCCAACAAATTCTGTGTCTTCAACAAGTGGTGGTTCTATCTTCTCCCTCACCTTACTTAGAGTTTGTCTTCGTGAAGTCATTGCCTATTTGTCATACCTGTTTGACTTCATTGCTTGACTACTTTTGTTGATTGGCTTCTCACTATCTTCCATCTTGATCCTACTACCAAGCTGCTATTAGTCTTGTACTTTCACGTTATTGCATACTAGACTATGGTTTGCTTGTTGTAGTTTATCTTCCGTTGGATATCAATTAGGTCATTTCAATTGTTTGTCTTTGAAACATCCGTGTTCTGAAGACTTTCCTAAAAATCGCCTATTCACCCCCCCTCTAGTCGATAACTAGCACTTTCAAACCTCAAGCTGAACCCTGAGAAGTGTGTCTTTGGCGTTCCGTCAGGAAAACTTCTCAGGTTCTTTGTGTCGCAGCGTGGGATCGAGGCAAACCCATACAAGATCAAGGCTATTGAGAAGATTGAGGCACCCAAGAGGATCAAGGATGTGCGCCGGCTCACTGGCTGCGTTACCGCCATGAGCAGGTTCATCTCCAAGTCCGCTGAGTGTGCCCTTCCCTTTTTCAAAATCTTGAAGAAGGCAGGTCCAATGGAGTGGACCCCAGAGGCTGATTTAGCGTTGCAGGATCTGAAGAAATACCTTTCCTCTATGCCGATACTGGTTGCGCCTAAACCACAAGAGCCCTTGCTGCTATATCTGGCGGCAACGAATCAAGTGGTCAGTACCACACTGGTGGCACAGAGGGAGGTCGATGAGGAGGCAGTGGCAATGGTAGGGCCGGCGGATGGCGAGTCAGAGATTTCCCCGGCAGGGCCTTGTGCCGGCAAGGCAAGGCCCCCGGCAGAGTCTGACGCCATCGGGACAGGGCCCGCGCAACTAAGTGAAGTGGTGTAAAAGAAGAAGATGATGCAGCACCCGGCTTACTTTGTCAGCTCCCTCTTGCAAGGGGCTAGGTCGAGGTACTCCGGTGTGCAAAAATTGCTCTTCGGCCTCCTTATGGCCTCGAGGAAGCTGCGTCATTACTTCCAAGCCCACGAGATCACTGTCGTCACCCGCCTCCGTTAACGGATCTCGCACAACCAGATCGTTGGAAGGATTGTGGAGTGGGCCTTGGAGTTGGCTAGCTTTGGGTTGAAGTTTGAAAGTACTTCGACAATCCAGAGCAGAGTCTTGGCGGAGTTCATTGCAGAATGGACCTCAACTCCCGATGAAGAAGTCCAGGAGACCACTCTCCCCGGCAAGGAAGCAAGTCCCGACTGGATCATGTACTTTGATGGGGCTTTTTCGCTGCAGGGCGCCGGTGCCGGTGTGCTGCTTGTCGCACCCACTGGAGAGCACCTCAAGTATGTGATCCAGATGCACTTTCCCAGGGAGATGTCCACAAACAACACTGCTGAGTACGAGGGGTTGCTTGCCGGTCTTAGGATCGCGGCAGACCTCGGGGTGAAGAAGCTCATCATCAGGGGTGATTCGCAGCTTGTCGTCAGACAAGTCAACAAAGATTATCAGAGTCCGTTGATGGAGGCCTACGTAGATGAGGTGAGGAAGCTGGAGGAGCGCTTCGACGGTATGCAAGCGGAGCACGTTCCCCGAGCGGAGAACGACATCGCTGACTACCTATCAAAGCGCGCTGCATTTAAGCTACCTGTGGAACCAGGTACCTTTTTGCTTCGGTTGACTCAACCATCCGTCGAACCGTCAACGGAGCAGAACAAGCGGAGAAAATCAGGCCCCAGCAAGTACTTTCTCGCCGAGCCTCCAGGGGCTGTCGACAAGGGTGTTGCGCGAATCTCGAGCCTGCCAAGGACAGTGGCTCGGCAGGCGCCAAGCCACAGCGTGAGGCGGCTGCCCCATGGCGGAAGAAATGCCTTTGATCCTTGCCGTCGAGCCTCAGGCTCTGGCATGGGCGCAACATGCCGTCCGTTTCCTCCAGACAGGGGAACTTCCTGAGGAGTAGGAAGAAGCGGAAAAAGTAGCCCGTCGGTCTGCCTTGTACCAGTTCATCGATGACGTCCTATATAGAAAAAGACCAAACGGTGTGAAATTGAAGTGCATCCCCCGGGAGTAAGGATTGGAGTTGTTGGCGGAGATACATGGAGGCATATGTGGCTCCCACATAGGGTCGAGGGCCCTTGCCGGCAAGGCGTTCCGGCAGGGTTTCTTCTGGCCCACTGCCCTCCAGGATGCAACGACACTAGTAACCAGGTGTGAAGCATGTCAGTTCCATTCAAAGACGCTTCATCAACCAGCTCAAGCCCTTCAAACAATCCCTCTCTCCTGGCCATTTTCGGTCTGGGGGCTCGACATACTAGGCCCCTTCCCCTGTGCTGTCCGGGGCTTTGAGTACTTGTACGTTGCAGTCGACAAGTTCACAAAGTGGCCGGAGGTGGAAGCAGTGAGGAAGGTGACAACACAGTCAGCCGTCAAGTTCTTCAAGGGGCTAGTCTGCCGTTTTGGTGTACCAAACAGAGTCATCACCGACAACGGCACGCAGTTCACAAGCCACACCTTCATGCAGTACATCCAAAACCTCAGCAGCAAGGTCTGTTTTGCTTCCGTGGCACACCCCCGGAGCAACAGCCAGGCGGAGAGGGCAAATGCTGAAGTGTTGCGAGGCCTGAGAACGAAGACCTTTGACATGCTGCACAAAGAGCGGAAGGCGCTGGATTGATGAGTTGCCGGCGGTTCTTTGGTCGGTCAGGACGACGCCAAATCGAGCCACCGGCTAGACATCCTTTGCCCTAGTATATGGGGCAGATGCAGTTCTCCCCATGGAACTCATATACGGGTCACCTCGAGTGCTCTCTTACGACGAGCTTGAGCAAGAGCAGTTGCGACAAGATGACGCAACGCTCCTTGAGGAAGATTGTCTTCGGGCTGCTGTGAGAGCATCACGGTACCAGCAAGCCTTGCGCCACTATCATAGCCGCAAGGTTCATGCCCGAAGCTTTGAGTAAGGCGACCTTGTTCTTCGGCGGGTTCAGTCGGCCAAGAATTCCAACAAGTTGACCCAGAAGTGGGAAGGCCCTTATCGGGTAATGCGAGTCACCAGGCCCGGCGCAGTCCGCCTAGAGACCGAAGATGCTGTCCCAGTAAGCAACTCCTGGAACATCAAGCATCTTCACAAGTTTTACCCATAAGGTGCGGCTTGTTGGGCCTCCCGGCAAGCCACCTTTTGTACAAGCTTTGCCGGCAAGGCATGTAACCCTCTATACAAAGCCAGGCGCAGACCCTGAGCATAAATAAATGAAGCGCTGATATTTCTTCGTCGTATCTACTTTTCCAAACAGTTTTGCCCTTGTTTTGGACTCTAACTTGCATGATTTGAATGGAACTAACCCGGACTGATGCTGTTTTCAGCAGACTTTCCATGGTGTTATTTATGTGCAGAAACAAAAGTTCTCGGAATGTCCTAAAACTCCACGGAACATCTTTTCAGAAAATATTAAAAATACTGGAAGAAAAATCCACGTCAGGGGGCCCACACCTGTCCACGAGGGTGGGGGGCGTGCCCCCTGCCTTGTGGGCCCCCTGACGCTCCACCGACCTCAACTCCAACTCCATATATTCACTTTCGGGGAGAAAAAAAATCAGAGAGAAGGATTCATCGCGTTATACGATATGGAGCCGCCGCCAAGCCCTAAAACCTCTCGGGAGGGCTGATCTGGAGTCCGTTCGGGGCTCCGGAGAGGGGAATCCGTCGCCATTGTCATCATCAACCATCCTCCATCACCAATTTCATGATGCTCACCGCCGTGCGTGAGTAATTCCATCGTAGGCTTGCTGGACGGTGATGGGTTGGATGAGATCTATCATGTAATTGAGTTAGTTTTGTTAGGGTTTGATCCCTAGTATCCACTATGTTCTGAGATTGATGTTGCTATGACTTTGCTATGCTTAATGCTTGTCACTAGGGCCCGAGTGCCATGATTTCATATCTGAACCTATTATGTTTTCATGAATATATGTGAGTTCTTGATCCTATCTTGCAAGTCTATAGTCACCTACTATGTGTTATGATCTGGCAACCCCGAAGTGACAATAATCGGGACCACTCCCGGTGATGACCATAGTTTGAGGAGTTCATGTATTCACTGTGTGTTAATGCTTTGTTCCGGTACTCTATTACAAGGAGGTGTTAATATCCCTTAGTTTCCATTAGGACCCCGCTGCCACGGGAGGGTAGGACAAAAGATGTCATGCAAGTTCTTTTCCATAAGCACGTATCACTATATTCAGAATACATGCCTACATTACATTGATGAATTGGAGCTAGTTCTGTGTCACTCTATGTTATGATTGTTACATGATGAACCGCATCCGGCATAATTCTCCATCACCATCCAATGCCTACGAGCTTTTCACATATTTTTCTCCGCTTATTTACTTTTCCGTTGCTACTACTACAATCCCTACAAAACCCGAAAATATTACTTTTGCTACCGTTACCGTTACTTCCATATTACTTTGCTACTAAATACTTTGCTGCAGATACTAAGTTATCCAGGTGTGGTTGAATTGACAACTCAACTGCGAATACTTGAGAATATTCTTTGGCTCCCCTTGTGTCGAATCAATAAATTTGGGTTGAATACTCTACCCTCGAAAACTGTTGCGATCCCCTATACTTGTGGGTTATCAAGACTATTTTCTGGCGCCTTTGCCGGGGATCATAGCTCTATTCTTTGAGTCACTTGGGATTTATATCTGATGGTCACTATGAAGAACTTGAAAGACGCTAAGACAATAATTTATCCCTCAACTACGAGGGGAGGTAAGGAACTGCCATCTAGCTCTGCACTTGATTCACCTTCATTTTGAGTAAGCTTGCGACACCTAAACCTGCTTCGCTATTAGATTACGATATGTCGCATGTTATTGATGATGCCGCTTCTGCTATGCATGATACTTATGATGAAACTACTTCTATGCTTGATACTACTGTGCCACTTGGTGAATTTCTTGATGAACAACTTGTTAGGGTTAGAGAGAATGAAATTATTAAAACTGATAATATTGATGAAAGTGATGGTGAAGACTCTCCCCCTAATAAATATGAATTTCCTGTTGTTCCTGAGGGTTATGTTCTGGAAAAAGAAGCTGCTATAGCTATTTTAGCTTGCAATGATAGATATGAGCTCAAGAGGTTATTAGCTAAATGGAAGCAGCAATCTCTTAATGCTAGAATGAAACCTGACCCTGCTTTTGCTACTTCACCTATCTGTGTTACTTATAAGGATTATAAATTCTCTCTTGATCCTGATATAATTGCTTTGGTTAAATCTGATCCTTTTCATGGCTATGAATCTGAAACTGTTGTGACGCATCTTACTAAATTAAACGATATAGCCACCCCTGTTCACTAATGATGAGAAATCTCGCTACCTTTATATCCTTAAAATATTTTCGTTCTCATTAAAGGGTGATGCTAAGATATGGTTTAATTCTCTTGATCCTGGTTGTGTGCGTAGTCCCCAGGATATGATTTATTACTTCTCTGCTAAATATTTCCCTGCTCATAAGAAACAAGCTGCTTTAAGGGAAATATATAATTTTGTGCAAATTGAAGAAGAGAGTCTCCCACAAGCTTGGGGAAGGCTTCTCCAATTACTTAATGCTTTGCCTGATCATCCTCTTAAGAAAAATGAAATACCTGATATCTTTTATAATGGACTAACCGATGCTTCCAAAGATTACCTAGATAGTTGTGCTGGTTCTGTTTTCAGGGAAAGAACACCGGATGAAGCTGAAATTCTATTGAATAATATGTTGACAAATGAAAATAATTGGATACTTCCTGAGCCAGCTCCTGAGCCAATTCCTGAGCCTATTCCTAAACCAACTCCGAAGAAGAGAGGTGTTCTATTTCTCAGTCCTGAAGATATGCAAGAGGCAAAGAAATCTATGAAAGAAAAGGGTGTAAAAGCTGAAGATGTTAAGAATTTACCTCCTATTTAAGAAATACATGGTCTTAATTTACCGCCTGTTGAAGAAACATATGATCTTAATCCATCACCTATTGAAGAAACACATGGTCTTGATAACCCGACACAGGTAGTAAAGGTAAATTCTCTCTATAGATTTGATGAAGGTGATATTCCTCACTATAAGTCTGCTAGACAATGCTTAGAAGTGTTTGATAATTTTATTGTCAAACAAGAAAACTTCAATGCTTATTTTGGTAGACAATTGAAATACAATTCCGATACGCTTGAACACTTGGGTGATTATATGTCTAGAGTTAAAGGTGAGCTTAAACTCATTACTAAACATGCTTCTATGGTTACCACTCAAGTAGAACAAGTACTTAAGGCTCAAAATGATTTTCTCAATGAATTAAACAGTAAGAATAATGATTATGCTGTTAGAGTGGCTACTAGAACCGGTAAAATGACTCAGGAACCTTAGTATCCTGAAGGCCACCCTAAGAGAATTGAACAAGACTCTCAGAGAAATAATATTGATGCACCTAGTCCTTCTAAAAGGAAGAAAAAGAAAAATGATAGGACTTTGCATGCTTCTAGTGAACCTATTGCTGAACCACCTGAGAATCCAAATGATATCTCTATTTCTGATGCTGAAACACAATCTGATAATGAACATGAACCTAATGAAAATGCTAATGATGATGTTCATGATGATGCTCAACCTAGCAACGATAATGATGTGGAAATTGAACCTGTTGTTTATCTTGATAACCCACAATCAAAGAATCAACGTTATGATAAGAGAGACTTTGTTGCTAGGAAACACAGTAAAGAAAGAGAACCATGGGTTCAGAAACCCATGCCTTTTCCTTCCAAACCATCCAAGAAAAAGGATGACGAGGATTTTGAGAGCTTTGCTGAATTGATTAGACCTATCTTTTGCGTATGCGATTAGATGATATGCTCAAAATGAATCCTTATGCTAAGTACATGAAAGAAATTGTTACGAATAAAAGAAAGATACCGGAAGCTGAAATTTCCACCATGCTTGCTAATTATACTTTTAAGCGTGGAATACCTAAGAAACTAGGAGATCCAGGAGTACCTACTATACCATGCTCCATTAAAAGAAACTATGTTAAAACTGCTTTATGTGATCTTGGAGCCGGTGTTAGTGTTATGCCTCTCTCTTTATATCGTAGACTTGATTTGAATAAGTTGACACCTACTGAAAATGGCTGATAAATCAAATGCTATACCTGTTGGTATTTGTGAGGATGTGCCTGTTGTGGTTGCAAACATTACTATTTTAACGAACTTTGTTATTCTTGATATTCCCGAGGACGATAGTATGTCTATTTTTCTTGGAAGACCCTTTTTGAATACTGCAGGGGCTGTTATTGATTGCAACAAAGGCAATGTCACTTTTCATGTTAATGGTAATGAGCATATGGTACACTTTCCGAGGAAAAAACCTCAAGTCCACAGTATCAATTCTATTGGAAAAATTCCATCGATTATTTTTTGGAGGTTTTGAGTTTCCTTTACCTGCTGTCAAGAAGAAATATGATATTCCTATTGTTGCGGATGTTCATATCCCCGTTGAGGTAACATAGTGTTATTCGAAATTTCTCCGGTTCAATGTTATTCGGAATGAGTTTGTTAACAAGACTTGATCAACCTTGTCAGTGGATTCCTTTTGATGAGCATGAGATGGATGAAACTAGAAGGCACAACCTTCTGTACCCTCTTTCTACTTTCCGTTATTTAGCTAAAATAAAGCAAAAATAGTATTTTCCTGTCTGTTTTCTGATTTATCCGTGCAATATAAAAATACCCCAAAAATAGAAGTTCTCCAAATGCCCTGAAATTAAAATATGATTTTTTTCTGGAATATTTGAGAATATCTGGAACTGAGAACACATCAGGGGGAGCAAGCACCTGGCCACGAGGGTCAGTATGCCACCCTCGTGGGCCCATGGTGGCTCCCCTCCACTTATTCCTGCACCCACACACTCCTTCTTCCTCGCAAAAAAAATCACCATCCAGCTCAAGCACGAGTTCTAGCTCATTTTGCTGCGATTTTCGATCTCCTTGCTCAAAGCACCTCTCACAAAACTGCTTGAGGGGATTGTTCCTTGGTGTGTGACTCCTCCATTGGTCCAATTAGTTTTTGTTCTAGTGCTCTATTCATTGCAAATTTGTGCTGCCTAGGTGACCATGTTCTTGAGCTTGCATGTCAAATTTATATGGTTCCAAGTAGTTCTAATGCATGATATAGTCTCTAGGCACTTGTAGGAGTAGTTGCTACCAATTTTATTGAGCTTGGTTCACTTTTGTTTGAAGTTACTAAAAATTTCAGAATTTTTTCAGAGGAAGAAATATGCTTAGGAAAATGTACCAAGGTGGTTCTTCAAGGAAGCAAGGACCCAGGCTTGCAATGCGTGATGCTGACGATGAGCCACCTAGGGACGCTCTAGTGTGGCCTTGTGAATGGCCTTCAGAAAACTTTATGGATCGAGCGGGAATCAAGGAAGAATTTAACGCATATTTGCGTAACACTGATCTTGTGAGCTTCGAGGAAGAAAAGTGCCGCCAATACCACTATCTCACTAGTTCCTTTGTGAGGAGGTTTGAATTTTCATCTTCACGTAATTCTCCAACTGTCCAGTTTGATCTTTATGAAAAATCTTATACGATGGACTTAGAGGATTTTACCACCACTTGCAAACTTCCACAATGCGGTAGTGCTACTGAACCTCGCAAATCTGAGTTTAGAAATTTTTTTGCCAGTATAAATGTGGGGGAATCTAGAGTTATAGCACAAGCTACCATAGGGAGCATTCATTTTCCTGCTATACATTATTTTGCTCTCTTCATAGGTAGGTGCATAAATGGTAAAGATGAAGCATGCCATATGTGTGTCCCTGACCTCAGTATTCTTAGGAGTGCTGTGTTAGGAGATAAATCTTATAATTTGGGAGCCATTGTTGCACGTAGATTGCATAATAATAGATTTAATGGAGATTTCTTCGATGGAATTTATGCAACCCGCCTAGCTGATTTTCTTGGTGTCACCATACGTGATGATGATATTGAATTGCCTCCTGCTTACCTAGACTTTAATGCTATGGTTCACCACCAGTTTGTTGAGAGGAATGAATCACCTCTCGATGTCGCTTAATCTTTGACAGGCGTCGTGTTTATCAGACATTACTCTCCTGCTCCTGCCTTCTTTGATTATCAGGCAAAAGGAAGATATGTTATTACCATAGAGGAGGCAGATGAGTACGAGAGGAGGGCGGAGGAAGCTCGCCGCCATGCTGCAGCTCAGGAGGCGATAGCCGCTGCATGGCAGTATGACCCCAGCTACAACTATGGATATCCGCCAGGCTATCCGTGGCAATAAACCAACTTAGGCCAAAAGCCTAAGCTTGGGGGAGTACGTATTTCCCACCGACATTACATTTATGTTCGCACACACTCATTTCTAGATGTCGGTGCTCATACTATTTCATTGTAATATCCTTGCTAGTCTATTTTCATTTTTTTCTTGCTTTCTTCTTGTGTGTTTGTTAAACCTTAAGAAAAACCAAAAAAAATTAGTGTAGCTTTTATCTAGTTTACTTTTCTTGCTGTAGTAGTAATAATTAAAAATAAAATCCAAAAAGATTTCCTGTTCTTCTTTCTCTTGTTGGGAGCTTTCCCGTGTAAATAGTTTTATTTCTTTTCTTTTCTTTGGGGGTCGATAGGAGAAGACCATTATGAAAATGTTGAAGTGGCTCTTATATGCATTATTGTTGATTTAACCAAGATCCCATATTGCCTTGTCTTCTCCTATTTATTGAATGCTTGCAGATTCCATCTTAGTCCAATGCACGTGCACTCTTATTATTATTCACATCGTTCGTTCGTGCAAGTGAAAGGCAATTATGACGATATATGATGGACTGACTGAGATGAGAAAAGCTGGTATGAACTCGGCCTCTCTTGTTTTTGTAAATATGATTAGTTCATCGTTCCTGATTCAGCCTATTATGAATAAACATGTTTGCAATGACAACTAGAGATCATAGTTGCTCGTGCCATGCTTGATTAGCTATGAGTTATACCTTGCGTGCCAACATGCTATTAAAATGGTTGTGATGTGGTATAGTGGGGTGGTATCCTCCTTTGAATGATTTAAGTGACTCGACTTGGCACATGTTCACACATGTAGTTGAAACAAATCAAGATAGACTTCACGATATTTATGTTCATGGTGGATTATATCCTACTCATGCTCGTACTCAATGTCTATTAATTTTAATGCATGTTCATGACTGTTGTCACTCTCTAGTTGGTCGCTTCCTAGTCTTTTGCTGGCCTTCACTTGTACTAAGCGGGAATACCGCTTGTGCATCCAATCCCTTAAACCCCAAAGTTATTCCACATGAGTCCACTATACCTTCCTATATGCGGTATCTACCTGCCGTTCCTAGTAAATTTGTATGTGCCAAACTCTAAACCTTCAAATGAAATTCTGTTTTGTATGCTCGAATAGCTCATGTATCAACTAGGGTTGTCCGTATCTTCCATGCTAGGCGGGTTATTCCCAAGAGGAGTGGACTCCGCTCGTCATTCACGAGAAAATGGCTGGTCACCGGGATGCCCAATCCCATGCTTTATGCAAACTAAATAAAAATAATTGCAAAAAAACTCCCCCTGGGACTGTTGCTAGTTGGAGGCACTCGTTGTTTCGAGCAAGCCATGGATTGATGCTTGTTGGTGGAGGGGGAGTGAGGGAGTCCTGGATTAGGGGGTGTCCGGATAGCCGAACTATCACCATTGGCCGGACTCCTGGACTATGAAGATACAAGATTGAAGACTTCATCCCGTGTCTGGATGGGACTTTCCTTGGCGTGGAAGGAAAGCTTGGCGTCTGAGATATGTAGATCTCCTACCGTTGTAACCGACTACGTGTAACCCTAACCCTATCCGGTGTCTATATAAACCGGAGGGTTTTAGTCCGTGGGGCGAACAACAATCATACCATAGGCTAGCTTCTAGGGTTTAGCCTCTTTGATCTCGTGGTAGATCCACTCTTGTACTACCCATATCATCAATATTAATCAAGCAGGAGTAGGGTTTTACCTCCATCGAGAGGGCCCGAACCTGGGTAAAAACATCGTGTCCCTTGTCTCCTGTTACCATCCGCCTAGGCGCTTGCAGTTGGGACCCCTACCGAGATCCGTCGGTTTTGACACCGACATTAGTGCTTTCATTGAGAGTTCCTCTGTGTCGTCATCCTTAGGCCCGATGGCTCCTTCGATCATCAACAACGACGCGGTCCAGGGTGAGACTTTTCTCCCCAGACAGATCTTCGTATTTGGCGTCTTTGAACTGGGGGCCAATTCACTTGGCCATCTGGAGCAGATCGAAAGCTACGCCCCTGGCCATCAGGTCAGATTTGGGAGTTTGGACTACACGACCGACATCCGCGGAGACTTGATCTTTGACGGATTCGAGCCACAGCCAAGCGCGCCGCACTGTCTCGAGGGGCACGATCTAGCTCTGCCGCCGAACAGTGCCCTAGAGGCCGCACCAGCGTTTGCTCCGACCCTTAGCTCGGAGCCGACTCCGCCGATCGAGGATGAGTGGCTGGACACCGCCTCGGGGGCTACGATCTCTATGGCGATTGAGCCGAACTCCATCCCTGTCCTTTGCGAAGACCGTGACTCCAAGGTGCCGGACTCCTCTCCGGACTCTGAACCCTCCGCGCCCCTGCCAATCGAATCCAATTGGGCGCCGGTTATGGAGTTCACTTCTGCAGACATCTTTCAGCACTCGCCCTTTGGCGACATCCTGAATTCACTAAAGTCTCTCTCTTTATTAGGAGAGCCCTGGCGGACTACGGTCGGGAAGGTTGAGATCTGGACGACGAAGAAATTCAACGCCCACCCACCACCCACTTTGTAGCCACTTGCCGAAAGCTTAAGCGGCGTGCTCGATTTCGACTACGAAGACATCGGCGGTATGGGCGGCGATGTAGGAGACAACCATGAACCAACACCTATAGGATACTGGACAGCCACCTCATCCCACGATGTATACATGGTGGATACACCTAAAGGAAGTGACGACGAGGAACAACGAGATGCTATGAAGGATAAATCCCTCGAAAAGCAGTCAAAATGGCAACGTAAACGCCGCACCAAGTCCCGCCTCGACAAAGACGGCAGCCACACAGACCCAGCCATAGAGCAGGGTGAACCGGTGGACGATGAACATGCTATCGAGCAACCGTCCGAATAGGAAAACTTGGATAAACAACCCGTCCCCGGCGAAGATAACAGTCCGGACGATCTCACGCCGGACAAGTTGTTGGAGCAGAAGAACCTCCACAAAAGGCTCGTCGCCCGCTGCGCGTAGCCTGAAAAAGCAAGCGAAGCTCAAAACAGCGAAGATGCACTCGAGAATCAGATGGAGCAAAGTACTCAACACCATGAGAGAAATACGGCGACGATCGCCAAACAAAGAGCTACCGAGCGCAAACTACTGCCCGAATTCGATGAGGAGGCCGTGAAACCCCGCAATCAAAGAACAAAGAGGCCGCTCGGTCGGATGAACGACCACAAGGCAAACATGGGCGGCAAGCGGCACCACACACTGGCCGACGCGCGATCCGCGCAAGGATTAGCATCAAAAGGATGGCCCGATTAGGTCCATCTATGGGCGAAAAGCAAGCTCTTCCAAGCAATGCAACACGCCAAATATCCGAACATCACGGCACACCCAAATATAGGGGGCCGCACACCCCTGTGTTTCACCGATGAGGTCTTTGGATCACAATTCGGTGAGATTCAAACCCGTAAACATAGAGGCATACGATGGAATAACGGACCACAGAGTGCGGATTGAGGATTACATCCTCCACATACACATGGCTAGAGGAGATGATCTCACGCCATAAAATATTTACCCTCAAGCTCAAAGGGCCAACCCGGCATTGGCTCAAAAGCCTCCCTGAAAATACCATTGGAAGTTGGGAAGAGCTCGAGGATGCTTTTGAACAAATTTTCAAGGGACTTATGTCCGCCCTCCGGACCTTGAGCGATTTAAGTCACATAACTCAACAACCGGAGAGTCAGCCCGCAAATTCGGAACAGGTTTCTCACCAAAAGAACCAAATAGTCGACTGTCCGGATGCGAAGCCTTAGCAGCTTTCAAACACAGCGTCCAGGGCGAATGGCTCGCTAGACACCTCGGCGGGAGAAGCCGAGAACAATGGCTGCATTAACAAGCCTCATGACCCGCTTTTGCGCGGGAGAGGATAGTTGGCTGGCAAGATGCAGTACCAGCGACACAAGTACATCCAAAGTCAGGGATGGAAATGGAAAACCACGAGGCAGCAAGGACCAGCGACGGACAAAGGGAAACAACCCGAAGAGCACGGCAGTCAACGCTGGATTCAGAAGCTCCCGGCAGAATCATAAAAAACTGCCCCTCAAGGATAACAGCGACGAGCTATCCAACCTAAACAAAATCTTGGACAAAATATGCCAAATCCACAGTACTCCCAGGAAGCCTGCAAACCATACCCACAGAGTGTTGGGTCTTCAAGCAGATCCGGCAAACTCAATGCCGAACACAAGGGCTCGACACACCAGCGAGGGCGATGGCGAACCCCACAAGCGAGCACCGAGAAAACAAAAGAATTTCCCACAAGAAGTCAAAACAGTGAACTCACTTCAAGTGACAAAGGAAAAACAGAGCGCGCCCATAGAAACACGCGCCGCGATCTATCAGCGAGTCCCAACGTTGGTTGTCAAAACCAATCACCTTCGATCATCGGGACTATTCGAAAGTATCCGGAGCGCAGGATGGAATGCCTTAATATTAGATCCTATAATCGGCGGACTCCAATTTACACAAGTCCTAATGTGCGGAGGTAGCGATCTAAACCTGCTATATCAGGACACAATCCGCAAAATGGGGATAGACCCAACCAAAATTCGCCATAGCAACACCTCCTTCAAAGGGGTAATGCCAGGCCTATATGCCCGTTGTACGGGCTCCCTATTGCTAGAAGTTGTGTTCGACTCATCCGACAACTTCCGCTGCGAAAAGTTAACCTTCCATATCGCCCCATTTGAAAGAAGCTATCAAGCACTACTGGGACGTGAAGCTTTCGCCCGCTTTAACGCAATACCGGATTATGCATCTCTTACACTTAAAATGCCCGGTCCACGCGGCATCATCTCATTAAAAGGGAGTACCAAGTGTTACTCGAGCACGGAAGAACGTGAGACTGCCTTGACAACCCCACACTAATCCGGCTCTGCTAATCAAAGCACCTGAATAGGTCATTCGGACCCCGGACATGGCTAGACGAGTCCGGCATAAACATATAAACGCCTACTAGCGGCATACCCCGTACAAGGGCTGCGCATGTACAACGAGGAGATAATAAAGCTCAATTTTATTCACTTTTGGACCGTACTCTGTTTATTTAATATAAAGTACATTTTTCGCACGATCTTTTTCTTTTCAACTAAGTTCTTCTCTTTTACGAGATGAACACCATGCTACACCCGTCCAAGACCACGACACAGCGGAACCACAGTAGCAGAGCGTGGGTAGGGACCCGTTGCAAGGATTCTTTTCAGATTAAGACCTGCGTAAACCTTTTTCTTGTCTCTTGTTAATACATCCCCGGTTTCTTGCTATAACCGAGGAGGAGGCTGGCGTTTGGCATCGGCCGCACCAGAATTTTTATGCGTGCACGGACACGAGGGCTTAGGGCATTATTCTGCTGTTTTCATAAAGACCGAATACCTTAGGGAGTGTTCGGCGTCTCGAGTTAGGACTTATATGCATCAGCTCGAATCATGTCTTTGGTCAAATGTTGGGTTTGCCGGCTCCTGTGTTTTGCTGCCTTACGTTACATTCTATCGGCTAGCGGCACCGGAGAACTCTGCGATTGTGCCCGGTTCGGCCAGTGAGCACCTCGGTGAAAGCGAAAACTGACTGTCATGATATAGCGTGAGACTGGTCAACCACTCGATGACCCACGGAATGTTTAGAATTCCCCACATTAACGAAGGACCGTTTCGGTCGAGCACATCTGCGCCCAATTCGGAGAGCGCGGTGCCCCTAGGGGCTATATAGTAGCCCCACCATCGAACTCCTATGGCTAAGTGAAAGTGATAAAGCATTATAGTCCGGTTGCCTAGTTTGCTCGCTATCACCTCCTTTACAGGACCAAGGCGGCTGGATTAAGTGTGAAAATCGCCTTTTGCAAACACCCCGCATTATGTGCGTGGGGCTGAAGCGATGTAACGCCCAGATTCGATCGCGGTGTCTTCGATTATTCGCCGTCGTTGCCATGTCATTTGCTTGCGTGTTGCACTTTGCCATGTCATCATCTGCATTTTATCATGTCATCATGTGCATTTCATTTTGCATACATGTTCGTCTCATGCATCCGAGCATTTTCCCGTTGTCCGTTTTGCAATCCGGCACTCCTATGTCTCCGGCGCCCCTTTTACCTCTTTTAGGTATGCGGGTGTTAAGCGGTCTCGGAATGGACGAGGTTTGCCAGCGGCCTTGGTATAGCACCGTGAACCGCTGTCAAGTTTACGTGCCATTTGGAGGTCGTTTGGTACTCAGCAGTTAGCAAGGTAACCGCAAAGCCCTCTTTTGTTGCAGCCCAACCCCCCCTCCAAAGTGGCCCAAAACCCAGCAAACTCCCCTCCATGCTCTCGGTCGTTCGATCACGATCTCGTGGCCGAAAACCGCACCTCATTTGGACTCTCCTAGCTCCCTCTACCTATATATGTCTTCCTCCCCGAAATCCCGCAGTCCAAACCCTAAAAATCATCCCCGTCGCCCGCCGGACATGTCCAATCCGGCGGACAGGGTTCGCCGCCGCCCGCAGCCAGCGGGGGCATGCCACGTGTCCGCCCGCCGCCCGCGCCCCCGCGGCCGGGAGAGCCCCGCCGCGGGCCCTCCCGGCCCATCCAGCGCGCCGCCCGGGCTTCCGTGCCCCGCCGCCTCGGCCGGCCCCTCGCCGGAGATCCTCGCCCGGCGCCGCCTCGGCCAGATCGGACGGGTGGATGAGATCCACCGTCCGGGATCAAACGACCAGCGCCCGAACCGGATCCCTCCGTCCCGCACCTTCCCGTCCCGCGTTGACTTCCGGAGGGTATAAATTCCACTAAGTCCCCGAATCTGTGATTATTTTCATGCATTTTCATCATGTCATAACTCCGCATCCGTAGCTCCGTTTTGGGCGTGTAATATGTCAAAATGTTTGCGTCGATGAGTAGATCATTTCATCTCATTGCATCATTTTCATTTGAGCTCATCTTGGTGCCCGAAATGCTGTTAGAATAAGGCTATGTGATGTTAGTTTCTGTTTCTTAACAGAACATGCACTTTTGTCATTTTTGCCATGATTGATATGTGCACCCTATGAACTTGAGTCCTACATGTGTTTTGTAACATGCCATGCCATCTTTCCAGTGGTGTATGCCATGTATTTTTGTGATCTCTGTGGTGACTAGCACAAGCATGCAAACTAGGCTTCCTGATGTTGCTGATTTCAGCCCTGTTTTGCTGATATTTTTATGCCATGTTAACTTGATGCTACAGAGAGATCCATGTTTATTTTGAGATACTTCAGTAAGGATGTTTTGAACATATGGTTATGCTCTATCCATCCATGCCCTTGTTTGCAATTATGGAGTGCCATAGCTTGAGTCAATCGAGCTCTACTTTTGCTATAAAATGTTTCCTGGCAGGTTGTTTACATGTTATTCAATTTTGCCAAGGTTGTTGTAGTTGATCCTTGCATGATATGTTGTTGTTCTTGCCATGTATAGCTTCTATGCCATGTCTTCTTACTGTGAGTTGCCTTGCCATGCCATGTATTGCTCTGTGGTGAGTGGTTCAAGCTCACCAACATGCCTACTGTTGTTGTTCCTGCCATGTATGAATCTGTAATATAACTTGCTATGTTTACAGGTGCCATCATATTTTCTGATCCTTTTGGCTCATGGTCAGTAAGGGACTTTTGTTCTATGCAATTAGTAGATTCATGCCATGCCTTTGTTTGCCATGATAAGTTCCTGTAACATGTTGTTTGATAGCTCTAAACGTTGCAACTTTGATGTTATTTACGCCAATGCACAAAGCTGTTATTATTTGCAATCTTGCCATGTGTTTTGAGCATGTTCTAGTGATTTCTGGAGATAGCTCAGTGTTCATGTTTTGTAATGCTTTACCTGTACATCATGCCCATGCCTTTTGTTTTCTTGTTGAGATGCTGTAGCATATTGTTTTGATGCTTGCAATATGCCTACTTGCTGTTATGGACAGATTGTTGTTATGACTTGTATAGGGTGTATGTGTTGAACCGTTGCTCCGTTTTGAGTGTGCTCTATATGAAACTTGGTTGATTTTGCATGTAGTTTCATATTATCATGTTGCATCCTTGTTTTGAGGTGTTTTTCTTGATGTTTGTATGCGTTTTGCATCAATGCCATGTTTAACTTGTTTTGCTCATATCTTCTAGACCGTAGCTCCGAATCTAATGAACTTTATATGTAACTTGACTAGAATTTCGTGTAGATCATCTTGGTGCATTTTAACTTGCTGTTTAACAACTTTAACATAAGGTTTATTCAGATCTGGACCAATTTCGAAATTTACATATGAGGACTTACCGGAACTGTTATATGTTGTTCCCGGCCTCATTTAAACTTGCCTTGATGTGTGCTCTTGTTTGCATCATCTCTTTCCATGAGTAGCTTCATCCAGATTTGTCATGCATCATGCTTGTTTGTGCATCATGCCTTGTTCTTGTGTGGTGTGTTTACTATGTTGTGTGCTTCTTCTTGTTAGTTCCTGTTTCGTTGCGATCGTGAGGATTCGTTCGTCTACGCTTGGTTCGGCTTCATCCGTTCATCTTCTTCATGGATTCGTTCTTCTTCCTTGCGGGATTTCAGGCAAGATGACCGCTACCCTGGATCTCACTACTATCATTGCTATGCTAGTTGCTTCGTTCTATCGCTATCTTGCGCTACCTATTACTGTTTATCAAGCCATCCCAAATTGCCATGTCAGCCTCTAACCTTTTGCACCCTTCCTAGCAAACCGTTGTTTGGCTATGTTACCGCTTTGCTCAGCCCCTCTTATAGCGTTGCTAGTTGCAGGTGAAGATGAAGTTTGTTCCTTGTTGGAACATGGAGTTGTTGTTCCTTGTTGGAACATGTTTACTTGTTGGGATATCACAATATATCTTATTTAATTAATGCATCTATATACTTGGTAAAGGGTGGAAGGCTCGGCCTTATGCAGTGTTTTGTTCCTCTTGCCGCCCTAGTTTTCGTCATATCGGTATTATGTTCCCGGATTTTGCGTCCCTAACGCGGTCGGGTGATTTATAGGACCCCTTGACAGTTCGCTTTGAATAAGACTTTTCCGGCAAGGCCCAACATTGGTTTTACATTTGCCTCACCTAGCCTTTTTCCCTTGGGAGTCGCGCATCCCAAGGGTCATCTTTATTTAACCCCGGGCCAATGCTTGTCTAAGTGTTGGTCCAAACTAAACACCGTCTTGGGACCATCCCTTAGCAACTTGGGTTCGTCGGTTCTGTCGCTTCGCTTATCTGGTCGTGGCACGAGGCGAGATCTGTGCGGCTACTATCGAGTGTCGGCACGCCGGGGAGGTTTTGCTGGACTTGTTTTATTCTTGTCGAAATGTCTTGTGGCGGGATTCGAGACTGATCGGGTCTTCCGGGAGAAGAATATCCTTCGTTGATCGCGAGAGCTTATCATGGGCTAAGTTGGGACACCCTGCGAGGTATAAACTTTCAAGAGCCGTGCCAGCGGTTATGTGGCAGATGGGAATTTGTTAATATCCGGTTGTAGTAAACTTGAAGCAAACTCTTCTAAAATACACCAACCGTGTGCGTGACCGTGAGTGTCTCTTTTGGGGGTTGATCGAGAGGAGAACACGGTTTACGGGTTATGTCGGCGTAAGTAGGAGTTCAGGATCACTTCTTGATCATTACTAGTTGACGACCGTTCCTTTGTTTCTCTTCTCGCTCTCATTTGCGTAAGTTAGCCACCATATATGCTTAGCGCTGCTGCAACCTCACCACTTTACCCCTTCCTTTCCCATTAAGCTTTGCTAGTCTTGATACCCATGGTAATGGGATTCTTTGAGTCCTCGTGGCTCCTGATTATTACACCAACAGTTGCAGGTACAGGTTTGCGATGATCATGGCGCGAGAGCGATGTTTGTTTGTGTTGGAGTTCTTCTTACGCTTCTTCTTGATCGGGGATAGGTTCGGTCGGCAGCCTGGGCTAGCAGGGTGGATGTCGTTTGAGCTTCATTTATGTTTCATCCGTAGTCGGATGTTGATCTTGTATATGATGTTGATGTATTCTTGTGGCATTTGTGCCTTATGTATGTATCCCCATCTATTATGTAATGTTGATGTAATGATATCCACCTTGCAAAAGCGTTTCAATATCTGGGTCTATCCTTGGTGGGACCGTCGAGTTCTTTTGGATAGGGTCGCATATTAGGCGTGACAAGTTGGTATCGAGCCTCGACCGACCCTAAGGCCCCCTTGATTGGTCGTGTAGTTTGGCCGCGATTGAGTCTAGAAGAAAACTATCTTGAGTCTAGTTATATCGGAGTAGGAATTCTTTACTCCTCTGCCCTTAAATGCGCTCTGGTGAGGAATCTTGACGTAGGTGTTTTGAATTACTTCTCTTCCCCTTCAAATTTTCTTTAGGATCACGCGGTTGGTTTTCCGGTAGTTGTTCCTCAGCTCTTTTCATCCGGTGCATTTCTCGTCAAGTTGATTCGACCCTCTTCATCTTTGAGTTCAATCCTCAGTTCTTCCTCTGACGTCGTTGTTTTTCCTTGTCCGAAGTTGTCCTTGTTTTTCCCACCCGCCTTCCCTTCCTCTCGGAACCGGAGTTCGTAATCGAGTATCGATCCTACTCGTGCGAAGTTTTGCTCTCTCTCCTCAATGATTTCAACCGGTGTTTTCTCTTCAAGATATTCGTCGATTTCCCCTTTCAAGTTGCCTTTGTTTTTCCCGCCCTCCCACCCTTTTCTTCCCGGAGTCTGACTCTCTCTCGACCAGCTATCTCATTCGTGTGGAGTCTCTTCAGTCTTCCATCAATTATTTCAACCGGTGAATTCTCGTTTTGTACGACATTCTTCATCTTTTTCTTCCCCGGTGGACTCAATTCAAGTTTTTTCGGTGTTGATCATATTCTTTCCTTGGATCAAGTGTTCTCCTTGCTCATTTGCCTCTTGCCATTCAATCATTCCGGAGTTCGGAAGTCATCTCAGGAGATTCGTCTGTGTTCTAATTAATTCGAGGTTATCACCTCATTTAAATATTTCAGTTCTTCCGGTGCATCATCTATCTGTTCGTCATCCCTTTCCAACTGTGTTTCTTTTCAGTGGGCCCTAACCCACAGGTCTTCTCCCAGGATCTTACCTGACTCTTCTAATTTCCGGAGCTATTCTCAAATCCTTTTGAAGTGTGACGTAAGAATGAATTTCATCAGTCACACGCTTTCTCCAAGATCGCTTTCAAATTCTTTTCATTGTTGGCTCAACCTCTTCGCTTTTCCCGGAGTACCTCAGTAATTTTGGTGGTGTTTCTCGTCGTCATTTGAAGACCGAAGTAGAGTTTCTCTTAAATCTTGTCCGTTCTCCCGGAGGTTCATGGTGCTAGCTCGATGTTATCCTATCTAATTGTTTCCAGTCATGCAAATTCTTTCATCCATCCGGAGTATTTCAGGTGTTGCTTTCCCTCTCAATCATTAGGAGGTCATCTTTTCGGAATATTTCTTCGTTCCAAGTTTTCAGCTTCGTTCATCTCAATATTCTCCCGGTGCTTCTTTCAAGTGTTATTTAATCAGTTCGCGATCTCTTTGTTCTCTTGCATTTTAATTCCCTCAAGTATCTCCGTACTCCTCTAATTTTTCCCGGTGATTCATTCTCTTTCATCAGTCATTTTCGAATTCTTACGGTGGTTCGTTCAAGATTTCACTTCCTTCGTTGTCATATCAATTCATTTGTTGTTCCAATCCTACCGGTGGTTGTTTAAGACCTTCCTCAAGTTTACGCTATATCCCTCTTAATCATTTCTACGAGAATAAGTAATATGCAAAATCCATTGTTTGTCATCAATTTAATTTGATGAAGGATAAGCATGCAATAAATCTTATTCTTATTTCATCCAAGTGATTAACCCCTTCCTTCGGAGTTTGTTCTTGAGGAATAAATTCTACTTCCAAGTTTTGTTTCATCTTTTCTTTTCCGGAGTTCAAATTTACTTGTCCATCTCGTCGGAACCTCCGTCTAAATCATCGCAATGCTCATCTTATTCTTCGTCCTTCATTCTATCTCATCATCCTTTTGTTACCGGAGTCTTCATGGTGGTTCTTCATGATTTAATTCATTCTTTAAGAGTTCATCAAGTTTTTGTTGGTGGAGTTCAAGTATCTTTTCTTCTCACGTCTCGAAGTGCAATTAATTCTCCGTATTCCTTTTGAAGTGGAGTTTTGCATTTCTTTGTTCTTCTCAGCTATTTAATCTTTTCCGTTTGTGGTCGGTGATCAGCTCATAATTTCTAAGATGTTATCCATAAGTCCACAACTAGCTTATTCTTTCATTGTTGATTTTCTCAACAACTCCATCCAATCCTCCTTCTAAGTTCTTTTCATTCAATTCTTTCAATTCTTCCGGAGGCATCGCTTTGTTCATTTAATCAAGTATCATTCCATCCTCTCGAGTTCATGTTCTAATCCTTCCATTTTCAACCGGTGTGCTGCCTAAATCTTTTCAGTCTTATCCGTTTCTTTTCTCACTCTAACCACTCCGGTTAGAATGAGTGGTTTCAATAGTCTATCTGATTCCGTGAGCTTTCGATTCTCATCGTTCCTCTCTTTTTCTCGTGTGCTCTCGATTCTTTGCTTCTTCTCTTGAGTTATTGTTTCACCTCATCCCTTTTTCCCTTCCGTCTCGGTCCTAAGATCTCGGGACGAGACCTCTTGTTAGTGGAGGAGTGTTGTAACGCCCCGGATTCGATGCGCCAGGTGTCTTCCAGTTATTCGCCGTTGTTGCCATGTCATTTGCTTGCGTGTTGCACTTTGCCATGTCATCATCTGCATTTTTATCATGTCATCATGTGCATTTCATTTTGCATACATGTTCGTCTCATGCATCCGAGCATTTTCCCCGTTGTCCGTTTTGCAATCCGGCACTCCTATGTCTCCGGCGCCCCTTTTACCTCTTTTAGGTATGCGGGTGTTAAGCGGTCTCGGAATGGACGAGGTTTGCTAGCGGCCTTGGTATAGCACCGTGAACCGCTGTCAAGTTTAAATGTGCCATTTGGAGGTCGTTTGGTACTCAGCGGTTAAGCTGGTAACCGCAAAGCCCTCTTTGTTGCAGCCCAACACCCCTCCAAAGTGGCCCAAAACCCAGCAAACTCCCTCCATGCTCTCGGTCGTTCGATCACGATCGCGTGGCGAAAACCGCACCTCATTTGGACTCTCCTAGCTCCCTCTACCTATATATGTCTTCCTCCCGAAATCCCGGTCAAACCCTAAAAATCATCCCGTCGCCCGCGGACATGTCCAATCCGGCGGACTGGGTTCGCCGCCGCCCGCAACCAGCGGGGGCATGCCACGTGTCCGCCCCGCCGCCCCGCCGCCCGCGGCCGGAGAAACCGCGCGCGGGCCCTCCGGCCCATCCAGCGCCGCCGCCCGGGCTTCCGTGCCCCGCCGCCTCGGCGTTCGCCGCCTCCGGCCGGCCCCTCGCCGGAGATCCTCACCGGCGCCGCCTCGGCCAGATCCGGACGGGTGGATGAGATCCACCGTCCGGGATCAAACGACCAGCGCCGAACGGATCCCTCCGTCCCGCACCTTCCCGTCCCGCGTTGACTTCCGGAGGGTATAAATTCCACCAAGTCCCCGAATGTGTGATTATTTTCATGCATTTTAATCATGTCATAACTCTGCATCCGTAGCTCCGTTTTGGGCGTGTAATATGTCAAAATGTTCGCCTCGATGAGTAGATCATTTCATCTCATTGCATCATTTTTATTGGAGCTCATCTTGGTGCCCGAAATGCTGTTAGAAGAGGGCTATGTGATGTTAGTTTCTGTTTCTTAACAGAACATGCACTTTTGTCATTTTAGCCATGATTGATATGTGCACCCTATGAACTTGAGTCCTACATGTGTTTTGTAATATGCCATGCCATCTTTCCAGGGGTGTATGCCATGTATTTTTGTGATCTCTGTGGTGACTAGCACAAGCATGCAAACTAGGCTTCCTGATGTTGCTGATTTCAGCCCTATTTTGCTGATATTTTTATGCCATGTTAACTTGATGCTACAGAGAGATCCATGTTTATTTTGAGATACTTCAGTAAGGATGTTTTGAACATATGGTTATGCTCTACCCATCCATGCCCTTGTTTGCAATTATGGAGTGCCATAGCTTGAGTCAATCGAGCTCTACTTTTGCTATAAAATGTTTCCTGGCAGGTTGTTTACATGTTATTCAATTTTGCCAAGGTTGTTGTAGTTGATCCTTGCATGATATGTTGTTGTTCTTTCCATGTATAGCTTCTATGCCATGTCTTCTTACTGTGAGTTGCCTTGCCATGCCATGTATTGCTCTGTGGAGAGTGGTTCAAGCTCACCAACATGCCTACTTATTGTTGTTCCTGCCATGTATGAATCTGTAATATAACATGCTATGTTTACATGGGTGCCATCATATTTTCTGATCCTTTTTGGCTCATGGTCAGTAAGGGACTTTTATTCTATACAATTAGTAGATTCATGCCATGCCTTTGTTTGCCATGATAAGTTCCTGTAACATGTTGTTTGATAGCTCTAAACATTGCAACCTGATGTTATTTCTGCCAATGCCTGAAACTGTTATTATTTGCAATCTTGCCATGTGTTTTTGAGCATGTTCTAGTGATTTCTGGAGATAGCTCAATGTTCATGTTTTGTAATGCTTTACCTGTACATCATGCCCATGCCTTTTGTTTTCTTGTTGAGATGCTGTAGCATATTGTTTTGATGCTTGCAATATGCCTACTTGCTGTTATGGACAGATTGTTGTTATGACTTGTATAGGGTGTATGACGGGTTAACACAGATCCAAAGAGTGACGTCACGCCGGGTTAAAGAAAGTCTTTTTGCGCAGTCTGAAGACTGAAGATTTATGTTTTAAGTTATTTTAAGATTGACATGAACATGTTCAAATCAATCTGGGGCCTAATGTTGGGGACATAACTATTTGTGTAAGCCGCCCAGGAGGGGCCGGGTTACGTAAAGAGTTACCAGACAGAAGCCCAAGTCCAAGCATGAAGATGGCGTCTCAACAAGGGCCTAAGGCCTGAGCGATTAAGGCCCGTTGTAGTAAACCGCCATAATGGCATGACTTGTATCATAAGGTAGACTTGATTAGTCACCGGGCCGGACACTGTTTATGAGCCGGCCGGGACTCTGTAAGCTGCAGGGCGTCAACCCGTGTATATAAGGGGACGACCCGCCGACGGATTAGGGCAAGAGAGAACCAATCGAGAACCGGGCATAGCGTATCTCGCTCCCTGGTCATCGAAACCTCAAGCAATACCAAACCAACTAGACGTAGGCCTTACCTTCACCGTAAGGGGCCGAACTAGTATAAACCTCTCGTGTCCTTTGTCCCGATTAACCCCTTTAAGATTCCTAGTTGCGATGGCTCCACGATTAAGTCCTTGCAAGAGGATATCTGCCGTGGCATCAATCTGAAACAAGTACCTCTTTTCTGCGACAACGAAAGCACCATCAAGATTTCCAACAATCCAGTCCAACACTCGAAGACAAAGCACATTGAAATTCGTCATCACTTTCTCAGAGATCATGTCATGAAAAAGGATATTGACATCATTCACGTCAACAACTGAAGAGCAATCGGCGGATATCTTCACAAAGCCCTTGGATGAGAAAAGGTTTTGCAAGTTACGGTGTGAGCTAAATATCTTGGAATCCTCAAATGTCCCGTGATCGGGCACATCCTAACACTTATGCATGTTGATGACTTAGATGTGCAACACACGAAGTAGAGTATATCTTCAATCAATGAAGACTTACATTACGAGTGTGAATACATTAACATGGAATTTGACTTGGGCGCCACGATAATTGTGCGCGTGTGCAGGTCTAATACTTCCTATTCGGTGGGTAACGCCACCACCAAATTTCTCTGTTGAAGTGTTTCACTCATGGCGTTATTTTGCCGTGTCTTCACATTTGGTTTGTCTTCAAAGTTCAACTTATCTTCATGATTTACTTCACTATGCTGATTTGATTGCTTTCGATATATATATATATATATATATATATATATATATATATATATATATATATATATATATATACACACACACTAGTGTTACATCCTCTCTGACATTCACTTATAGCTATGTCTTCCTAGTTGAATCTTTTGAACTAAGTGAATGTGATCGGACCCTAATCTCTCTATGCTTTCTATCTCAAACTCTATCTGTCCAAATCATATGCATTCTATTGAAACTTTGAATGTCTTCTCTGCGTCCTTGTCGTGAGAAGACACGAGACAAACATTGAGTCTGTTTTAAATGATTCATCATTATTGTTTGAAATCCGAAGAAGCCGGAGCGACCATCAGACAAACACGGAGGCGTGGGAGCGTGGGACAGCTCCAGTATGTTGCATGCTTTCCACGTACCCTCGGATGTGAACCGCCAGGCACTGAGTAATTGTGTTGTGCCGCACACCTCCTTATAAATACTTGTCCCTGCGGTAAATAAAACCTTCTTCCACCTCTCCACCTCGTCAAAACCCTAAGCGCCACCGCTTAGCACGCGACAACGCCCGGCAAGCGCTTAGCTGCCGCGACCTCTCCGGCGCCGTCCTCACGCTGACGCGAACATCGTCCTCTCCGCTTGCCGCCGTAGCTGTCCTCCGTCGCCAAGTTAGGGCACGGTGGATTGAACTGCTTTCGTCTCCTACTCATCTCATCTAGCAGTTCTTCGTGTGGTAAATATAACTCTATTTTTACCATCTTTTTGATCCTCAAAGATTCATCCTGTTTACCAAAGTTGGTTTCTGCCTATACAATGTTAGATCTACTCTGTCTGCATCTCATACTGCCTAGTATATTCACTTAAGCTTCATATCTAGTTAGATTCCTCACTTGTACCTATTCACGAATTCGTACAAATCTGGAACCAACTCCCAACGTATAAGTGAATGTCTTCGCATCATGAGGTCAATGTCTTCAAACTGATTTATCTTCAAAATCTTCTGAGAATGCATATGACCTCTTCCCTTCCTCGCATCTCTAATCTTTCACAGGTACATGTCCGTGGGAGAATCCCTTGGTTCTCATAGTACGCATTCGTTTGCAAATTCTTCTGACATCACATTAACTCTCCGGCCTTGATTCTGTTTGTCCGACAAGCGAAAGCTTTTGAAGCCTTTGAGCGTGTTGAAGCCATTCAGTTTGAAGTTCATGGCTGCGAGAAATCGATGAGGAAGGGTGGCGAGACAACATCGTGAGGAACATCAAAAGATTTACTGATGACCTCGCGAGCTTTACAAGACAGATCTGAAGAGACTTACAATCAGCGCAAGACACGAATCCAATGGATTCGACGATATTGGGCTGAACAATGGTTCAAATACAAGTTTGTGACCCAGGAATATGCTGAGAAGAACGCTATCAAAAGTCCTTGGGGTGATATTCTCTTTCGAGGCCTTCCACCCAAGAACAGGGCTGAAGCTAGTGCACAAGGTTTCTATCCTTGTATGGTCCGTGGACCTCAGCCTGAAAATGCCGACCCAACGTCATTGCTCTGGTGTCGTGACGACAATCTCTTCAAGCGAAATTTCCAGCACGCAAAGGCATCAGCCAAGGAAAACAAGAAGTCATTGGGATTAGACTTCAACCTGGTCCCCTGCTCCCGTCTTGGCGGCTCCGTGATCACGAGAACCAAATGTCATCGGTCCCTTCGACAACCTTGATGGCCTCATCACTCACATCATGGTCCAAGGTGCCCAAGTGGATCATTATGATGATGACACTAACACTGATGAAGCCCCAGCTCCTACTCCAAAGCCACAGAAGCTAAAGAAGGCTAAGGCTTCAAGATCAGCTGCTCCGCCAAAAGCTTCACGTGCGAAGCCACTGGCCACTGCACCTCCTGAAGACACTGTGCAGTCTGAAGATCAATCATGCATCTCCAAGAAGACGGAGAAGAAAAAGAAAATCTTTAGACATTCTGATCAGACATTGACTCCTGCTGCCATTCTGCAAGAAGAGCACATTGATCTATCCAGCGATGAAGATCTTGCAGATGATGCTCTTGAGCAACTGATCAAGAGCAAGGAAGAAGCAGAGATCTTCAATGATTTGCCTCTCTTTGATGTGGCAATCATCCATCACTTCATTGATGAGTGGTTTGACAACCCCAATCTCACCTTTGAAGATCTGCAACTTCCCATTGGCCTCAGCGTCACCTTCAATGGCGCCATTGCTTCTGAGCTAGCTCTCGCTCAGCGTCTCGTTGAACTGAAGCACAAGATCGACTATGAGAAGGCTTAGTTCAAGAATCATGTAGCCAAGCTCAGCGTGCAAGATGTCAAAAACTTCAAGACCATGTTGCACGAGCTCAAAGAAGCCTTTCACAAGAAGCGTGACGAAGCTAAAGGCTCTCGTGAGCGCATGAAGAGTCTGGCTGACAAGTGTGTACTAGCCTACAATGAAATTTGAGAAGCGCAAGGCTCTTGGCGTCTGGCATTGACCCGAGAATGGCTGCAAAGGCGAAGAAGCCATCAAGCGATCAAGCTGCACCGTCAAGGCAAGAACAACCTCGCATAGTCTTCCCAAGCGGCATGGTGGCTCGAAGCCAAAGGTCGGATCAACCACTTACGAGCGAGAAGAAGGCGAGGGCTGCGAGGCTGAAGCGAAAAAAGGAAAAATCCTGAAGCCTCTGATGCTGCTCCCTCCAAGAAGAAGCACAAAACCAAGAAGAATCGGGCTGCTTCCACAGAGCCCTTATTTGTTGAACCTATCTCAGTGGTTCGACCTGCATCTGAACACCAAGAACGACGAATGATAGTTCATGAGCCTGCTTCCACAGAGGCTCCTGAAGCTGAAGACTTATTACACTTGAGGACTGTGAATCCTCCAGCCGGTTTGGCGTCGCGTTCTGAGCATCCAAGAGTCATTGTGGATCGCCGGTGAACGAAGTCTGTGAAGGTTTGGGAGTCTACCTTGAAGACTTACCATAGTGATTGGGCGAGGACTGTGTGTCCTTAGCTCAAGGGGAATAAGGTGAAGACGCGGTCTTGAGTTGAATCTCAGCCTCCCTAACAGGACGTCACAGTTGTCACGAAGAAGCTGGAACTGGTCAACAAATCCTATGTCTTCAACAAGTGGTGGTTCTATCCTCTCCCTCTTTTATTTTGAGTTGGTCTTCGTGAAGTCATTGCACATTTGTCATACTGTTTGACTTCATTGCACGACTATTATAGTTGTTTGGCTTCATACTATCTTCCACCACGATCCTTACTCTTGAGCTGCTATTAGTCTTTGTACTTTCACATTCTGACATACTTGACTATGGTTTGCTTGTTGTAGTTTATCTTCCGCTGCATATCAATTAGGTCAATTCTATTGTTTGTCTTGAAACTTCCATGTTTAGAAGACTTTCATAAAAATCGCCTATTCACCCCCCTCTAGTCGATAACTAGCACTTTCGGTTAAGCTATCGGTGGGGTTTTGGATCCGATAACCCGTTAACAACCCGACCAATGGGGATTTTCCGTGTAAAATCATCATTGGTGGAGGAAACACGTGTCGGCTCACCGTTGGGACAGATATCATCCACTCATTGGACATAAAGGCGCCTATGATCGTCGACCGTGGCGCGGCCTAACAGAGGCCCATTCTGTGAAAAGGCGGCCCGGTTGACTTGGTCGAGGTGGCGGGCGGCCCATGTAAAAATCATTAACGACATGTTAGCATATAGCCCATTTACAGCCCGCTAACCCAAGGCCCGTTCGCCCTATCCGAATTAGGCCCGTAGCATCATCTGGGCCACAATATGATTCGGCCCATTTTCGCTTCGGCCCATGTATGGCCCATGGCGTCTTCGGCCCATATGAGGCCCTATGTAACTCTTGGCCTATTAACGGCCCGTGGTGAAACTGGCCCGTAATGAACAGTGTATTACTTTACACCCATTAACGGCCCGTGGTGAAACTGGCCCGTAATGAATAGTGTATCACTTTATACCCATTAAGGGCCCATTATTCCGTACATTGGGCCGTTTCTAGCCCATGTTATCTTTCGGCCTTCTCATAACCCATTTATTCTTGGGCTCATTTCTAGCATTCGTTTACTTACGACCCGTTACTGTCATTTTCTGCTTATGGGCCAAATTCAGCCCGTGGTTACAGTCGGCCCGTTTGTGGTCCGTTAACACGTTGGGCCGTTTTCATAGCGTCATGAAATACGCCCTATTAATGATGGCCCGTTATGGTCGGCCCATGAACGGAAGATTCTGTCACATCCCTAGTTCTGGTATGCTCAAGGCTAGCTAGTCATTTGTGCATCATGTTTAAATTCCATTTAAATTTGAAATGGGGATTTGTGAAACCCTTAGAATCATTTTTGGAAATGACCCAAATAAAAATTGCTCCAAAAAGGTCCAAGAAAATGCTCATGTTGCTCTCTGAAAATATTGGATAGAGATAAAAAATCAAACCAATATTTTTAGGAGTCCATAAGTAATTATTTTGGGCATTTGGAATTAATGCAGTAATTATTTGCCTTGGATATATGTTGTTATATATATAAAATATTGTCCAAAAATTGTGCCTTTTGTTGAGGAGCTCTGGAATAATATAGTTAGCTCCTGCAAAATTGGCATAAGGAAATAAAATGGTTTAGTATTTTTATTAAACCAAACAAATGTCAGAAAAATAGAAAGAACAAAAACAGGAGAAACTTACACAGCGCTTACTTTGTCTTGGCCAACCTTTGTCTTGACTTTGGCCGCCCAGCCAGCCAGCCCAGCCCATCTGCCCCCCCTCCTCTATCGTCTTCCTCCCCCCTCGCCCAAGCAGCTGCGTGCCCGCGCCACAGCCGGCCGCGGCCACGTGCCCGGCCACCTCCTTCCTCCCTGCATGCCTGGCGTCCTCCTCGTCGCCCTGGATGCCCCGTACATCACCACGCGCCGCCCCGGTCCTCCCCCACTCTCTCTCGCTCTCCCTCCTCCCCTGGACCTCTCCCTCTCCCAGCCCGGCCTGCCGCCCGCCAGCAGCTCACGCCCGATCGCTCCCGCCGTCCCTCGCCCCCGTGGAGTCCACGAGCTCGCCACGACTCCCTCGTCCTCTCCGTCAAGCCACAAGGCGCGGACGCCCGTGGAGCCGTCGCCGTCGCCGTCTTCGTCTCCGTCGCGGAGATCCCCTCGCCCTTCTGACCGCCCGGTTCCTCCCGACCTCGCCCGACCCGTTCGTCGTGACCATTGTGAGCTACTGCTCCTCCTCCCCCTCTCCGTTCTCGCCCTCGCACATCGCAGTTGCATCCCCGCTCGCGCCCGACTCCGGCCGCCGCCACGAGCCTCGCTCCGGCGAGCTCCGGCCCCCCCAGCTCCTCCCACCTGCCCCACCAGATGCGCGAGAGCCGGGCTCGCCCGGTGCCCTCGAGACGCCGTCCCGTGGCACATGCTTAGCGGACACCGCCGTGTCCGTGGTCGCCAGCGACGACCTCGCCGGCCTGAAAGGTGGACCCCGCCGTCAGGTGATTAGCTTAAGCTAATCACCAACTAACCTAACCCCTGACGCTGACATGTGGGCCCCAGTGCCCCCTAATCTTTAATTAAACTAAACTAACCCCCCTGTTTAACCCGTGTCAGCGGCGTGTGGCCCCACCGTCGGTTTGACCCAGTCAGCCACGATTGACTTCGTGACGTCATGCCTGCTATGTCTTGGCGCGTCATTCATTTTCTGGATTTAAATTAATCGGAAATTCCGAAAATGATTTAAACTTCAAAATTCATAGAAATTCAACCGTAGCTCAGATTGAAATAATTTATATATGAAAATTATCAGAAAATGCAATCTATCCATCTGTACCAGTTTCATGCATGATAAAACAACTTATACTTGCTGTATAGGTGAAAACACATGAATGGCATTTATAAGAGCTTAATTTGGAGATGCATTTGAATCTTTGGTTCAAATGGACTTCATGCAAATGAATGCTAGTTGCATTAGCTCAAACAGCATCACATCTACATGCCATGTTCATGCTTCATATTGTTGCATATGATTGTGTATTGATTGCCGGCACTGTTCCTTCTCGATAGGTCACCGCTCAGGAGCGTTCAGTACACATGCGTGAAGCAGTGCCTCCTTGTTGATTTACCGGGCAAGCAAACCCCTTGTTCATTCGATACAATCCTACTCTCTCGCTCCTGCTCTCGGTTATTGCATTAGGACAACAACGATTCATCGCTACTTTGTGCTGCGGTAGTTGAACCCATTCCTCTGCATGACTGTCATTGCCACGATAAATAGTTGAAACCCACTAGCATGTGTAGGAGTTGATTGAGCCATGTTGTGTTCCTACCATGCTATGCATGCTATTGCTTAGAGTTGTGTCATGTCTGATTCATTGGGAATGAATTGGAGTGTTACGATATGTTACGATCTTTGAGAGTGAAGTGTGTGAACACGATTTGGTAAAGGTAGCGGTGAGAGGCCATGTAGGAGTACATGGTGGGTTGTCTCACTTGGAACCGTCCTAAGCACTAAGTTCTATGTATGTCGTCAATGACTCGATACTACCACACATTGGGCTCAAAGGCGCTCAAGCCCTCTCGACTTATTAACCAACTTGATCTCTGTCCCGAGTCGCAACTAGTTTCGGTGTTTGTAGGTAGTGCTATTTTTCTGCGAGTGGCACCCGGCAGGGTGGGCTTAGGACAGACTAAACACGTGTGGCACGGTGTACCAAGTGGCACCGGATGGTGGGCTTGGGAACCCTGCTCACATCGTTTGGGGCCGTGGCGACACCCGGCGGATCTCCTTGCGGATGGAACCCGAATAGGCGATAAACCTAGGCTAGAGTCTTGTGTGGTTAGTCGGTCGTGGCCGACACCCTCGCCAAAGCTTCCGCTTGAAGGTTGCGAGATACATGGCGTGTATATGGCGGTAAGTGGCAAGGCGTGTGTGAAGAAGTACACCCTGCGGGGTTATCATGATCTATTGAATAGCCGTGTCCTCGGTTATGGACTTCTTGGATGCTTACGTGGTACATAGACAACTTGAAGCGGATACTCTAAAATGCTCAAGACAAGTGTGAGTGCTATGGATGGCCTTCGTATGGAGACGGGGATGAATCCATAGTAGTGTATTGTGTGTTGACTAGTGGACTCGTGTCATCATATCACTGAAAGGAGTTACGGTAGTCGTAGAAACGGGATAGCCACAGAGTCAAAGCTGGCTTCTTTGCAACTAAACCCCGTTACCTTCTTGATACAAATGCATGTATAATAGGATCTGATGTAAGTCTTGCTGAGTACCTTTGTACTCACGTTGCTTTATTTATTTATTTTTGCAGCTGAGACTTCAGTCTTTCTAGTAGTTCCGCTTGGACTTCGACGAGTAGCTTGTTACCTCAACTACGATCTTGTACCCTTGGGAGGGTCTTGTAGATAGTCAGGCTTCTCAGCCTTTTTCTCTTGTAGTTGTCTGTACTCAGACATGTAATGCCTCCGCTTGTTGCTTGTATGCTCTGAATGATGGGTCATGTGACCCCTGTTTGTATTTATTGCTATGTGGCTCTTCTGAGCCTTTATCTATATGAGTTTGCGTTATGTTGTGGTGCCATGTTGTACAACACATACTTGCATGTTATGCGTATGTGTAACTTGTATTGCTATGTGTGGGATCCGACAACCTAGTTGTTTATCCTTGGTAGCCTCTCTTATGGGGAAATGTAGTCTCGTGCTTCTGAGCGATAGTAGTCCGCTACTGCCCGGTTCACGGAGTCCTGCTAGCCAGCACTCTGCTTGGACACTTGACTGGCGGCATGTGTTTCAGTTCGTTCCTATGTCTGTCCCTTGAAATGTCACGCGGTGATATTCGAGTCTGCCTAGCCTACTACAGCCGGGATACGGAGTCCTGTTAGCCAGTGCTACAGCCCGAATTCATACGTTGATGACCGACATGCTCGATGTGATTCATGTATGCCTGTCCCCATAGGTTAGTGCCACTTTGGGTTCACGACTAGTCATGTCGGCCGGGTTCTCTGTCATATGGATGCTAGCGACACTATCATATCGTGAGCCAAAAGGCATAAGCGGTCTCGGGCCATGGTAAGGCGACACCCGTGGGAATACCGTGCGTGAGGCCACAAAGTGATATGATGTGTTACATGCTAGATCAGTGTGACTTAGGATCGGGGTCCCGACAGATTCCAACTCTAGCCCGTTTACGGCCATAATGCGGCCTGTTATTGGCCCATGTTTGGCCAATCGATCATACTGCCCGTATAAGGCCCATTGATGATCTGACCCGTAGAAGGCCCATTGTTTCTCGACTGTAGAAGGCCCATTGTTTCTCTGACCCGTAGAAGGCCCACTGTTTATCTGACCCGTAGAAGGCCCACTGTTTCTCTGGGCCGTGGGTCGATCACTACAATAAATATTAGCCCATGGTTATTGTGGCCTAGTTTTAGAAAATAGGTTATTGCAGCCACTAGCAAACCACAGAAAAAGAACTGCACTGACTACAAGCAAAAAAATAAACAAGACAACAAGGAAATGAATAAGCAAGCAACTTACACTAGGCTATCACGGCTATTACATATTACATCCACTGGGCATCAAAGTTAGCCACCGATGCAAATATAGGGAACACAACAACATATAAACGCCGCAGCAAAACAAGTCCAGAACTGAAACCACTTCAGAAGAGCTCAAGAAACAATATCCTGGGTACCCATAATGCTGGCAAGATGATTAGCAAGCTTATTAACTTTCTCTTGTTTGGCGCTTAAGTCCTCCAGTAACTTCTTTGTTGCACCGAAAAGTATGCATCTGAATTCTGCATGGACTTCCTCGGTCCTTGGCTTCTGTTGCATAACATCGATCGATGTCTTTCAACTTGAAGTTGATACTCAAGAAGCGAACTGATTCAGAACAGCGAGTTCAAGAGCTGGTGCCGCAGATGGTAGCCGATTAACTCGAACACTACATCAAGACAGGACTTTGGGGTTGTCTCGGTGTCCTCAATATAGTTTTATCAGCTTTCTTGGAGACCAACAGGATGTCTCACTATCTTGAACCTTATCTGCATTACTTCCTTTACCATTGCATAACAGGTACTCTTCTCCAATATTTTATCCGCGTTCTAAAGAGAAACAAACAAACACATCTCAGGTTTACAATGTAGTATATGAAACTCATTTTGGTAAACCAGTTCAGTAGTAAGGTGGACAGGATAACATGATGAAACAAACATATATCTATGTAGTATGGTCACTGTATGGTCTATATCATTCTAGTTTATGTTGCCAAATCAAGATAGATATAGTTCAAATCATATCTATTTAGGACAAAGCAGCATAGACAGAATATAAGTGTGGGAAACTACACAGCAATAACAACACTTGTAATGTGCATGGCATGAGAACATAACTGTTTATTCAATTGAAACTGAAATCAACATAGAGCAAGTTACAACAGCAAACAGCCAAACACGTTGAAGAAACAGGTTTAAAACATACCTGTTGCGCCATTGGAGTTTCAATTGCATCCTTCAAATTTGAAATTGGTTGGTATCAGTAAATACAGTGATGCAAGAGCAAAGTAGTATGAACCATAGCTACAGAACCTGACCTGAGAACAATTCTTCTTCTTCTTTAAGTGTTGACTTTGGGTTCGGAGTGGTGGTCCTCGTGATTTGGGCACTGCAGTTGCCTTACTAACTGCTCGTGTTTGGGTGCTCTGTGGTGGAGACGGTGCTGTGTTAAGTGGAACTGGGTGTCTATCTGCTGGGGTTGGGGTTAGAAGGGGTGTAGCTAGTTCTCTGTCCAACTGGGTAGGGGTACAATCTACATGAGTGTGGGTTATGTGTGGTGGGGCTGATTCTTGGGCAAGTACAACCGTGGTTCTATCTGCATTGACAGGTAGCACAATCTTTTCTGAAGACCGTGTTTTACTCCCACGAATCTGCCATCACTCCCTCCAATTGAAATGGCTGATAAACAAGAAAAGTAATTGAATGTACAGACATTGTAAGATAGACAGTGCAATGGATAGTAGGGAAGAAAACAGGGCATGAAATAATTCACATTTATGTTGTCTAAGCAAACAGAATAGCAGGACATAATTTCACATATATGATGGCTAATTAAACAGGATAGCATGACACAATTTCACATGTATGATGGCTAACTAAAAAGGATAGAATGACATACTTCAAAATATGATGACTATGTAAACAGGATGACATGATATAACTATACGATGTGTCTATTAAAGTGGTTGGCATGCCATAAATCACAAACATGCCGTCGATGGAAACATGATGGCATGATATAATTCACGGATAGAATGATATAATTTAAAATATGATGAATATGTAAACAGGATTAGATGATATAACCATATTATGTCTTTAGAAAATGGGTTGGCATGCCATAATTCAGATACATGCTGTCTATGTAAACATCATGGCATGACATAATTCAAATATATGATTTATATACTAAGGAAGTGAGAAGAGGTCAATTGCATATATGATGTGTCAACTAGGAGATGGCATTCAATATTGTGTATATGATGTAAAAACTAAGCATTGCAATACAACATATGCATTATATTAGTAATATAACCCTGCCAAGTTTGAGCATACACCTCAGGGGGATAATAGGACTGGTCATCTACCTCTGAATCCTCCTCTGAAGAGCTATCTGTAACCAGCAAGATATCTACTTTAGCAGGTAGCATTGTCTGCTCTAAAGACCTTGTTTTCACTCCAGATTTCTCCATCACCAATTCAAATGGCTGATGCACAGGAAGAGCAGTTGAATATACAAACATTGTCGACAAAAGCAATGAGAAATACAAAAAGAGGACGGCATGATATAATTCACATATATGACGCTTGCCTAAACAGCATGGCATTGCATAATTCACATACATAATGCCTTGCAACAAGATAACATTGCATAATTCACATATATAATGTCTTGCAACAAGATGGCATTGCATAATTCACATATATGGTAATTAGACACTAATCGGTGGCATTCACACAAAGCATGTCTAAACTAAGCAAATGACATAGCAATGCAAGATACCATACGCACGATATGAGTAACATAACCACCGCCAAGTTAGGGCATGCACCTCGGGGGAAATATGATGGTCATCTGTCTCGAATCCTCCTCACGAGGAGCTATCGGTAACCAACAAGACATGCGCTTGTCGAGATAGCATTATGCGCTCTCAAGACCTTGTTTCCACTCCAGATTTTTCCATGACCGTGCGAATGGCTGATGCACAGGAAGAGTAATTGAATGTACTAAAATTGTTGACAAATTTAACACATAATAAAAAATGATGGCATGATATAATTCACATATAAGATGGTGGCTAACCAGGTGGCATTGCAAAATTCATATATATGATGCTGGCTAGACAAGATGGCATTGCATGATTCACATATACGATAAAGAAACTAAGCAGATGGCATTGACACAAAGCATGTCTAAACTAAGCGGATGACATCTTTAATGTATACATAAGCAATGCAAGGCACCATATGCATGATATTACCAACATCAAGATGCCAAGTTAGAGCGAAGACCTCATGGGGTAAATAGGAGTGGTCTTCTCTTACGAATCCCCTCGAACAATTATCTTCCTCTTGATTATGATCCGAAATGGGTGGAGGGGGGCTGCCTTTGCGCCCACCATGGAACGACGTCTGCATGAAATTTTATTGCCACGCAAGGCTCGTCTCTTTTGCTCTACATGATCAGTTCCATTGTGTACAATAACTGGCATGCATAGGAATAAAACATAGTGAGATTATGTAAGGAGTGCATGCACAAATCCAGAGTGATGGTAGCAAACTGTGGATAGACCCAAAACCAATGATAGCAGGCAGATAATAGCTTTAGTTAAAAAATACAGATAATGGCTCCTTTAATGTTTGTTTGCACCCAACATGAAACTCATAGTAGACACCTGAGATTAACTAGATAGTAGACAGATAGTACTGATTGCTGCCCCAATATGTATCCCACCACAACCATTTAAAAACTCAAGTTTTAGCATTAGTTTGGACCTGACTCGGAGTCTAATAGGTGAACACGACAATAATGTAGCATGTCATGATATTAAGCGACACATAACGTAAGCAGACATAGAAGAGTGCGACCTCTCTTGCGGACCCGTGTAGTCCTCAAGGTCATCTGCTCAGTTGATGATGGTAATGCAGTTGTCGTGGCTGCCGGCGGCGGGGAAGAAGATCTGAGGCGGCGAAAGACAGTCTGGAGAGCGGATCCCTGCTGTGGTGAACCCTTCCGTCGTTGGAGCAGCTGAGCTGGGGTGGAACATAGTGCCGCAGGAGCAGGACAAACCACACAAGGTTTTCTTTGACACATATCTGTAACAGAAGTAATTGAGTAAGGGCTTGTTTGAATTTGAGGATTCTAACAATGCAGGGATAGGAAATAGACAGGAATAGGATAGGAATGCACATGCAAAATAGATTAAAAACACATGATTTCTGCCAATCTGGGTGTTTGATTCACAACAATTGGAAGATCACAGGATGCAAAAAAGCATGGTGAGATTAAGTCAAACCATAAGAAAATGTAAGGTTATAATGCTATTATGCTACTATCTCTTAGTCTTGTGCTTGATGAATAGGAATATGAAAAGGAGGAGAAGTGGAAATTAGAATTCCTACGGTTTTTCTTTCAAGGAGACACTAAAGGAACAAATCTACAGTTTTCCTTTGCTCCATTCCTTTGCACCAAATTCATGAAAAGTAGTACCATAGGAAACTTTCCAATTCCTATGTTTTTCATTCACTTTTCCTTTCAAGCATTGGCGATTCTAGTAGGCAGGCTTGAGCAAGGAAAATCCTACACTACAAAAATGTTTTTGTGCTACTTCTATTACTTTGGACCCAGGCCACTGCCATACTAGCTCAACTCCCAGGCCCATCGACAAATGCACAACTCAAACGCGCAGAGGTAAATAATGATGGCGTTCAAGAGAGTCCATCACGGATAGCTAAGTTGCACGGTACCTCACTTTGCTTGTCATATAGTAGGATAAAATAATCATATTTCCGTTACTACGAGTGCTCGATGGACAATATATATAACATGTAGAGTAAAAAGAGATGCAACAAGTGTACAACCTCTTTGGCGAAGCCATGTCGATCTCAACGTGATTGGGTTGGCGGTGAGGATGCTTCGCTGACTTTGCTGTCGGAGGAGGGAAGAAGATCTTAGGCGTCGGAGATGGAGCCCGAGGTACTGCTCCGCTGTGATGGAGGGTTTTGTCGTTGGAGCAGCTCCGTGAGTTGTACGACGCCGAGGCTGAAGCAGACAAGAGAGACAACGAACAACGTTAACTTGAGTGGAATTCTAATAGCATCTCCAATACATGACGTAAAATACATAACCACAAAGTGCTAGATGTAAAATACATCAGCCGCTCTTCTCTGAACTTAACGTCAAACTGAACTTAATCGTCAAACTGAACTTAACTGTCGAAACTGAACCTAACTGCCGAAACTGAATTTTGTTGTCGAAACTGAATTTTCTTGTCGGCCGAACGCACTAGCAAGGTGAGGCTACACGTCGGTCGTGACTTTTTCATCTCTGGTCACCGATTTTGCAGCCGTTGGATACGAAATCAAGGGCTGCGGTTCATCTTCAACCTCCACCCCGAGCCGCCACCACCACCGGCAAAACAGCAGCCCCCACCCGCGGCGGCGGTGCGCCGCCCGCCGCCAAAACACTCCCCACCGCGGTCTGCCGCCACACCGCCATCCTCTAGCCCCCCCGCCGAGCTTTTCTCCGGCGATCCCCACGCCACCGCCCGCCAACGCCCGCCACCACCGGCGACCACCGCCCCATCCTGAACCCTAAGATAGATAGTGGGTACCTCTCGGTGAGCCCCCTCCCGCTCCGGCTGGTTCTTCCTTCACCCAAGCGAGCCCAACCCTTGAAAATCGACTGGCCCAAAAGTCGATTCAGTCGACTGAAGGGTAGCCAAATCAGAGCAGCATCGCAAGCAAGAGCAAGAGTGAGAGCAGCTGCGCGAGAAAGAGCAATAGCAAGAACAGACCAGGCAGGGGACCGAGAGCAAGAGCAGAGCAGCAGCACGAGCGAGAGCTAAAGCAGCAGCAGCTCCTACTGATGTGGACGTCGCCGCCAAGGGAGCGACGCCGTGGAGGAAGTGGCCGGCGACGCCGCCGTGGATGGAGCCGAGTCGTGTCGGCTCGGGACCGAGCGCCGGCAGCACCATGAGATCGAATCAAGAAGAAAATGCGGCGATTAGTGTACAACCTCTTTGGTGGCGCCGATTAGGCCGCAGCTTCATCCGAGGAAGCGGTGATGATGATGCTCTTCCGGTGGTGCAGGTGAAGACGGCGGTGTGGGAATGGAGGTGGCGCAAAAGACGAGGGGAACGTTGGGGCAGCTCCTTGGAGGTGGAGGACGGGGTGTCTGAACCGGCGGGACAATGAGATCGACGACGGATCCTCATCCGGTACGGTGGATGAGGGACGTCGAGGTGTTGTTGTGGACGACGTCGTCGGGGAAGAGGCTCCGGCTGGGTGGCGGACGGAGCAGGGGTGGGGGTTTCGTCGCGGGTTTTCGCGGCCTCGGTGTATGAATGGGTGGGCGGATGGGATGGCGGTGGGGAACCATGGCTTAGAGACGCGCTTGTCCGAAATGTGGGGTAAGTTACGAAAGTACCCCCACCAATTTGAGGTGGTTCTTTCGGTTCGAGGGTACCACGGGCATTTCGTGTCGAGGATTTCACAGGAGGTGGGAGTTTTCGCGTTGTAATTTAGGAATAGCAAGGCGCGGGTTGAGATGGAGGAGTTGTCCGAGCACAACGAGACAAAGATATATCTTAAATATTTCGGGCTAACAAGGCGCGAGTTGAAGAGGCGGGAGTTTCGCAGCACGATAGACAGAGACGCTAGCTTCAATTTTCGGCATAACAAGGCGCGTCTTGAAATTTCGGAAGAACAAGCTTAATGTGTTCCAAAAAAAGACAATTTGCACCTCAACACGCACAACACACACACTAACACCATTTAGACTAGAGTAAGGTACACGTGCATTGCACACATGAGATTTGGCAACCAAATTATGAATGAATACCACATTATAGCATGCAAGCTTTGAGTCATATATGCATGATGCAGATGTTCGTTTAATTCTTATAGTTCATTTCATTCAAAATCATCTAGTTTTTATAAGAAAGCTAATCTATATTAAGATTCATGGAATTGTGCGTTGTAAGACATAAAGTAAAAAACAAATAATGGCAAATCATGTAGAAAAACATTTGGGCAATTCTGATACGGAAGATTCTAGAACAAATAAGAAATGCTTGTGTTTTGATGTTTGTGCATTATGCTTAAGTTCAACCATGGAGTATTCTAGATTATACATGTGGCGAAATCTGGTGGAATCTAGATGATATCCAACGGCCAATAGTGCTCAAATTTGCCATCTTTGGACCATCGGATTCGCCTCATCCAACGACCATCTTTCAAAGTTAAAGTTACCCACACACAATATATATATATATATATATATATATATATATATATATATATATATATATATATATATATATATATATAGATATGTGATGCAAAGCCGCCCATCATCTCCATTTACAATAGTGTGTCCATGCACGGATGCGACGTGGGCAAATGATGTCTGCCATCAGTATCTCAAATTCAAATCGGTCTGACCTTGTTCAATGTGTATACATTACAACATGCTCGTTTCCAAACCACACCGTGCAGATCTCCGTTATATTCATGCATGCATGGGTTTCAAACATCAGGATCTCTTATTCAAATATTTGAATTCAACTTTACATTGATTATGACCTCACCTATTCTTTTACACCCACACAGTAGTCTTCTCTTTATAATTGTACCACTAACTTTCTCTCGTGCATGCATGCACACACACTACCAGTCGGCATTATCCATCGCACGCATGCAATCTTTTTCTTCAGGTCGGTCTCCCATGAAGGCACACACCCACACACATCCCCCTCTCCATCATATCGGCCATTCTTTATCTCTCACGCGTGCATGTGCAACGATCGATGTTCCTCTATGTATGTGTGTATATAGCTAGGTCTTTCATAGTTTTCCACACAAACCGATCAATTGATATATCCAGTGAGGTCTCACCCTCTTTCCCACGTCCACATCAATCAATCTATACCTCTCTATATAGGATTAACATGTATAGCTAATACACCCACATTAATTATATATCCAACATCCCCTCTCATCATCCATGCCTTCCGCTTCATCTCTCGGGACGCAGCGTGCACAATGGCGAAGAAGGGGATAAGGGCCCTGCCCCCTAACATCACTATATATCGAGGCTAATATGAATGTGATCATTAGACAATTGCTGCTAAAAAGGTTTAATTTCATGAATTGACCCTCCTCGTAAAGGATTGACAATGCTTGGCCCCCTAGCTCATTTATTTTTCATGGCTCCGCCACAGCGTGCAACAGCGCACGTGTTCGCCCCTCTCTCTAAATATCGATCTCGCACTTGTGCATTCCTTCATAGTCTCCCTCCACTCGGCCCCTCGCACCATCTTCTAGCCCCCCACCGGATTTTGCCACATGTACAATCTAGCAGACTCCATGGTTGAACTTAAGCATAATGCACAAACCTCAAAACAACAGTGGTTCTCTTTTGTTCTAGAATCTTCCGTATCATAACTGCCCAAACTTTTTTTCTAGTTGAATTGCCATTATTTGTTTTTACTTTATGCTTTACAACGCACAATTCCATGAATCATAAAATAGATTAAGGGCTTCTTTGATTCAAAGGATTCTCAAAGGAATTTTGGAGGATTCTAATCATTAGGAATTTTTCCTATCTTGGTTGTTTGATTCGTAGGATTGTAAACCATAGGAATTTTTCCATATGATTCATTTGCACTAGATTTCATAGGAAACATCCCATCCACTCAAACCTCTTTGAAAGAATTCTGCGTTTTTCTATGCACAATCAAACACTCGTACAATCCTGTAGGATTCAAGACGACATTCCACTATAATCCCATGTTTTTCCTATTCACACGTTCTTAGCTTTTTTATAAAAACTAATTGATTTTGAATGAGATGAACTATAAGAATTAAATGAAGGGCTACATCACGCATATATGACTCAGAGCTTACATGCTATAGTGTGGTATTTATTCATAATTTGGTTGCAAAATCTGATGCGTGCAATGCACGTGTACCTTACTAGTACTTCGAGTATGTGCAAAACACATAAATTAGAATACCAATGACACGCTACACAAAGGTCTCTTACAGTTCATGAAGCCACGTGGCACATGTGGAGGCGTTGTCGCGACCTCCTTGCGTGGATTGATCACGGTGACGTGCTCATGGTTCCGTAAGAATGTACTCGCCTCCACGAGCCATCTTGGCGGTACATGCACGGTTTAAGATGTGCACGCACGCCACGCACGCACTCATTCCTCGCACGCACACGCGGGTACACGGGCGGATTTAATTTTGTACCAAGATCCACCCCATGTGATAATTTAACGCGTGTAAAGTCGTTCACTTCATTGATGGTCAATTAATACAGCGCATGCAAATTGAGTGGACGTGAGGGCGAAGAAAGACATTATTACTCCTCATGCGCATGCGAGTAGTTAAATCGTGGGTTGCTAGTAGTACTTCCATTGGTCTCCTTCAGATTTTGTGCCAATTTTGACAAGAACATAATATTTACGCATTTGAGCAGTGTAGTACTTGAAATTTATGTTCCGCTAAACTCATCGGGAGCCGTTTCGGGCCTCGAAACCAAAACCATCAATTAATCTTTACCTTGTTCCCATCACATTCGAAAGCCTGCTCACACCTACTAGTACGTACCAAACCTGAACGTGTTCCCACTATGCAGGTATTAGTACTACTAGTGCTAGTACTTAGGTTATAAAAAGGGGAACTACCTAACCGAAAATTACTCTACCTTTCCTCCTCATAAGTGCTTCTTCTTCGTCCGTCGTTGCCATGGCTGGTGAGCGAGCTCTAGGTCGAGAACTACTCGTAATAAGGAGCGGCAACCAAGGCTGCGGAAAAAAAGGGCTCGCCGCCACGCAGAGACCTCGAAAGATCTCTCACGGGCAGGCGATGGCTCCCGGGAGCGCCCTAGCCACCGAGGTGAACATGCCGAGCCAGCGGAGCTGAGTCGTTATCCCTCGACAAAGATGCCCGATCAGCTCAATAAGCACCTCAATAAGCGAAGGAGTTCATCCAAGGCTTGACGGAGTTGCTGAAGGAGAGCCTCGATGACATGCCCGCTGAGCTCAATCAGCGGGGAGTTGACCACCGGCTTGGTGATGCTGCTTTGAAGAGTATTGCCTCGGAGAAGAAGGCGACCGCGAAATCCTGCGACTTCAGGAGGACAAGGCGAAGCTCTGCCACGAGATCGACCTGTTGAAGGAGAAGAACGCCGGCTGGAAGAAGCTGCATGAGAATAGTAGTTCCTCGATGAAGATGCTGCAGGCCCTCGTCATGGAACAGAAGGAGGAGTTGGCGAAGCTCCGCATCGAGCACCCGGCTGCTATCAAGGCACGTAATGCGACCGTGGAACAGATGATGAAGGCTCGTGTCGAGAAATCCCGCGTCATGGACACAATGAAGAAGATGGCAGAGGAGACACACAAGGAGATGGAGGTCGTGGAGGCGATGAAGAAGCAGTTACGACTCCACGGCGAATTAGATCATTTGGGGTGATAATCTTCCTTCTTATTTTGTTGCTGTGTTTCATCTTTTGCTTCGAGTGTTTCACCGCACGTGTCACGTTCTCTGCGAGGCATGAATAGAACAATGATTTTTGTTTTTTGAGGGAATGAATAGAACAATGCTAACAATGAGATGACTAGCAAATTAGATCATTTTTATCGCCATATGGCACTGGGCTGCCGTGTTTCAGGTGCTCCTCCGTCAAAGTACTACTCCAAAGGGAAAACTTGAGTATACCGCACGGTTCTTTGCTCCTCCTCGATCAGGTTGTCGGCGCATTTATATGAGCAGTCAAATCACAAGGCCCGCCTTCCAGCAAGAAGAGCCGTCAAATCACAAAGGCCCTCGCCTCTTGTGAAACCGACCAAGCTAGACTGCCCGCCTCTAGCCTTTTAAAAAGGTATACTTTTGTACAACAGAGTATCGATGGATTGCGCCATGGTGCAAAACTTGAAATTAAAAAAGTGGTACTACCTCCGTCTGGGTTTATTGGCCCCATTATATTTCGTGCTGTAATTTGACCATAGATTAAACTAACAAAATGTCTACGCATGTCACCAAACATTATATTTTTGAAAACTATGTTCAAGTACGAATCCAATGAGATAATTTTCTTGACATGCATTAACATTTTGTTAGTTAAATCTTTAGTCAAAATTTGACACAAACTACAAAGGGGACCTATAAACCAGATGAGGTAGTACATATAGAGAGCGCCATAAATTTTGCATATAGTACTATTAAAAGGCTAGTCACAATAATGGTGTCCAGACAACGCACCCTCAAATAAAACTAAGCACCACAGAATTCTTTGACAAAACTAAGCACCCTGAAATTCTTTGACAACTAAACTGCTGGCTATATGATGTTGGCCATATATATTGTACGTATATAATGTGAAGAAACGAGTGGTAGTACTATACCAACTAAAAGATGAAATGTAAGAAATACTAGTATGTACGTACTGAAGAGTTAAAGTAACAAGAAGAAACATAACATAGTTCTGCTAGGGGCTCAGCACAACACACCCCTCAAATTAAACTAAGCACACCTGAAATTAAACTATGCAACTAATCCGGTAGACACTGCATTAGAATTTCAGAACCGCCATGAGCAACGACACTGCCACCTTACTCGGTGTCCTCGTCCACGTCCTCGACTTTGTTCTTGTCCCTCTTCCTCTTGGCTGATACTTCTTTGCTCGAACCGCCAACTTGGCTGTTGCTCTTCATCCAGCCCTTGTAGATACTGAAACAAAGGTAGCCATCCATTGCAGCGTACTGGATGTGGTCTATATCTAGTACATTCCGCTGCCATGCATTACGATGAAACGTGTATGGAGGTTTCTCCAGTTTACCATACGAAGGATGAACCATGGCTCCTGCCAGGGTCAACATTGAAGGCTGACGAGAGGACACCAGCCGATTCTTTTGGAGGTCGAAGGTGTTGCCTACAACGAGGCCTATCCGACGCAGGACTTCTTTGTCGTTACCAAAGTCTACAGTAATGAATTTGACTAGGTTGCTCTCGAGGAAGTCCTTAAAATCCTGGCACTCAACGTCGGCATGGCATATGTGGTAGACCAAGCATAAGTCATGCACGCAAACCTAGATCACGGCGGGCTTCTTCCTCTCTTCGTCCTTTAGATCCTTCTCTCGTCCCACGATCGTGGTGTACTCAACATCTAGCCCAGCGACCCACTCATCATCTGAGTCTTGAACATGCGTCAAGCGAGAAAGGCATCCTTTCACCGTCGCGGAAGTACGGGTGTAGATGACGTCGAACTCATCGCCGGTGATGGTTCTAACCTTGTACTCACCGCCGATCGGGGAGATTTGGGACGCCATGGATTTGGGAGGAGGGTTAGGATTAGTGGAACTGCCGTAATGTGAATGGACGGGATGACTAGGAGCGAACCGCCGTAGTATTAAAGGACGCGCGGGGACGAGTAGGAGCGAACTGCCAGCGTGCGAACGGTAGGGTAGTGGCTTTCCATTCTCCCATGATACAGGCTTCCAAGAGCCCTTGGATATGAGATCGAACGGTTGCATGGCGTGATACTAGACCTATGGTGAATATCCTATCCTGGAGGTTTATTCTGCAAATTTTCAGCAACTTAGCATGCGACCGTTTGATCTCAGATCCAAGGGCTGCCAGCAGCCCGTATCATGGTCGCGCCCTTGGAGATTTAACACGGTGGGTTAGGCTATCTGATGTTGGCATGTCATACATAGTCATCACTTAGTCACTCATACTACAACAAGGTTGGCTATAAGTGTATTTTTTTACTCCTCTCTATCTCTTTCTTCGTACTCCCTCCGTCCCATAATATAAGAACGTTTTTGACACTAGTGTAGTGTCAAAACGTTCTTATATAATGGGACACAGAGTACTAGTATTTATTGCATTTGCCAAGGAGTGACCTCTTCCAATGAAATGGTGTTGCTAAGTTTGCTTCATTTAATTAGCTATAGACTCAAAATTGTCTTTTCACCTAGGTACACGCGCTTAGCACCGCTTTCTTCCTTGGGTCACCAAACTAGTCTCTCTCTTCTTGATTAACTTGCCACATCGACTTTATGCCTATGTGGCAAGCTTAAGCACCAATAGGAGCAAGTAAGTAAAATAGTGCACTTTACATGGCATTTTGCATATGTGGAGGAAAGAGAGGCAAGGAAAAAGTGGAGAAGTGGGCTCTCATGCAAGAGCCAGCCTCTACTACATGGTGGAGCATTGGAGAGGCACTGTATGGAGGTGGTCAGAATCGGAGACTCACGCCGGTCGAAGGCCGCAGCTTAAAATGATAATGGCAAGTCAAATCACGGGCCCCACCTGTCTAGCAAGAATCATCGCCGTCAAATCACACAGCCCTCGCTTGCAGCAGCCTACTCCCTCGTCTTCTCGCGTCTCTGTCGACCGACTAGGCGGAACTGTCCCGCCGCCTACCGGGCAGGAAAAGCCCCACCTCGACTTTTAAATAGTATACAGATACTAATTTTGTATCCATGGATTGCACCCGCGCCATGGAGCAAAGCGTCTAGAAAACGGCGGTACACATGTACGGAGTATACAACACGCCCGTCGCGTTCGCGTCGCACCCCAGACGGTCGGTCGGTCTGGCACGCTGCTCTCCGAATGGAACGCGCGTCATATTGCATTCGCACACACATGTGGGACGACAATTGAGAACCGACCGTAGGCAAACTCCCCGACCCCGCAAGTCGGGTGACTTAATAGAAGAGGGAGACGAGCGATAGTACTAGAGAAGTGTTGTACTACATTGGTGCCTGGACGATCCCTGCAAGACACGGAAGATCAGTTCGTCCATGCATGTGACCAGACTCCAGCAGACACGCTGGATTGGCTATCGCTACATATCGTGCGGCTGTGTTGTACATGGCTGTAGTTGTGGTGAGAAATCTAAAAAGGTTTCTTGTCATCTTGCAAAATTAGGTGTCATGTGCTTTGGATCATCTGCGAGGGTTAAACAGCGACAACCGAGTTGGGCTAGTCATTGGGGTACATGCACGAACAGTGACTACTCGGCTGGCATCTAGGTCAAGCCGGCTATGTTAATTAGGACATCTATCGACATACCCCTTTTCTATGAGTTTATCTTTAATTTGAGCTTTGTTCCTCGTCTAGTTTGTCCGTCGGGATTCATGTTGTCTCCTTTGGGCAGTGAGGTTATGATTTCTTGTCATGTGGCATTTTTTCGTGTTATATGTTATAATCCGGCGCTTTAGATCAAAATGACGACAACTGTGCCTCCGGGCCACGTGCATGAAGACTTCTCGACAGTCATTGACGAGGTCAAGCCGGCTCCGGTAGACAAAAGAAAACTAAGTACTACTCCACTATATAGGCAGGAACTCCGCGCTTGCTTGCTAGTGTTGCTATCTTCACACTGTCTCGGCCTCTCCAGATCTAAACACGACAGCGGTGGCCACACTCTCTCTCTCTCTGCTCACCGCTGGTCACAGATCCAGCCGGATCCTATCCGTCGAGGAAGGTGAGAAGGTGCAACGTTCACGCGGTCGTCCTCGGTGACAGATCTTACAAACTTCTAGGCGTGTCCCGATCAGCCTGCCTTGCCGTTCTCTCCCAAGCACCGCTGGCAAGGGAGGGCCTCCGACCCCTTCTTCCTTGCTGCCGTAGTGTGGGTAGATCCGGCCTCCCGACGCCCACCTAGCGACATCCCGGCGACCATCAGGTATAACTTCCTTCAAAACCGGCCTTGCTCTACTTCTCGAGCTCCTGACGTCGCTGCATTTGTAACTTTTACTATTTCTCAGGCCCCCTCGTAGATAGGATCGATCGACTGTTCGAAAACCACCTAATTTTTTTATGTTTAAGAGGTAAAACTAGTTCATGCACTCGAATCTAGTACTACTTGGTTCAAACAAGGAAGAAAGGGGGTGGGGGTGGGGGAAGATTTGTTACCTGAATCTAGGACTTGGTCGAAAGAGGAAATAATGGGGGCGAAAAGTAGCAGAGACTGGCTATCCAACTGGTCTCTAGGTCTAATAGGGAAATAAAGGGAAACGCAGTACAAACTCAATATAAACCCGATCTATTGGTTGAAAAAGGAAAGAAAGTGGGGACTGGGGGACAAGTCAATAGAGTAAGTCCAGCACTAGATTTGCTAGCCTCACACAATATAAGGTGGCTATACTCAACAAAAATGGGACCAACCCGGATATCCTGCTCGATGTTTGTTGCCCCGAGCCACTCTTATGTAATGCCACTGGTAAAATGTAGCAGTCACACTGTTAAAAGTAAGGACACGTTAAACCAATGTTGTTTTCAATGTAATGCCTCCAGTAATAGGAATCAATGCACTACAAAAAAAATACACTTCCGTGATGATACGTGTTTGTCACAGTAGGTCGCTTTTTTTGTCATGCATGTACATCCATGACAAATTTATGATGTAATCAAGATAGTCATACCTGTGATGTCGAGAAGTGTTCCATGACATTACTAAAATTATCATCACGGAAGTGTCCACTTCCATGACGATAAATCGCGCACATAAGTGCTTTCATCAAGGGTGACCGACACGTGGCATCCACCGTAATGGAACGCCGTTAAGCTATCGTGTCAGATTTTGGATCCGATAACCCGCTAATGTACCTCGACCAATTGGAAATTTCCACGTGTAAAATTCTGATTGGCGTCATGGGGCAGATGTCGCCTCATTCATTGGAGGAGACATGCCTATGGTACGCCGACACGTGGCTGGGCCCAACAGAGGCCCATATAGGTTAAAAAGGCCGCCCACCAAAGGCCCATAGAACTTAATCAGTACTAGTGGGCCAACCCAATAACGGCCTGCTTAATAAAGGCCCATTTACAGCCCGAAACCAGATCTGGCCCATTAATTGTTCGCCGAATATTTGGGCCCATTTACGGACCGAAGCCAGATCTGGCCCGTTAATTGTTCGCCGAATATTTGGGCCCAACTACAGCCCTGTGACTTTGGGCCTGTTAGAGGCCTGTGACACCCCAAAATTTTAACCTTGTTTTATTAATTAAATTTTTTCCATGAAACTTAAACTTTTGTTTTTTGGATTTTCTTTTGATTTCAGAACCATTCTTCCCTTTATTTTTATGTAGTTTTTACCTCAAGTGAAAAAACTTCCCAATTTTTTTGGACTCATTTGCCCTCCCAAATAAAACAATTCTTTTATCAGTAGGATTATTTATATAATTATCTTTCCCTGAGCTTTATTTCTCCAAAGGGGATTTTCATAAGTTTTATGGTTCCATTTGCACTGCAACCCTTTGATAAATTTATTTAAAAACCCCACCAAAATTTGGAGATGTCATGTGATGTTTCTAAACCACTTTTATGCAAAAACGTATTTCATTCAATGAATATTTTGAGTTCTACACCTAATTTTCAAATCTGGTCCAGTGGGCAGTTTTGCACTACAACCTATTTAAATACTTCTTTATAGCTTCCACCAAAATTAGGGGAGGTCAGTAGGAGTATATTACCCATGTTTATGCAAAAATCCAGTTATGTCCTTTAATTTTTTTTGAGTAAATCAACCTCATTTTCATTCTGGTCCAACTTGAGGATTTGTACTACAACTATATTTTAACTTGCTCCTTTTGCTGTGATTCCTTTTCCTACTTATAACCAATCCTACAATACCCTTAAGTCCAGGAGGTTGGACTCTTTGGAGCAATTCTAGTACTTGCAATCATGCCCTGTTCTTTCTGTCCAAAACTGAAGATTTGCAAAACTTGCACTAGCAAGTTTCTTCTTTTGCCCATATGACCTTACCGCTCTCTTTTACACCCAAAAAGACCCTGCTCTGGAAGATTTGACCACCCCAAGTGCTGCCTAGATGCCTCTGGCATTTTGTCAAACACCCTGTGTGCATAGACATATTTGGCATGGATGAAAGTTTTGTGTTGTGAACTTCCTCCTTGTCCAAACCAAGTTGTTTAGTAGCCTTCTAACTGTCTCTAACCTAGGCCTGTGGATTTTCATTGGCTCTCTAGCAATTTTGGTCGCCCTGCATTTCGTCGAACGAAAGTGCGTGCACGCCAGAGCGCGAGCAGAGCACGCGTTTTGCACGCGTCGCACCGAGCCGCCGCGTCGCTGGTTTTGCCCACACCGCAGAGCCACGCCACACACTCGACCTCTCACCGTAACGCGCCAAGCAGCCCTGGTGCCCTACAAGACCGCCGCCGAGCCTCGGCGGCACGCCGGCGTCCGCAGTGAGCCCCTCGCCGGTCGGTGCCGCCTGCCACACGCTACGCCACCGCCTTTGAGCAGCGTGGAGGCGCCACCAGCTCCAATCACCTCCATGTCGCCCCTAGCTACGTAATGACGGTTCGTCGATGAACTTATCCCCGGCCGCCGTGAACCGACATGGGTGTGCTATAAAAGGAGGCCCCCGAGCTCCTCCGAGCACTCTGGCAGCCTCACACCATCCTCCTAGTGCCCCCGTTGACATCAATTGAAGAGGAAAAGGCCGTCTTCACCCTCTCTGGTCAGCTCGGCCGCCGCCTCGCCCCGGTTCACCCCGGCGCCACCAGGGCCTCCCCCACTTTTCCATCACCACCACCCGACTCCACTTCGTCTTGCGGAGCCGCCCAGACCCCCAGCTGCGACGGAAGGCCACTGTAGCCCCAAACCCACTTTGCCACCGAAGCCACCGGCCGCCGTGAAGCTCGCCGCCAGCGACTCCCTCCGTCCCCGCCAGAAAGTCGACCACCGATAGGACCACCTCGACCCCCTAAGCCCGCGGATGGCCTCGGTTTCCCGAACGGTGCCGCCGTTCGCCGGCGAGCATCGCCGGAGTCCCGCCTCCGCTCGGGCAGAGGAAGAGGAGGGAGGAGTGACTGGTCAAACCTGACTAGTGGGCCAGGCGAGCCCACTATCAGTGACCCACGCACGGTCCATGCTGGATAAGTGGAGGCGTAAATCCAAAATACGCCTTCGACGTGGTCAGCAATAGAATCGTTTTTTTTTTTTGTTTGATTTTTAAAAACAGATTTTGACCAAAACTTCGACTGTCTATAACTTTATATTATAACTCCAAATGAATTGATTATTTTTCCTACCTCTCTCAAATATTGTCTAGTTTATCTTAAGATTTATTTCAAAAAAATTCAGACAACGTTTTGGTACTGTTTTTGAAACTATATATTGATTCAAAAATATTTTAAATAGGATTTTTGGAGAGAGGAGAAAGTTTTCAAAAGTTTTGAGGGAGCACCTCACCCCTCCACAACTTGAAGGCAAGCATTCTGAACCCTGGCATAATATTTTTCATGCATTGTTTGACACGATTATGACACCACCTCAATACGTAGAGCTCGTTATTTTATGTGGTGATGTGATCATTTGCATGAATGCTTATTGGAAATTTCCTTGCTGTTGGAAATGGACATGCTTGTGATAGTGATCATCCTCAGATGCCTTTCGTGCCTACTGATGGAAAACGGAAAGTCTCTGCCTTGGGTAGACCCGAGCTTGTCCCTAGTTCCTCGTCGAGACGAGTGTGTCCGGCATGGCATGAGGGGTATGATGAGTGGTGATTCTGTCTATTAGATGAAATATATTCGTTATGCTAATCATGCAGGGAATACTTAAACCTCCTGAGTCAACCATAGATCGAGTCTTGTTCCAGTAACCCCCATACTTGTTTCGTACTACCACTTGTCTCTACAACAAGTAGGGTACGGTTCAGTAAGTCGTCAACCCTTTCTAGCACACACCGCATGTAGAGGCCATGGTGGAAGATACCGTTGTAGCGGTAGGCGTGCCACCTGGTCCGGGGCATGGGTGTTTCCGGTTGAGACCGAGAGGGGAGGCCACCCCTTAGAGCGCGCGATATAAATTTGATCCCATGCTACGCGAGGTTGTAGCCTCCCCACTTAGAGTTTTGCTTGACAGGCGTCGTGGGTGATTCCAGACACCGGTAAGTTAAGCTGGCGTGTGCAACTTAGGTGTGTTTTCAACTAAAAGGCCGTAGACGGAATTAGTCCCGATGGGCTAAAGGAATCCGTTACTCGTGGGTAAAGAGTACACCCTCTGCAGAGATTAAATCTATTCGAATAGCCGTGTCCATGGTTAAGGATTACAGTCTGGGATGGGTCAAGTGTTGGTCTTAGTGTCGGTCTTCGGAGGAGAAACTGTTAAACCAAACTTGGATTCCGACTTGTGACTTGTGAGGACCATGATTATTATTCTGTTATGGACTAACCGTTATATTATTTGAAATATTGAGTATCCCTGGGATGGTTCTACCTCCTGTATATTCCCCGTGATTATTTATAAGCCCTTTATGTGGTGTCGCTGAGACGCCCGACTGTGGCATGCTTGTTATTTATTTACCTTATAAGCCCTTTATGTGGTGTCGCTGAGATGCCCGACTGAGGCATGCTTGTTATTTATTTACTTTATAAGCCCTTTATGTGGTGTCGCTGAGACGCCCGACTGTGGCATGCTTGTTATTTATTTACGTTATAAGCCCTTTATGTGGTGTCGCTGAGACGCCCGACTGTGGCATGCTTGTTATTTATTTTACTTTATAAGCCCTTTATGTAGTGTCGCTCAGACGCCCGACTTAGGCATGCTCGTTATTTACCATCAATTCGAGACATCGCTTCAGACATCCAAATGGTGCATTTTATTCCTACTCTGTCATTATATATTCATTGTTACATATTAATAACCTGCTTGCATGCATTAAGGATTTTATTTTTATGACTGACGTTGTGATCATAGAATATTTTCAGAGCATGATTATCGGTTGTTATATTATACCTGTGTTCATAATGTTTGCGAGTACATTCAAAGTACTCACTGGCTTCTCCCTGGCTATTGTCTTGGCCAGATTTCTTGCATGGAGAGGAGCGAAGCGATGTCAGCCCCGGAACGTAAGCAATGGTGATAGCAGCCTCGCGAAGATAGGAGTTAGCCTGGTCAGCTGTTCCTGTGGGAAATGGAGTCCCATAGATGCTGAAGATCCACAAACCGCTTCCGCCATCAACCACTAGAAACCATTTGTTGTACTCACAGACCAGAATGGTCTTGTACTACATATTTTGTGTTTTGCTTGGAATTTCTGTATCAAGTTGCTGCCTCATCAGCTAACAGTAATCCTGGGGCTGGTGAGCACAAGGGCCATTTTCTTGAAATTAATACCCGGAAAACCGGTCGTGACAAGGCCTGATGTAGACATGGGCCCATTTCAGCCCGGTGTGACTTTCGGCCTGGGAATGGCCCGTGCTGCCCATGGGCCATATGTGGTCCGACGCCCACTAACGGCCCGTGCTAAAGGTGGCAACAGTTAAACCCAACGTGACTTTGGGCCTGTTAAAGGCCTGTCGCGTAATTCGGCCTGTTGATGCCTGTACTAAGCTTTTGGCCTCTTAAAGGCCCATGATATCAGTGGGCCAACTAAGGCCCGAGATATGTTTCGGCCTGGTAACGGCCGTGAGCTAACTGGGCCCATAACGGCCCGGTCTACATTTCGGCCTGCTGAAGGCCTGTCGACAACTAGTGAAAATTGAGGCCCAACATGCATTTTGGCCTGCTAAAGGCCCGTGGTTTCATCTCGGCCGTAACAGGCCAGTGCAATATTCAGCCTGTTAATGGCCCAACGCTACCTGGGCCAAACTAAGCGCTGGGTCGACAAAAGGCCAAACTAAAATATAGGCCGATGTAAGTTTGGGCCTGGCGCAATGTGTGAAGGCCCCAATCATTCGGGCCCAAGAAAGACGCAGGCAGGCCCAATTGTGGCCCGCTAAAAACCTGGTCCGTTATCGAATGTTTTGGCCCGGTCGACTACATCTGATTTTTTTTTCAGATAGCGAATGATGGCAGTAATGAAATTACGACATATGTCACATCCTAGCTAGTCCATGCATTAGAGTGTTGCATCATGTCTACTTTTCATCAGAAACCTGAAGTGGGGAAGATGAACCCCGTAATCCCTCCTAATTCAACTAAGGTTTACTAAAAATATTTTCATTGAACCTGAATTGCCCTTCTAAAAAGTTCACCCTCTTTGTCTTGGGTTAGAACCTATGGCAAAATTGGTGCACAATTTTCCAGGTCAACAGAAGGTCATTGAATTAAATCATATGTAAATTGCATTTGGGCATTTAAATGCTACTCCCTCCGTTCCACAATGTAGCGCATATAGATTTTTCTAAAAGTCAAACTTTATAAACTTTGACCAAGTTTATAAACAAAATCATATACATCTAGAATACTAAATACATGTGCTTAGATACATCACAAGACATACTTTCATATTATATACATCTTGTATTGTAGATATAAATAGTTTTCTATAAACTTGGTCAAAGTTTATAAAGTTTGACTTTGTAAAAAATCTATATGCGCTACATTATGGAACGGAGGGAGTAGTAAATATTTTGAATGCTCAAATAATTCTAAAAATAAGTGTGGGATGTTGATGATTTTCTAAACAGAGCCTCTGATTATTTTCAGGATTTTTAGAAGTGCCTAACTATTTTTAATAAGTCCACAAACTTACAGAATAATAGAAGGAAAAAAACCAAAGCAAGCAGAGGCTTACCTGGCGCCCATCTGGCAAGCCCACCCGCTGCCCAGCCCAGCCACCGCCCAAATGAGCTGCTTGGCTTGGCCAGCAGCAGCCAGTGCTCGACGGTTGCACCAGCAAGCCACGCAGCTGCCTGCCGCCTGCCTCCTCCTCTCACTGCTCTGCCGCCTGGTCGGTCACCCATTCCTCCCCGAGCTCGCAGACACGCCTCTCCTCCCCAGCCCTCTCCTCGCTCGCCAAGACCATGGCCGACGTTGTCGCGCCAGCGCCACTGCGAAACCCGCGCTCCTCGTCAGTCCCTCGCGCGCCACCCACTGTGTCCAGGAGCTCCGCCTCCTCCTCTCGCTCGAGCAAGCCGAGCCCCGAAGGCCGCTTGCCTCGAGCCGCTGACCGACTCGCCTCGACTCCGCCACCGCCGGAGATCCTTTGCTGCCGCCACAGACCAGCTCGTCCCGACCACGCCGACCGCACCGTCGGAGCACCGTGAGCTCAGCTACCTCCTCCCCTTCTCGCTTCGCCTCGAACACCGCAGCGACCCCATGGAGCTTCACCAAGACGTACACCGCCGAGCTCGCCGACGATCTCCACCAACCACCGCCACCCCACCGTGTTCAACACACTCGCTGCATCCCTGTGGAGTCCAACGCACCACCCCACGCACCTCGCCGTGCCCCGTAGCCACGGGTCCATCTTCACCCGACTCCGGCGACAGCCAAGGCTATCGCCGGCGACGTTTCCGGCCACCTCGAGCTCAACCACCGCCACCAAACGCTACGGCTTGTTCCCGGCTACACGTAGATGGCCTCCGCCGCTCATTTGGTCGCCGGAATGCACAAATGCACTCTCACCGCCAGCGTTCTGGCTCGGCCATGCTAAACGCCGGCGTGTTGACCTTTGACTTTGACTAGGGTGGGCCCAGGTTGACTCCCCTGAGTCTATGACAAGTGAGGCCCCCCTCTGCTAATTAACCCAGAATAGTTTTAACAAAAATTAGTTAGTTTAATTAACTGCTGACATGCAGGACCCACAGGTCAGATTGACCTGGACGTCCCCTTTGACCTCTGACGTCACCCTGACGCACTGCTGACGCAATAACTAATTTCTGGATTTGTTTATACAGAAAATTCCAGAAATTGTTGCAAACTTCAAAAATTCATAGAAACTAATCTGTAACTCCAAATGCAAAGATTTATATATGAATTTTGATCAAAAAAATTCAATCTATCCATTGGTAATGGTTTCATGCATGAAAGAACAAGTTAACCTTACTGTTTAAGCAGAATAAGATAATGCACTATTATGGCTATGTTAAATGAACTAACATTTGAATCTTTGATTCAAATGAGTTCATTCCTTTCTGTTCTAGCTTGCATTAGGCCAAGACACATTCATATTGCCATGTCATAGCATGCATCATATTGGCATATTGTTGCATATCGTCATGTGTTGATTATGTTCGGTGTGTCTTTCGTGGTAGGTTCTGTCTCCGAGGATAACCCCGAATATCCGTCTGAAGGGTAATACCCTACTACCACTACATCAGGCAAGCAACCCATTGATCATTCCGATACAAACCCATGATCTCGCTTCGCTCTTGCTTATCGCATTGAGACAACGCGATTCAAACTGCTGTGTGTTGCGTAGTTGAACCCACTTCCTTTGCATGACTGTCATTGCCACAAGAGCTAGATGAAACCCACTAGCATGTGTAGGAGTTGATTGAGCCATATTTGTGTTCCTACCATGCTATGCTTGCTATGCTTAGAGTTGTGTCAGTCCGCTCATCGGGATGATGAACTAGAGTGAAAGGTTGTGTCGGTAATGAGAGTGAAGTGTTCAACACGATTTGGTAAAGGTATCGATGAGAGGCCATGTAGGAGTACATGGTGGGTTGTTTCATTGAAGCCGCCCTAAGAACTGAGATCTGTGTGTGATTTAAGATTCAGCTACTACCACGCATTGGGCCCAAACCAATGGACCTCTAGACTTATTAACCACTCTTGTCCTCTGTCCGGGAGTTGCAAAGTAGTTTCGTGTTTGTAGCATGTTGGGGCTGACGCAGCGCTGACCTTAGGGGTGGGCTGTGTTGCGGTAGGTACGTGGCCCGTGTACCGATTCGCCTGTTTTGTGTCTCGAACCCTGCACACATCGCTCGGGGCCGTTAGTGGAAACCTCGGCCGGACTCCTCATGGATGGAACCCGAATAGGCGATAAACCCGGACTAGGGACTCGTGTGTTTAGTCAGGTCGTGGTCGACACCCTCGCTGGGCTTCCGCTGAAGGTTGTCGAGTACACGCGTGTAACAGCGTAAGTGGTGAGAGCGTGTGAAGAAGTACACCCCAGCAGGTATGAAACTATTCAATAGCTGCCCTCATGTAAAGGACTACTTGGTCACCTATACAGTTCATAGACAAGTGAATGGATACTACTAAAAGCCTCAAGATAGTGTGAGTATCATGGATGGCCCTCTCGTGGGTTGACGAGAGAGGATCCACGGTGGAGTATTGTGTTGGTGATTAGTGGACTGTAAAGCATAAATGCTTTTCAAGTGGTGTCACGAGGATAGCTTAGCCAAGAGTCAAAGCTGTCTTGCTGCAATAACTCCACTACCTTCTTGAGAATGTGCATGTATAGTAGGTTTCTGCTAGAAGACTTGCCGAGTACCTCCGTACTCACGTTGCTTTAATTAATGTTTTCAGACGACAACACCGCCCCCTCCTATGGGTTCTACGTAGACCTTGATGTCGACGAGTGATTAGCCACCCAGGTGGTGGTCCAAGACTTGTGAAGGGCCGATGTAGATAGAAGGGCTTCGTCAAGCCTTCTTTCTTTTCAGTTTTTGTATCAGACTAGTTTGCTTCCGCATGTGCTTGTATGTTTGTATGACTTGAGTGTCGGGTCATGTGACCCCTATCTGTATGAACATGTTATGTATGGCCCCTCGGAGCCTCTTAAATAAAGTACTTTGAGTTGTAGAGTTCTGTTGCCATGTTGTATGTACTCATATCGGGCATATTGTGTGTATGATTGAAATGCTTGGTATGAGTGGGATCCGACAATATAGTTGTTTATCCTTGGCAGCCTCTCATATGGGGAAATGTAGTCTCGTGCTTCCTGAGCGATAGTAGTCCGCTACAGCCCGCTCACCGGAGTCCCGCTAGCCCAACACTACTGCTCGACACTTGATCGGCCGGCATGTGTTTCACTTCGCTCGTGGTCTCTGTCCCTTCGGAAAATGTCACGCGGTGATATCCGAGTCCTGCCTAGCCTGCTACAGCCCGGTTACTGGAGTCCTCATAGCCCAAAGCTACAGCCCGGATTCATACGTTGATGACCGACATGCTCGATGTGATTCATGTATGCCTGTCCCCATGGGTTAGTGCCGCTTTGGGTTCACGACTAGCCATGTCACCGGGTTCTTCGTCATATGGATGCTAGCGACACTATCATATACGTGAGCCAAAAGGTGTAAACGGTCCCGGCCATGGTAAGGCGACACCCTGGGAATACCGTGCGTGAGGCCGCAAAGTGATATGAGGTGTTACCGCCAGGTCGATGTGACTTGGAATCGGGTCCCGACTGCGCTTGCATTAGAGCCGGACTGCTCAGAGGTTCGCTAAGCTAAACCGGTCGATGTCGAGTCTAGAAATGCTTTAGTTATATGTAGGGGAATTGATTGTGGAGGGACGTAAGGCTCTTTTACTCCTTTACCTTATGCCCTCCGATCCGTGTCATTCTCTTCTCATTCTACGGGTTAAGGACTAGGCTCTCTTCTCTATCAGGTTCACGTGTTACTAATCCGTAGTAACTTATAGGATTGTTGGTTACCAGCCCTCGCTCAGTTTCTACTACTTTTAGTATGCTATCGTTGAACCGTAACCTTGATATGATGTTGTTGAGTGGTTTTGTAATCTGTTGTGAATGTCTCAAATCTGTTCCTGAGCATTTACAGCTGTTATGTTGTCCAATTTCCCCTAGAAATTCTAATGTCTTTGCATTGTGGTTGTGCTTTCAGATGGCCACTCGTGCTCAAAACTAAGTGGTTCGCCCGACCAGTGCCTCGATGTGCCCGGTCATACGGCTATGTTAGTCCGGTAATGATTGAGACGGGTTACCGCTGGTATCCCGAATACACCGTCAAGAGCAATTCCGAGACTTTAATCAAAGCCAATACCTCGACCGTCGATATTTCCTTCTTATCCTCGGATCGACCGAGCCCTCCACTCGCTCCTATGGACTCGGGTTACTATTGAGATGGCCGGTAGGATGCTGATATTCTATGATGACCATCATGCGAGTCAGACTGGCCTGCTTTGGAACACCGACTTCCGCTATATGCCGCCTTCAATCCCGGAGCGCAAGGGTATCTTCAGCTATCTATGCTGATTCCACTCAGAGGACTCACTAACCCGCACCACCGCCGAGATGCTCGAGGATAAGGACCGAGAGAATCGGCCTTGAGATCGGAACTTTTCAACACCCGTGCGATCATTGGGCCACTTTGACTCGGTTTGCACCGGCTGTGCAAGCTGGATGTATGGATACGAGGGATCTATATCCCGTGAGATCTGCTCTCGCCAGACATGGTGGATTGGCGTGATGTGGGAGGCATCACCCACCCCGTGGTCCCCTGCAGCCACCGCTTGTTGGTCCAAGACCTCATCCTAGCCCCTATGGTCCACAAGCTCCTCAGACCGCCTGCTTCCGGATAATCACGTTGAGCTTCTGTGCTATGGAGGTGACTTCTATGAGGACTACTACGGAGCTGTCTCGAGTTAGTAGTAGTATCACTAGTATTGTAATAGTTGTATTTCCACCGTCTCATGTGACTCTGTGGAATATGACTTAGTGTGTATCAATTCCAGGTGTAGAAAAATAATGTATAGGAGTTTGGAATGCTTCCGATGAGATGTAACGTCTTCCACCGTAGTTGTACTCTAGCCAGGCTTGTACTAAACTATGAATGATGTGTATGACCGTTGGTATATATATGGAAGTTTCTATATTACCATGTCATACGGATGAACATCTCTGCATTCCATGTTATCCATTACATTCCGCACTTCCTTGCCAAATTTCCCATCCTTGTCTAAACCGTTGTCTTGTTTCCTAGGATGGTCAACACCCGCAACAACCCTGCTGCTCCAGAGCAGGGTGAAGCCAGCGCAGCTAGGAATGTAAATCTGCCTCAACCGCCTTCTCTGGCCGGAGTTATGATGGAGGTAGAACGAAACAAGCGTGAGACCAATCGCTTGCTGGAGCAGATTGAGCAGAATACTGCAGGCCAGCCGAGGAATGACCTGGTGTCAATCAATGACTTTGTCAAGCTGTATCCACCGAAGTTTAAACACTCCGTCGAGCCTCTCGATGCGGATGATCGCTTCAGAAGATCACCCACAAGCTACGCTCGCCAACGTAGCCAAGCTGATAAGGTTACCTTTGCTGCATATCACCTCGAAGGCCCTGCTAGCCTTTGGTGGGAAAATTTTGAGGCTATGCGCCCGATCGGCCAAGTCACTACCTGGGCTGAGTTCAGTGCGGCTTTCCATGAGCATCACATCCCGGAAGGTCTCATGGATCGTAAGAGGGAAGAGTTCTGCAATTTCACCCAGGGTAGACTGGCTGTGGATGCATACAGTCGTGAGTTTGGAAATCTAGCACGTTATGCTCCTCAAGAGGTATCCACCAACGCCAAGAAGGTGCAAGGTTCCGCAAGGGACTTAGCCCCGAGCTTCGCCGTGATCTTCGTCTGCACGAGTGCACCTCCTTCCAGAAGTTAGTCAACAAGGCCATCAGTGCTGAGACAGGACAGTCTAAATTTGAAGCTTCACGCAAGCACTCCCGTGACTTTGGTTCTTCATCCGACTCTGGATCTCAGAAGCGCCGGGTGTGGATTCCAAGAACCGCTCTGCCACCCATATTCACTCCGAGGCTATCCTTTGAGGCGACTCGCCCCAACCAGCAGTATGCACCGCCCAAGGCCTATGGTGGCCCCACTGCTAATGCTGCTCCACGCCCCAATGTGATAACTTGTTTCAAGTGTGGGGAGACGGGTAACTACATCCGTGAGTGTCCCTAGAACAACCCTAGCCAGATCGGAAAGTCTGCATACGTGGTAAGCCGCAGAAAGGTGCTCTATGCCAAACCAGCCACCACCGCCGTGGCCATGTCAACTACCTCTCACCGAGGAGACCCATGAGGATCCCAACGCCGTTCTCGACGCTTCCTTGTTAATTGCCATCCGGCAACTGTTCTCTTTGATACTGGAGCATCTCATTCATTTATTTCTGAGATCTATGCTCGATTGCACAACACCACATTTAGTGACATGCACACCTCCATGGAAATTCAGACTCCTGGTTCTAGATGGCAAACCTCTAGAATAAGTCATGGGAATGAAATCCTTGTCGACCGGTTAGTCTTCCTTGCATCACTAATAGCTCTCAAGTCCTCGGACATAAACATCATCTTGGGTATGGACTGGATGTCAGCCCATTACGCTAAGATTGATTGCTCCACTAGAACTGTTCAACTCACCCATCCATCGGGCAAGATACCAATGTTTTGACCCGAGTGTCTAAGCGCCGCCTTTACTCCTTAAATGCCAACCCCTTCCGCACTGAAGATATTCCGGTAGTCCATGACTTTTCGGATGTCTTTCCAGAGGAACTGCCAGGTGTTCCACCTGACAGAGATGTTGAGTTCGTGATAGACCTTGTTCCAGGAACCGTCCCAATCTCTAGAAGACCTTATAAGATGGCACCCCTAGAACTAGCCGAGCTTAAGAAACAACTCGATGAGTCCTTGCAAAAGGGTTTCATCCATCCTAGTTCTTCTCCATGGGCTTTCCCCGTCCTCTTCGTCAAGAAGAAGGATGGAACGGATCGGATGGTTATAGATTACCGACCTATCAATTTGGTCACTATCAAGAACAAGTATCCGCTCCCCAGGATCAACGACCTGTATGATCAGCTTGCTGGATCCTCAGTCTTTTCCAAGATGGATTTGAGGTTGGGCTACCATCAAATCAAAATCAAGAACGGGGACATTCCTAAAACAGCCTTTGTTACTCGTTGTGGCCAATACGAGTACACCGTCATGTCCTTCGGTTTAACCAATGCTCCAGCCACCTTCTTCGGTTAATGAACTCGATCTTCATGGAGTATTTGGATAAATTCGTAGTGGTTTACCTCGATGATATACTCATCTACTCCAAGAATGAGGAAGAACATGCCGAACATCTAAGGCTAGTATTGATGAAACTTCGAGAGCATCGCCTTTATGCCAAATTCTCCAAGTGTGAGTTTTGGTTGCCAGAAGTAACCTATCTAGGTCACGTAATCTATGGTAAGGGCATTGCTGTCAATCCTGAGCGAGTTCAAGCCGTCCTTGACTGGACTCCACCTGAATCGGTCAAGCATGTTCGGAGTTTCCTTGGTTTAGCGAGCTATTGCTGCCGCTTCGTCGAGAATTTCTCCAAGGTTGCTAAGACTCTAACTTAACTCCTCAAGAAAGATACAAAGTTCGAGTGGACCCCACAGTGCAAGTTCAACTTTCAGGAACTGAAAAGACGCCTGACATCTACTCCCGTACTTGTTCCACCAGATTTTTCTAAGGACTTTATTATCTATTGCGACGCCTCGCGACAGGGACTAGGTTGCATACTCATGCAAGATCGCCATGTGATTGCCTACGCTTTCTCGACAGCTATGGCCCACATGAGGATAACTATCCCACACATGATCTAGAGCTTGCAGCAGGGTCCATGCACTCAAAACATGGCGACATTACCTTCTTGGTAATCGTTGTGAAATTTACACTGATCACCAAAGTCTGAAATACATCTTCACCCAACCGGATTTGAATCTCAGGCAAAGATGTTGGGTCGTGTTGATTATGGATTACGATTTAGGAATATCTTACACCCTAGGGAAAGCCAATGTCATGGCTGATGCACTAAGTCATAAATCTTATTGTAACAACCTGATGTTACAACAAAGTCAACCCTTTCTCCATGAGGAATTTCGTAAGCTTAACCTTCACATTGTTCCTCGAGGATTCCTTTCCACCCTGGTGGCAAAACCTACCCTTACGGATCAGATCATCAAGGCACAGAAGGTAGATCCGGGAATCTCCCGTATCAAGAGAAACATCAAGAAAGGAGTCGCAGGTTGTTTCTCCATTGATGAACAAGGTGTCGTGTTCTTTGGAGACCATCTAGTGGTTCCCAAGGTACGCAACCTGAGGCGATCGATCCTTAAGGAAGCTCATGAATCCTCTCACCATTCATCCCGTAGTACTAAATGTATCAAGACCTACGCCAGAGGTTTTGGTGGACTAGGATGAAGAGAGAAATCGCTCAATACATTGCTAATTGCGACATCTGTCGTCGAGTTAAAGCAGAGCTTCAACGGCCTGCTGGCACCCTTCAACCTTTGGGAATTCCTGAAAGGAAATGGGATAAAATCGGTATGGATTTAATTACCAGATTTCCCAGGACCAAGAGAGGGAATAATGCTATCTTCGTCGTTGTCGATCGTCTTTCCAAAGTAGCCCACTTCCTACTCATTCGTATGAGTATAACCGCTAGCCAGCTAGCTGATTTGTACATCTCCTGAATAGTGTCTCTTCATGGTGTTCCATTGAGATTAACTCAGACTGTGGAAGTCTCTTCACCTCTCGATTTTGGGAAAGTTTCCAAATGCTATGGGAACTCGTCTCTCCTTTAGCACCGCCTTCCATCCTCAATCAAGTGGTTAAGTAGAACGAGTCAATCAAATTCTGGAGGATATGCTTCGAGCTTCTGTCATCTCTTTCGGTATGAATTGGGAGAAATGCTTTCCATTCGCCGAGTTCGCTTATAACAATAGTTATCAAGCTAGCTTGGGCAAAGCTCCTTTCGAAGTTCTCTATGTACGAAAATGTCGAATGCCTCTTAACTGGTCAGAAACCGGGGAAAGACAACTCTTTGGCCCGGATATGATCCAGGAAGCAGAAGAGCAGGTTCGCATTATTCGTGAGAAATTGCAAACAACCCAATCTCGTCAAAAGAGCCAATATGACCGCAAGCATAAGCCTATGACTTATGAAGTTGGCGAGAAGGCTTACCTTCGGGTTACACCTTTAAAGGGAACCCATCGATTCGGTATGAAAGGCAAATTGGCTCCTCGTTACATTGGACCCTTTCGCATTCTTGCCAAACTAGGAGAAGTTGCCTACCAATTGGAACTACCTCTGCATCTTTCCAGAGTTCATGATGTCTTCCACGTTTCTCAACTCAGGCGTTGCTTCTCGGATCCTATCCGTGGAGTGGACCACGAAACGCTTGATCTCCAAGATAATCTCACATATCGAGAATATCCCGCTCAGATCCTTGATCGCCGAGCGCACCACCTCGACGCCGTAATATCAAGTTTCTCAAGGTTCAATGGTCAAACCATTCCGAGCAAGAAGCTACTTTGGAAAGGGAGGATCGTCTTCGACTTGAGTACCCCACCTTCTTCCCGACGGATCCAAAATCTCGGGACGAGATTCTTTTGAGTGGGGGTGAGTTGTCACATCATAGCTAGTCCATGCATTAGAGTGTTGCATCATGTCTACTTTTCATCAAAAACCTGAAGTGGGGAAGACAGAACCCCCAGAACCCCTCTGAATTCAACTAAGGTTTACTAAAAATATTTTCAATGAACCTGAATTGCCCTTCTAAAAAGTTCACCCTCTTTGTCTTGGGTTAGAACCTATGGCAAAATTGGTGCACAATTTTCCAGGTCAACAGAAGGTCATTGAATTAAATCATATGTAAATTGCATTTGGGCATTTAAATGCTAGTAAATATTTTGAATGCTCAAATAATTCTGAAAATAAGTGTGGGATATTGGAGATTTTCTAAACAGAGCCTCTGATTATTTTCAGGATTTATAGAAGTGCCTAACTATTTTTAATAAGTCCACAAACTTACAGAATAATAGAAAAGGAAAAAAACCAAAGCAAGCAGAGGCTTACTCCGGCGCCCATCCTGCAAGCCCACCTGCCGCCCAACCCAGCCACCGCCCCAATGAGCTGCTTGGCTTGGCCAGCAGCAGCCAGTGCTCGACGGCGGCACCAACAAGGCCACACAGCCGCCGCCGCCTCGCCTCCTCCTCTCACTGCTCACGCCTGGTCGGTCACCCATTCCTCCCCGAGCTCGCAGACACGCCCTCTCCTCCCCAGCTCCTCTCCTCGCCGCCACACCATGGCTACGCCGCCGCCCACCACCGCGGAAACCCGCGCTCCCGTCGCCCCTCGCGCCAAGGCCACTGCGGTCCAAGAGCTCGCCGCCTCCTCTCGCTTGAGCAAGCCGAGCCCCGAGCGCCGCTTGCCTCGAGCCGCTGACCGACTCGCCCACTCCGCCACCGCTGAGATCCCTATTGCTGCCGCTGCACCAGCTCGCCCTCGACAAGCCGACCGCACCGCCATGAGCACCGTGAGCTCAGCTACCTCCTCCCTTCTCGCTTCGCCTCAACACCGCGGCGACCCCATGGAGCTTCACCGCGCACGCGCCACCGCCGAAGCTCGCAGCCGACGTGTTCCGCCAACCACCGCCACCCCACCGTGTCAACACACTCGCTGCATCCCTGTGAGTCCAACACACCACCCCACGCACTCGACGCGTCCCCGTAGCCACGGGTCCATCTTCACCCGACCGGCGACCGCCAAGGTTGTCGCCGCGACGCTTCCGCCACTCGAGCTCAACCACCGCCACCAAACGCTGCGGCTTGTTCCCGCTACACGAGATGGCCTCCGCCGCCATTTGGTCGCCGAATGCACAATGCACTCTCACCGCCACAGGCCTCGCCATGCTAAACGCTGGCGTGTTGACCTTTGACTTTGACTAGGTGGGCCCTGTGTTGACTTCGAGTCTATGACAAGTGGCCCCCTCCGCTAATTAACCCAGATTAGTTTTAACTAAAATTAGTTAGTTTAATTAATCACGACATGCGGACCCACTGGTCAGGTTGACCTGACGCCCTTTGACCTCGATGTCACCTCGACGATCACGACGCGAATAACTAATTTCTGGATTTTTTTATACGAAAATTCCAGAAATTGTTGCAAACTTCAAAATTCATAGAAACTAATCAGAACTCCAAATGCAAAGATTTATATATGAATTTTGATCAGAAAAATTCAATCTATCCATTGGTAATGGTTTCATGCATGACAGAACAAGTTAACCTTGCTGTTTAAGAAGAATAAGATAATGCACTATTATGGCTATGTTAAATGAACTAGCATTTGAATCTTTGATTCAAATGAGTTCATTCCTTTCTGTTCTAGCTTGCATTAGGCCAAGACACATTCTTATTGCCATGTCATAGCATGCATCATATTGTCGCATATCGTCATGTGTTGATTATGTTCGGTGTGTCTTTCGTGGTAGGTTCTGTCTCCGAGGATAACCCCGAATATCCGCTTAATGGCAGACCCCTACTACCACTACATCAGGCAAGCAACTCATTGATCATTTCGATACAAACCCATGATCTCGCTTCTGCTCTTGCTTACTGCATTAAGACAACGCGATTCAAACTACTGTGTGTTGCGGTAGTTGAACCCAATTCCTTTGCATGACCTGTCATTGCCACAGTAACTAGATGAAACCCACTAGCATGTGTAGGAGTTGATTGAGCCATATTTGTGTTCTTACCATGCTATGCTTGCTATGCTTAGAGTTGTGTCAGGTCTGGCTCATCGGGATGATGAACTAGAGTGAAAGGTTGTGTTGGTAACGAGAGTGATGTGTTGAACACGATTTGGTAAAGGTATCAATGAGAGGCCATGTAGGAGTACATGGTGGATTGTTTCATTGAAGCCGTCCTTAAGAACTGATATCTTTGTGTGTGATTTAAGATTCAGCTACTACCACACATTGGGCCCGAAACCAATGGACCCTCTCGACTTATTAACCACTCTTGTCCTCTGTCCGGAGTTGCAAAGTAGTTTCGTGTTTGTAGCATGTTGGGGTCAGACGCAGCGCTGACCTTAGGGGTCGGCTGTGTTGCGGTAGGCACGGGGCCCGTGTACCGATTCGCCTGCTTTGTGTCTCGAGAACCCTGCACACATTGTTCGGGGTCGTAGTGGAAACCTCGGCCAACTCCCCGTGGATGGAACCCGATAGGCGATAAACCCGGACTAGGGACTCGTGCTTAGTCGTCGTGTCGAAACCTAGCTGGGCTTCCGCTGAAGGTTGTCGAGTACACGCTATGTAACGGTGATAAGTGGTGAGAGCGCAGTGAAGAAGTACACCGCAGGGTATGAAACTATTCAATAGTCGCCGTCATGTAAAGGACTACTTGGTCACCTATATAGTTCATAGACAAGTAATGGATACTACTAAAAGCCTCAAGATAGTGTGAGTATCATGATGGCCCTCTCGTGGGTTGACGAGAGGATCCACGGTGGAGTATTGTGTTGGTGATTAGTGGACTCGTATGCGACAAATGCTTTTCAAGTGGTGCCACGAGGATAGCTTAGCCAAGAGTCAAAGCTGGCTTGCTGCAATAACTCCACTACCTTCTTGAGAATGTGCATGTATAGTAGGTTTCGTAGAAGACTTGCCGAGTACCTCCGCACTCACGCTGCTTTAATTAATGTTTTCAGATGACAACACCGCCCGATGGGTTCTACGAGACCTTGATGTCGACGAGTGATTAGCCACCCGTGTGGTGGTCCAAGACTTGTGAAGGGCCGATGTAGATAGACGGCTTCGCAAGCCTTCTTTCTTTTAGTGTCTCAGACTTGCACTAGTTTGCTTCCGCATGTGCTTGTATGTTTGTATGACTTGAGTGTCGTGTCATGTGACCCCTATCTGTGCATTTAACATGTTATGTATGGCTCCTCTGAGCCTCTTAAATAAAGTACTTTGAGTTGTAGAGTTTTGTTGTGATGCCATATTGTATGTACTCATATCGGGCATATTGTGTGTATGATTGAAATGCTTGGTATGAGGGGATCCGGCAATCTAGTTGTTTATCCTTGGCAGCCTCTCATATGGGGAAATGTAGTCTCGTGCTTCCCGAGCGATAGTAGTCCGCTACAGCCCGGTTCACCGGAGTCCTCGCTAGCCCAAAGACTACCGCTCGACACTTGATCGGGCCGGCATGTGTTTCACTTTGTTCTCGTGGTTCTGTCCTTCGGGAAATGTCACGCGTGACATCCGAGTCCTGCCTAGCCTGCTATAGCCTCGAGTACCGAGTCCTCATTAGCCCAAAGCTACAGCCCGGATTCATACGCTGATGACCGATATGCTCGATGTGATTCATGTATGCCTGTCCCCATGGGTTAGTGCCGCTTTGGGTTCACGACTAGCCATGTCGGCCCGGTTCTCTCATATATGGATGCTAGCGACACTATCATATATGTGAGCCAAAAGGCGAAAACGGTCCCGGCCATGGTAAGGCGACACCTGTGGAATACAAAGGCGTGAGGCCGCAAAGTGATATGAGGTGTTACCGCTAGGTCGATGTGACTTGGAATCGGGTCCCGACAAAGATAGTAACTAAGAATAAACCTACAGATACAATAAAGGATTTAAGATATTACATCCACTGGGCATCAAGTTCGCCACCAAAGGATCATAAAGGGCAACGAAGAAGCAGACACAAAAATCGGGCACCATTGCAGCAGAAGAAAATAATATTGAACCAAGACCACTTCCAAGACAGTTCAAGAAAGGTTAGCCTTATGGGGAACTGCCAAGAAGCTGCCGAGCAAGGCTGTGAGACCGCCTAGCATGTGGGTCATAGCTTCCAGTGTAGCTGTTTAGCGATGAGGTTCTCATTGGTGTTCTCGCGCAATCTTTCTTAGAGATAGGACTTCAAGTCGAAGTTGAGTTGCGTAATGCCTTTCTACTAGAACTTGGGACCAAGAATTCAAACTGATTCGCATAACGAATTCGTGAGCTTGTCCGACTATTAGACTCAAGTAACTTGAACACCGCATCAAGACAAGACTTTGGGGTTGTCTCGCTATCTTCAAGATGTTTTGCCTTCTTTGCTGCAATATATGTTGGGTTTGTCTCACAGCCTTCAAAGAGACTTGTGCATGCCATCGTGCATATCACCCTCGAAACAAAGCAGTAGAGATGACAGGTTTTGCACATGTATAAACAAAGATGATAACTGCTCATTAATTCTATCCAATAATCAAGAAGATAAAACAGAGATGACAAGGTGCAAACGTGATGCTTCACCACATACCGGATTATAGATCCACAAAACCAAGCATACATATAGGGAGTATTAAGTAATGTGCATGGTATGAATAAGAAATTTGGTTTTACAAGTAAAACTTAGAACTTACGGTTCTTACTTAACATGCATTTTGGTAGAAACAGCAAACTAAACAGCAAGAAACGATAGGGAGTATGAGCAAATTAAACAGCAGTTGAGGATAAAGGCTTTAGAAGGACTGACTTACATTAACAGCTAACACCGGCTTTATAATGCCCTTCTCCATGTCAAGGGAAGGATAACTCAAGAATTTCAGCACGTAATCTTCTTCATAAGCATTTCCTGTACTCTACATTTTGTAGAGAGTAATTATAGATATGATAATACCGAAGGGATAGAGGATAATGAAGATAAGATGCATATTGATGCTACATAATCAACTACCAATCCTCGAAGTACAAGCTTACAGACAAAATGTACCGACAAGAGCAATGGGCTACACTTCAAGACCGGCATTGTCTGGTATTCTACTTGTTGGCAAGATTAAATATAGATCTGATCTTTTTAGTAAATGGTGGGCGAGGGAGATAAGATGCAAATGCTACAATGAACTATCTTCTTCCCATAATACAAGAGTGTTTTGAACACCGTGTACTGTATAAAACGCTCTTATATTATGGGACGGAGGGAGTAGGTGTTAATGTAAGTACAAAGGATAGACCACGCTCAGTCCTTACAAGAGGACTGCAGAGCTAAACCTCTTCAAAAGCATTGGGTTGATTCTAAATTTGTGTAAGAGTCCATACGGATCTTATAATGTCCACCAAATGGGCGATTACGAGGCTAACATGTGCAGTGATGCTACATAATCAAACAACTACGAAAGTAAGTATGGTCATACAGGAAGAGGTACTCACAAGAGCAATGCAAAGCAGCAGTATAGTTGCGAGATTCTGTGGTCCCTTGAGAACGAATGTTCTTCCGCTAACAGTTTTCATACAAGTGAGACATTAAGGCAAATGCAGAAATGTAGTTCAAATTGTGATGTGATATCATAGACAAGACTTACGCTGCAGCCGAGACCAATGTGCAACAAGATTATTCCACCACCGCCGGATAAATGTAGCACCGAGACTTTACAGAAATTTCGCTCAGAGGCTTGCCATCGGCGCGCTTGCCTCGTAGGAACGATACTTCATCAACGAAAGTGCTTGAAAAGCGCAACCAACTCTTGCTCGTCATCACAATCCAGTTTGCTCCTCGCCTATTTAAAAGAATGAAATCTTGTGTCTTCTGTCACAGAAACATATGCAGAATGACCATGAATAACATTAGTACATTACTTACGCGTAAGTTGCGGAGGAAGACTGAAATTGTTCCGTGTTCATGTATAATCTTTCCATGAAGGAAAGATGCGCACAAAGTTCCCGACAACAACATAAGCTTCATCTTCTAAACTGGGAAGAAATGGAACATGGGTCCTATTTGCTGCAATTGGGGCTCTTCCGTTCAAAAGGATTTGGCAACCGGATTTGGTGTACTTTTGCTGGAATGGGGTTTCGCAGACACTGGTGCTATGTCAACTGGCATAATCATACTGCTTTGCTGCAGCTTGGGGTCTGCTGAGTTGGGGCATCGAAATGACCAAAGGTAGTAGGGCTAGAGTCTGCTAGAGTTGGGGTATTTTGTGGGTCGTGATATTGCAACTACACCTAATGGGCTATTTGATTTATCAAAAGCCACTACCTTTTCCAAATACTTTGCTTGTGCTCCTCCACGATCAGCAATCGCCTCTTCCTTTTGAACGTCCGATACACAAGAACAACATTTGAATGGATAAATATGGTATGATGATGATGGAATATGTAATCAAAATGGATAGGCAGGGCGTATTCACATACACGATGTGTAAACTAAGCTAATGGCAGTTCAACAAAGTAGAAGCAATGCAAAGCATCGCTTGCAAGATATGTGCGAGCAATGTAACCTTGGAAAGTTAGAGCAAGTACCTTGATGGGTGAATAAGATAGGGCATCTTCCTCCCGACTCCTCCACTAGGGAGCTACATTGACTTAGGTCTCCCTCTAGCTCGTAATCACTGTTAGGATCATATTCTCGAGCATGAATCAGAGGTGGAGAGCGCTTGCATTGCATTGCATCCAGACTTGATTTCAATCCCTTAATGCCAAGTTTGACAGCCATGGCATTGTTCTCGCTTTATTCTTTTCATGCCCGCAAGCTCATAATCATTATGATGTCTGTTAGAATCGAGATTCATGAAAACATAAAAAGTAGTCAGATTATCTATGGAATGCATTATGGATTCAACTCGAGAGTGTCTCCCTATAAACCCCTGCATATGCAAAGTTCACCTCCCCAACCGTGCTGACTGCACCACACGTAAATACAAACCCCTTATGTCTCTATAACAGTGTGCACACATTTCAAAACTGCAGAATCATATGAAATTCAGATTTGAACAAATAAACTAAGCAATTATGAGTGGCGAATGTTTAGCTTCAAGGGTGAGTGTTGGTAAAAGCACACAAAGCAAGTAGGCAGATTGTATTCCATGTAAAAGATCGAACCTATGTAAAAGCTGGAAATGACACTTTCTTTCTATACAATGCAAAGTTCGTTACCCACACATGATGGAAGAGATCACATAGAGAAATACTATTCACTCATGTCTACGGTTCCAAGATTTAGAAACAGGGTGGTCCACCCTAAAAGAATATTGACAACAAATATGACAAGGCAAGCATAGATGTAGTGAATCAATCATTTACTTGTGAGCTTATTAGGACAAGTATGCAGAATTGTAATCGCAGAAGAGACCGCCCAAAATCTGAATGAAGAAGTTTGTCTAGCACTTATTGTTTGCAACTAATCGACGTGAATAATTGGATATTATATCAAATGAGTAAGAAAGACAAGTAAAATTGTCAACAAACCTGGCTTGCAGTAGTAATCGGGTCAATGTCACTACGACCAACAATCCAAAATGACTAGTTTCGCTCCGAGGGCCGAATTTTGAAAACCCCGTGAACTTTAGAGGTACTAAAGATTACCAAATACATCTGAACCATTAAGTGTAGGTAGCATCGAGCACACAACAAACCCTAATGACAGTCCCGCCTAATGAGTAATGAATCAATTAGAAAATGGGTGATGAGGAGTGGCTGCGAGTGTTGAGGACGATCTCAGATAAATCGGGTTGGCTTGGTGGGTGCTGCACGCCGAGCCCCGAACGGATGGGAAGGTAGGCACGACAACGCGCCTGGGCAGCGGTGACGCTGTTGGGCGAGCAGCTCCTAGCCTCTTGTTAGTCCGGCATCTCCTCCTAGAGTCATGCCGTCTGGGACGGCAAGTCGCCATGAGGCAAAGGTCAGGCGTAGTAGAGATCGGAAGCGCAGCAGTAACAGAGGGGAATCGGGCCTGGACGACCCAAAATCCCAGGATGGGCCGCCCACCGTGGGCACCTCAGAGATACACACCCGAGCGGCAAACATGCATTTTCAAACTAATTTAGGAACATTTAGCTGACCAATTAAACAACTCGCTTTTAATAATATCAGATTCAGATTTGAACATCTAAGCTTGTTTAGCTTGATGCGTGAGCAAGGTTATTATGACACGAAGCATGTATTCCGATCGATAGTGATCATAAAAGGGGAAACTCTAAGCATATTTTTTTAGCAAAAGAGGGTTTCCTCCGATTTCTATTAAAGAAACCACCACGGAACCAACATGATCAATTAAACCCTAAGCATGATCAATTAAACCAGATATGGCTGTGCCATGGCAGATTTGAAGCTGCAAACCGAGAAATGATATTTAGCATCCATTGTTTGCTTCAACTAAGAACTAAATTCTAAGAGCTGAAAAGAAAGTAGAGTAACCAAGTTAAGATCTATTTTCTGTTGAGATCAAAAGTTGAGGAGATATGAAGTACCACCTCTCTTGCGGCGCCTGTAGGCATCGGGGTGCGATGGCTGTCGGTGGCGCTGAAGCAGATCTGCGATGGTAGACGGGTGCATCGGGGATAAGTCCTGCTATGTGGAAGAGAAGGTCGGTGAGCGGCCCCGACAAAGAGGACGACGACGCCGATGAAGTGAGAGGACGCGATGCAAGGCTGTTGGTCCGTTGCCGTGGATGAGAAACATCCATCTCTAGCAGTGGACGACGCGGTCTTGGTAGGCGCTCCGGCATGGTGGAGGACGGTGGCGGTGGATGTGGTGGAGGACAGCAGCGATGTATGGGGTGGCGGACGGAGGCTGGTGTGGGGATGGGGTGTTCTAGCACGGAAGGTGTATGAATGGGAAAATGGAGGGAGAGGTACGGGGAACCATGTTTTTGGGACGCGCCTGTCTGAAATATGGGAAAGTTACGAACTTAGCCCCTGCTTAAAATTTGGACGCCTCTGCCGGTTGGGGATAGGACGGTAATCTCAAGATCTCGCCAATATTTGCCCAGAGCGATTTCGGCGAGGAGAGGGTGGTTGGCGCCATGGTTGGCGCCCACGGTGTATGAACGGGCTGACAGTGTAGGGCGGTTGTGTCACGCCCGAGTGAAGTTACAAACCTGCCCCTATTGAAAATATTTGCCTACATCGATTTCGGCCGAGTCGAGTTTGTTTTGCCGCCCACCATGTATGAATGGGGAATGGAGGAGAAACAGAGGTCTTTCGGACGAGCTTGAATCAAATGTGTTTTGTCACCATGTTTGACGCCCACCGTGTCGGAATGGGCTCAGAGGCGGTCGTGTCACGTCTAATTGAAGTTACTAACCTACCCCTATTTAGAGCAGTGGAAATCGGGCCGATGGATTGTCCGTAATGGGTAGACAGTAATTTCCATCTCCCAAACACTTGGCTTCGTGCAGCCGACGGGAGTGGACATTTTGCGCTTCTTTCAATTTTGGGACAATAAGCATCCACGCTACTCTCGGCAACTAAATTTGAATCCATTTTGTATTCCTATATGAATCTTTATAAATCATTCTATGTGTTTTTATATATCTTCAAAAGGATGACAAAGATGTATTCCACTGTCATATATGAATATGGTTTACAAATGCCGATACTCAAATTCAGAAACTAGTATCCAGTTTAAGGTGAATTCGAATATTTGGAACACTTCATGTCCAACTCAAATGTCACACGCAGCATAATGTGTACTCCCATTTAGATATGTACACAAGCGATGTATCAAGATTCAAATACCGAGTCAATCAACCAAGAATGTACAGAACTAATGTATATATAAACACTTATAGAGTATATGGATCAATAATATCAACTAACATACATAAGCCAGGTCATTGTACTTTTTTTTTTGGCTACAACATCATCTTTTTTAGCCAGCATCTTGGCCCTTTCCGATGCGTGCCACTTATGGTCCATCTATACTACTACTATTGCTGAATGCACATTCAGCCCGATTGGCATATTTGTAGGTCTGGCACAGCAATCCAAATGAAATGTCTCCGAGTCTTATCAATTAATACAGACTTGTGCTCAAATAAAATTACAAACCAAAAAACAAAAAAAAATTATTACATGATCTCTAAAACAAATGGTTTGATTGATTACATGAATAGACAACACAAAGGTTATTCAACTATGGAAAGAACATTTCACCTATGATTTACCAAGTAGGAATTTAATTTCCTTTTTCCTTCAGACCTTAATAATCTGGTCAGTCTCAGCTTGCTTCGCTTTTGAAATCCACCAAATATTTAATGGTTGTCTTGAGTACTGCTTGTGATTGTGCTGTTTGCTTCCTCAACATGTCAACTTCATCTCTAAGTGCGAAGCAGAATCTCTTTCTACCACTAGTTTAGCCTCTAGAGCATCAATAGTTGGCAATTCATAATGCACGATTAATGGTGCCACTGCTGTGAGATGATGCAACGTCCATGGGGACCTCGCTTTTGATCTTGGGCTAACCTGTTTTGCCATTAAAGTTCCGATTGATTCAGAAAAGTTGAAGTTAGCAAAACATCTCAACTGGGAGTTATAACAGCAAACCAGTTAAACAAACAAGGAATTAAAGAGTTTCAATTGATGCTGAAAAGTACTAGTTATTAACATCATTGTAACCCATTGTTGCAGCAAAGCAAAGCAGTTAAACAAACAAGTAGATATTTAAGTTAAGGCAAACAGTAATTCTTAACAATAAGTATCAAACACATAGATAGGCTTAGTCTACAATATGATTAACAGGCTGTGCCATTATGTAATCAGAGCAAACTAAATTAAGCCAAACAACATAATTGAACAATTTTGCAATAAGTGGCTAACTAAATTCGAGAAGCAGTGTAACTCGAACTTACGCTAGTTCTTTGTGCAGCACACTACAACTTCTTTTTTCGCTACAAGGTTGTACAAAGGAGTCCATGGCATCAATTGCTTGGATACGCAGTCCCAATACTTCTTTCTTCCCAAACTGCATGGGTAAGTCAATGGTTAATCTGGTAAGATGGTGCGCCCTTGATATGTTATATGAGGACGTAGTAGACTAGTTGTAGCCAAACACATCACAATGGCTTTTATCAGATATTTCATGCGATTACTTTTGGCATATCGAGATCTAAGAAATCTACAATAGGATGAAAAGACTGCATCCTTCACATTATTGGCGTAACTCAGTTCATAGAAACAAGCAATTCAACCATTCTGTGGGTAAATCAAAAGCGCCATCGAATATTTTTCACTATCCAATCATACACGGGGGGCGACGCCACCATAGGGGCTGGTATGGGCGGCCGCCTTAGGTGGCTGGAAAGTGTGCACCTAGTTTGAGTCGCCCAGTTGGCCCATGCTAGTTTTGTTCGTCCCAACGCATTTGTAGTGAAGAAATGTTTCAATTTGATGGGCCAATAACATAAGTGCAAGGCAGGCCCTATAGCAGGCTCATGCCCAAACGAAGCGCCCCATATCGATCGACAAGCAGGAAAAATCCCAATTCATTCGCTCCACCTCCACCTGTTCGCCCTAACCTAGCCGCCACCGACAGATCGACACAAGATTTCCTCGCTACCGTGGAGGGCGGTCGCCGGCTTCAAGCTTAACGGAAGGACAAGAAGATGAAGATCCAACCTCGGGTGTAGCTCATGGGAGGCAGCGGCGGCAGCACGGGCATGGCATCGAGCTTATGCGAAACGGACAATCGTAGCTTGCAAGAGTAGCATGCGAACGAGCAGGTACATCACATCCCTGATTATATCTAATTCAACTCTTCAATTTCTGCCAATAGTTAAACCCGACGGTGTTGTAAAACTGCTTGTATGTAGGGAATCTATGAGAAAATGAAACCAATTTCTACTTATTTTATAACTCCCCAATCAATACCGAATCGACTGAATCTGATGTATCTAATCAAGTTTCCGTGCAAACATACAAGCTCATGTTGTTCTTGAGCCTCAAGTGTCTAATGAACAGATCGCTAATGAAGGATTTGATGCAAACATTTTACATGCTCCTGGTGATGAACATATAGTGTCTAATGAGGGATCTAATGCAAGCATTTTGCAAGCTCATTGAAGGATTTAGTGTCTAATGATGATCTACTATGTTGAGAGAGACAGAGATTTGCAGGCATTGATGACAAGCAAATTATAGTGCATTTTCATAGCTTGAGGAAACGCCGAGGCCATCTACCGTAAAGTCCCCGTGATCATGACAACATAGCATAAATACTTTTCTAATCTGTTGTTTGAAACTATTGGCATACTTGTGCAGGATAGATATATTGATATGCAGTTTGCGCACTAGTTATACGTGCAATTACACTTCGATATTTTCAGCCAGAGAACTAATAATTCAAGCAGTATGCACCATGTTTGTAGTCCTTGTACACCATGTTGCATTTTGTGTTTTTGGTGCTTGCATCATTTAGTGTTTATAATATGAACTACTTTGGATCATTAGCTGGTTTTCAAAGTGCATGTAGCTTCACATTTCTCAAGTTATGTTGATTTTCGAGTGCAAGTGCCTTCGTATTTTTAAGTTAAATGTTCGCCTCGTAACTTGAATTGTGGATCAGCCACGCACACAAATCATACACGAATGCCAAGACGAATTAAATGAAATGCAGGGACTTACGCTAGCTCGTTGTACAGGCTCACTGCAGCTCGCTTATGCTTGGGATGTTCCATGTACAAGTCCATGTTACCACTTGCTTGGATGTGCAGGCCTTGTACTCCTTGCATCCCCCTCTGCATTTTTGACACGGCGAATGGTTGATCAAATAAGAGGAATCGATCTTGATGTTGTACCGGAGGACAGATACTTACAAGGTTATACGGGTGTGCAGGATGTGTACCAGATCTCGTAGTGTCGGGGAGGCTGATCGTTCCCACGAACACCTATGGGACCGAGTCCCTTGTGGTTCGGTGGGGGGGCGGAGAATGCACAAAGAGCAGATCGAGGCGATGCACACGAGCAGTTTACCCAGCTTCGGAGCTCTCCGGAGAGATAATACTCCTACTGCTGCTTGGTTGATTGTATTGTGTTCTTGCTAGGGAGCAATGAGAGCTACAAAACCTAGCCTGAATGAGTGTGGTCTCGTATGAGTCGAATGAACCGAATGAGCCGAACCCCTTCTACGTTGCACATGGGCCTCCTTTTATAGGCTCAAGGGGTCACCACAGGTGGCAACGCAGACGAGGGCAAAAATGGGAAAACAGTAGTTGGTACACCAACTTGTACAAAGGTAGCAAGGCATTATACCTAACTCGACGGCAAGGGACAAGAGTAATAATGCCCGCCCTCGCCGCCTCGAATAAAGGCAACAGGACCGCTGGCGCGCCTCCGCTTGCCACGATGGTAGCTTGTCGCCGCTATCGCTGCTCCTCCGGGCTGCATGCAGCTTTGACACGCTGCGTTCGAATAGCCCCATGGCGACATCGCTACGGATGAGCCGGAGCGAGATGAAGAGAGTTGCTCGCCGCTGCAAGCACCTTGCCACGGCTGAATCTTGTCGCCTGGAGCTTGTCGATCATGTCTTCCCGCAAGCTCCTCTTGCCGGGTCTTGTTTCCTTCGTGCCTTATGGCCTTCCCGCAAGCTCCTCTTGTCGGGTCTTGATTACTTTGTTCTTGAATGGCTCCAGAGGAGCCGCGAGGATCTTGGCGTCACTAGGCCAGCCCTGCCGCTGGGTGCTGCAATCGCCTGCACGAAGTTCGGGATACTAGGGTACCCTACCTAGTACACCGGACAGAGCCTCTCTCGGGCCACACACGGCGCCGAAGCTCATGGGCCAGCCCAAAAAAGGCACGGGCACGCCGCCTAGATTGGCGCCATTATCGCCTCGACCCACCACGCACTTACTTAATGGCACGCACCGAACGCGGGCGCCGTGGGGAGATCGTGGGGCTTTTAATTGAAAATCGAACGCCCCCCCTCTCCCCTTATAAGTAGGGGAAACAGGGGCAAGACGCCCACCTTTCCATTGCTGTCACATCAAGAAAACCACCGCTGCTCCCCCCTTTCTTCTCGAGTCCAAAGAGAGCGACGCTCCGCCCCCTCCATTGCCACCGGCGCCACCAACGCCGCCGACCTCCTCCACCACCTCCCCATGGATCCGGAAGCCGACAAGGAAAGGCGGAATCGGCCGAGGCGCAGTACTCGCGGGCGCCGCGGAAGGAGCGGGCCATCTTCGACCGCCGACGCGAAGGAGCTGCGAGAGCTGTATTACCTCTTCGTCGACGGAGATGCGGCGCACTGCCAAGACGAGGGTGATCTCCGCCGCCACATCCGAGAAGGTTTCCGCCGGGTACCCTTTCTTCACGCTTTTTTCCATCGCGGGCTCGCCCGCCTTTTCCGAATTCTTTTGCGACGCTATCAACACATATGGCCTCCGCCCTTGATTTCACCCCAACGCTGTCCTCGACAATGGCGGTTTTCGCACACCTCTCGCGAGAACTTTGTCGGAGTCCACCCAAATATAGCACTTTTTCCGCCATTACTTCATGCCCCGTGTTGAGAGAGGAGAGCCGCTGTCGGAGGGATTGCATGGATCTCCGTGGATCGGCAAGAAGGAAGCATATCTTGACGGAGAGCTGCGCAGCAAGTGGGAGGAGTGAGAGCCGATTGGTGTTGGATCATAGAGGAGGACCCGCAGCCTTTCACCGCCCTGCGCTAAACTCCCATAGTGCGCAGTAACGATTGAGCAACTTGGCACCGGAGGATGCCAAGTTGAAGATTGCCGTGACCCGGATCTTGCGCCTCGTGCATGCCGGGCTTACCAGAGGAGCTGTTGGCGCGGATTTCCTTCGCCACCGCTTTGGCGCCTTTGCAGGAGAGGGGAGGCCTGCTTGGGAGTTCCAAAACGCGCGGACATTATGAGGCTGCGTCCGGCCTCAATCGAACTTCACTGCCTTGGAGCTGGATGCCATGCCGCGGGAGCTGTTCAAGCTCGATGCGATCACCCCGAGTGGTTCATGTTGCCGAGGGAGTCGTGCTTTGTGCAACAACTGTCCGCTTGACCGCATCCGCGATGATGTTGCCAGCGATTCCCATGGAATCGCTCCAACTTGGCAGAGCCCGCCGATGACATCGCGGCAGCAATTCTTCGGCAACTGGAAGAAGTGCCGATACGCGCCGATGAGCGTAAGTGGCTCACCCGCGACACCATCGAAAGCAAGAGATGGCGCGACGCCACAAGGTTGGAGGAGGCGGCGGCTGCCGCCGGGCGTGTTTGGGTTCACTGTGGAGGAGGCAGAGGCAGCCGAGGCGGCAAGCCTTGCCGATCGAGAGGAGTTCGCCGTGAGGAGGAGCAGGCCGAGCCCGACGCTGAGCCGAACGAGACTGCCGGGCACTTCTCCTCCGCCAAGTAGCTTGCCGCTGGAGGAGCCCATGGCCCCGCTTAAGAAGACGCCTCAAGAAGACCGAGAAGTGGCGGGCGGCAGACGGGCTAACAGCCGCCGCCGCTCGACGCTTCCACCGCTGCAAGCATCAAGCTGGAGCGCCTCATGCCGCCACATCAACGGGAGCGGGCCTGAGGAGCCACGGCCCCGCACCCGCCAAGCGCCCGAGGGAGCCTACTCTCCAGCTCGTCAGACCGAGCGGACTTGACTTCTCCGCCTCAGCCACGAGGAAGAGGAGGAAGAGTAAGATCTTGTCGCTGCTACTTGTAATTCTTCAATTTATCGCTTTATCTTGTATCTGACTTGTTTCATTCTGAGCTCTTTCCTTTTTCAGACGCTGCTCGAGGGCATCAAGAGAGCCAAGAATCTGGTGGTTGTCGCCGAAGACGATTCACCTGTATGCGCTGTGGAGGCACGCTCGAGACCCTGCTGCCGGATCCGCAACCCTTCCCTAAGCAGCCCCAAAGACAGCCCCCAGCAGAAGTGTTTGGTTTATCTCTTACGGTTCGGTGTGCATGGGTGCTCATTTTTCACTGATATCTGACTTGTTGATTTGTGTAGGAGCAGAGCAGCCTCATCAGGAGGCCCCGGAAGTCACCCCCGAAGTTCTGCTTGCTTCAACTACGCCGCCAAGGGAGAAATCTCCGCCAAGGGAGCGCCTCCGCAAGGGAGGCCTCCACAAGGGAGTCTCGACAAAGGGCAGCGCCGACGACCTCCGTGGTGGAGACCGCGCTACAGATCCCATCGCAGTAATCTTCTTACTTGAGAATTTCCCTTGTTTCCTTCTTTCTTCGTTCTTTTTTCAACATTTGCTTGACTGTCCTTTTCTTTTTCTCGATCGCCGATCCATCTCGCCGGAGAGCCGATGGAGACCGAGGTTGCCGGCGAGGAGGACGCGCGCGGCAACAATGACAACGGGCGCCAACATGGAGGAGGAGGCCGGGCGCCGATGGGTCCGGCTGGCAGGAGGCCGCCAAGGCTGTCGGGCGCAGAGGCTGGGTAGGGGTCCGTGATCGCATCGACGCCCCGAGGCCGCAGGAGCGCCAGCGCTGCACCGACCGGCCGATCCCCGCCACCGATGCCGCGGCCAGCTTCAAGAGCTCCCAGCCCGCGCTTATCTCAAGGCCGGCGACGGTGTTCGTGATAAAGCTTCCATGGGCGCCGAGCCTGTGGCGCCGGCCGAGGGAGAGACCTTCGACGGAGCTGCTCGCCTCCGCTGGCTGTCATCGTTAACGCGCCAAGCAGCAGCAGGGCGAAGTTCGAGGAGGAGCAGCTGCCGAAGAAGCTGCTGTCGCTTACCGCGCTCGGCAAGCTAAGCTGGAGTCGCGGGAAGCACTTGTCGCGAGGGCGGAGCTGACATGGAGAAGCGCAGAAGAGCTCCGCGCGCCAACAAAGAAACTCTCCGGACGAAAGGTAAGCGCTGGAGCAACTTGTTGAGGAGCGCACGCCTTCATCCCGGAGAAAGCCGAGGTCGAGGAGCAGCAAAGGCTTGCCGCGAGAAGCTCTTCACAAGAAGAAGGAGGCTGCGAGCGGAAGATCAACCTCGAGAGCTATGAGGAAGATCTTGCCGCGCGCGAGCAATCAATTGGCGGAGCACTCAAGGAGGCAGAGGACGCCGCCGCAGCTGCTGAGGCCGCCAAGAAGGATTTGGAGACGAGGGTGGCACAGCTGGAGGCCACCCTCCAGAAGAGCGAGGAGGAGGTCGCCGGGCTGAAGCGCGAGCGCGAGAAGGACACCTATACTCTTGGCGAGCTGCAGGGCCGTTTTGCTGAGAAGATCAAAGAGCTCGACGCCGCCAAGGACTCCAAGGCGGATCTTGAACTGAAGCTGGCTACCCTGACGGAGACGCTGAACGGCGCCAAGGAGCGGGAAGTGGGTTTGCTGGAGAAGATCAAGGCCAACGAGGAGCTGTTGGCGAATGCCACGACTGCCCAAGATACCCTCAGGAAAGCATGATGCATCGGATGAAGGTCTTGTGGACACCGCCGCCGCCATCCACAATGAGTCGATGGAGCTGGGATGGTGGATCTCGGTACTCCACCGACGAGCACCTTCAACCCAGCGCCAAGCTCAGCCGTTCTTCAAGGGCGTGTTGACGGGTCTCCGCCGGCCCGGAGGAGATCCCAAAGCAGCCGGTCGACGAAGTCGCGCCAAATTCGCGCCGCTCTCTGTAAGGTGCCGATGAAGGTGGCCTTCCGCAATCCAGCGCCGCCTTCGCCAACGCCCTCAAGTCCTCGCCGCGACTGCCGACGCCGGCACTCAAGGCCCTTGTCGCACCCATCGTGACAGGTGAGCGGAGTCAAGAGGTTCGATGGCACCGCGTGACTAGGCCGCTAAGTTTATCTTTCCTTGTCGCTGCAGATCATGTTTAGGAGAACAATCTATTAGATTCATGGCGTTATTTTGTAATATACTCTATCTTAGGCAACGATTGCAATGTCATTTCCTTTACTTGATTCCTTCCTTTGTATGCTTGTGCCTTACGCTTAGGGAACTTGTCGGCGCAGGCACCTTTGCCGCGAAGCGCTGAGTGCCGAACATAGCAGCCTCGGCCGGGCGATGTTGCCTCCGACAGCAACCTTGTCGCAACTAGTTGCAGCACACTTAAGTTGTTGAGCGGACTCAAACAAAGTAAGGGCGCAAACTAGCCGCGAGTTGGTTCCTCCGCCACACAGGTTTTCCATACAAAGTACTATCGCTCGAGGAAGATAACTTTAAAAATTTAAAAACTGATTGCTTAAACTTAGCAACTTAGCTTTTCTGTCATTTGCTTTCTGGCAAGGCGATACTTCCTCGAGCGACACTTGGTGGCCCATACCATTATCTTCTCCTTCCCCCCCGGTCAACTTGTGGGTGGATGAACCTTCCTCTCTTTTGAGAAGAAAGAAGAGAAAATAAAGTTATGGAGCCTTATGGCTCGTTATCGCCATCGGTGGATGCTGCACAAATGTCGATAACACATGCATAATAATGATGAAAGCATGAAATTGACAAGTTGTGCGCAACACATGAGCTTTATCGATGCACGGGTCTGCGCCCGCTTTGTACAAAGGATTACATGCAACATCGGCAAGACTTGTATAGGGGTGGTTGCCGAACGGGTTCCGCAATCGCTACTTATGGGTAAAACTTACGAAGATGCTCTATGTTCCGTGAGTTGCTCACCGAACGCCATCTTCGTCTCTAGCGGACAGCGCCAGCCTAGTGACTCGCTTTCACCCGATAAGGGCCTTCCCACTTCAAGGCCAACTTGTTGGAATTCTTGGTGGACTGAACGCCCAAGAACAAGGTCGCCTTTCCTCAAGCTTCGCATTAACTTTGCGGCTATGGTAGCGGCGAAAGCTTGCTGGTAACGAGCAGCTCGTGACAAAGAGCCCGAAGACGATCCTCCTCGAGGAGCAGCGCCATCTCTGTCGCAGCTGCTCTTGCTCAAGCTCATCATAAGTTTAGTACCGAGGTGACCCGTGATACGAAGTTCCGTGGGGAGAACTGCCTCGCTCCATAGACTAGAGCAAAGGTGTCCGCCAGCTGGCTCGACGGCGCTGCTCGATCGACTAAAGAACCACCGCAGCTCCTCAATCCAGCTTTCTTCCGCACTTGGCGCAGCCCGTCAAAAGTTCTGGTCTTGAGTCCTCGCAGCACTTCAACGCTTGCCCTCTCTCGCTTGATCGCTGCTTCTGATGAGCAATGTATAAAGCAGATCTTGGCGCCAAGATCTTGGACGATCGCATGAAGGTGCGACTCAGGAATTGGGTGCCGTTGTTGGTGATGATCCGTTAGGAATCCCAAACGGCAAACAATTGACCTAAAGAACTTGATCGCCGACCGTGTTGTCACCTTCCTCACTGCTTCCACTTCCGCCACTTTGTGAACTTGTCGATTGCGACGCATAAGTACTCAAAGCCCCGACAGCTCGGGGAAGGGGCCGAGGATGTCAAGCCCTAGACCGAAAATGGCGAGGATAAAGGGATCATCCGAGAGCTTGAGCTGGCTGGTGTATCTCGCTTGAATGGAACCGCACGCTTCACACTTGGTTACTTGTGGAGTTGCATCCTCGAGGGCTGTTGGCCGAAGAAACCTTGCCGGAAAGCTTTGCTTAAGAAGTGTTTTGCGCCAATGTGGTGACCACATATGCCTCCGTATCTCTCGCCAACAGTTCTCGCCCATCTTCCCGCAAATACACTTCAATTTCACACCGCTGAGTCTTCTTTTGCACAGTGATGTTGTCAACAAACTGGTACATACTTGACCGCCGGGCTACTTTTTCCGCTTCTTCTTGCTCTTCGAAGTTCTCCTATCTCAAGAAAATGGACGATCTGTTGCGCCCATGTTGGAGCTATGGCTCGACAACAAGGACTAAAGGCACATCTGCCGCCAGGGAACATCAGCTTTACGGTAAGAACTCGCGGTTCAGCCGAGTTGATGATCCCCGCAATCTTGCCGAGCAAAACTTGTCGGGAGCGCCCGCTTCAACTAAACAAACCCTAGGGCTTGTCGGAGCAGATCGCTTCCTCACGATATCTCGCGTTGATTTTGGGACCTTCTTGGAGGCGGCTCCAGGAGCTCGCCGAAAGTAGTCACCGGAAACCAACTTCCTCTTTCTTGTTCTCGTCCCAGCTTGATGGTGTTACGTTGGTTGAGTCAGCTTGAGCACAAAGATCCCTGGTTCCATTGTGTAACTTGAGGTGCGCGACTTTGACAGCCATCAGCAATATCATTCTCGAGCTCTTGGAACATGTTCCATTTGCAGGCCTTAAAAGTGCTCCTCTAGCTTTCTCACTTCATCAACGAGGCTTCCATCAACGGACTCGATAATCTTTTGTTTACTTGGCGGACGACAAGCTGCGAGTCACCCCCATAATAAGCTTCCCGATCCCGAGGTCTACCGCTATTCTCGAGTCCGCAAGCAAACCTTCATACTGCAAAGATTATTTGTTGCTTGCTCCTTGGGAAAGTGCATTTGGACTATGTACTTGAGGTGCTCTCCGGGTGCGATAAGCAAGACGCCGCACCGGGCGCTTTGCAGCGAAAAGGCACCATCAAAGTACATCAGCCACTTTTACTTGCTTCCTTGATGGGATGCTCGCTCGAATCTCTTCATCTTGTGTTGGCGCCCATTCTGCTATAAACTCGCCAATGCTCGCTTTTGATAGTTGAAGTGCTTTCAAACTTGAGGCCAAAGCTTGACAGTTCCAAAGGCCCACTGACAATCCCTGCCTGCTTCTTCGGATTTTACAATATCCTCTTCAGCGGAAAGCGAGTGACAACTGTTATCTCATGTGCTTGAAGTAATGGCGAGCTTTCGAGGCCATGAGGAGGCCGAAAAGCAATTTCTGCACACCGAGTACCTTGACCTAGCCCCTCGCAGAAGGGAACTGACAAAGTAGACTGGCGCTGCACCATCCTTTTCTGATCTTCTCGCAGTCCTGCGCAGATCCGCCCTTGTCGGGACCAGAGCTTGACGGCGAAGCCCCTCGCTTGTCGCTGGATGCATCCGCCTCTGTTGTCGGCTCATCATCCGCCTCCCTTTCCGCTATTAACGCAGCACTAACCACTTGATTGGTTGCCGCTATATAAAGCAGCAACTTCTCTTGTGGCTTAGGTGCGACAAGTATTGGAGTGGAGGACAGGTACTTTTTAAGTCCTCGCAGCAGAACCTCCGCTTCGAGTCCATTTCATGGACCTGCTTTTTCAAAATCTTGAAAATGGCAGGCGCTGCCAAATTGACCTAGAGATAAACCTGCTGAGAGCAGCCATGCAACCGGCAAGCCTTCTTACATCCTTGACGCGCTTTGGTGCTTCAATCTGCTCAATGGCCTTGATCTTGTCGGGATTGGCTTCAATTCCTCGCTGAGATACGAAGAACCCGAGAAGCTTGCCGGAAGGGACTCCAAACACGCACTTCTCGGGGTTGAGCTTGAGGTTGATCTTGCGCAGATTTGCAAAGGTCTCATCTAAATCTTGAACCAGAGTTGCTTTGTCCTTGCTCGTGACCACTATGTCATCCATGTAAGCTTCTACATTTCTGTGCATTTGCGGCTCAAAAGCATCATGGACTACTCTTGCAAACGTTGAACCAGCATTCTTCAACCCAAAAGGCATCCGTATAAAGTAGTATGTGCCACATGGGGTAATGAACGCGGTTTTCTCTTCATCCTCTTCTGCCATGAAGATCTGATGATATCCTGAATATGCGTCAAGAAATGAAAGCAAATCACATCCAGCTGTGGAGTCAACAATCTGGTCTATACGCCGCAAGGGAAATGGGTCTTTGGGACAAGCTTTATTAACATCTGTGAAGTCGATACAGTATCTCCATTTCCCATTCGCCTTCGCATAACCACCGGATTGGCCAACCACGGGATGGAGCACCTCCACAAGGCCTCGCTGCTTCCAACTTCTTGATCTCTTCGCTATGAATTCTTGGCGCCCATTGCTCGCTTCTCGACTTTTGCTTGACGGGCCGCAAGATGAGGACAGATAGCTATGGGTGCTCAATTACTTTCCTCGAACGCCGGGATGTCGACGTTGCCATGCAAACACATCGACATTCGCCCGCAGGAAAGCAACGAGCCGCTTTCCTATTTAGGGTCAAGCGTGGCAATCGATGGTGAAGGTACCACCTGCCGCCCTCCTTGGCGGACACCTTCTTGGTCTTCGGCGGAGCTGCCATCATTTTCTTGCACTTGCCGGTGGAGCTCGATGGAAAGGCCCTCGACGGTAGCGCAGCACCAAGAGGAGCGCTTGCCGGAGGGGCATCGAGTTCTTGCCGGACAAGGTGGTCTTCTTCTTCCCCGGAGCTTCAGCCGCAAGTGATTTGCTATCTGTCGCAGCTGCTGCATCCCGGTAAATCTTGTCGGCGCAGATAAGAGCATCTTTCTTGTCGCCATGAACAGAAATGACACTTATCGGGCCGGGCATCTTGAGCAAATTGTATGCATAATGAGAGGCTGCCATGAACTTGGCGAGTGCTGGTCGGCCAAGTATCCCATTGTAGGGCAATGGGAAATCAGCAACGTCGAATGTGACCCTCTCAGTCCTGAAATTCAGCTCGCTACCAAATGTTACCGGCAACGTTGTCTTCCTTTCGCTTGCTCCTTCCCGGTTGATTCTTGAAAGTGCCGCCTCTTCGAGCTCACTTGTCGTGGATTTGAAGCTTCGAGCACCGCAGAGGAGATCAGGTTCAAGCCGGCCCCGGCCACAACCAACATCTTAGTGACCTTGAGGTTGCGGATAGTTGGTGAGACCAACATCGGCAAGCACCGACCGCAGGATGCGATCAGGGTGGTCCTCAATATCAAAGATGATGGGCGGCTGGACCACTTCGTGAGGCTTCATGGACTCTATGGATGGTTCCGCTGCATTAACCTCCCGCATCCATTGCTTGAGTTGGCGGTGCGAGGTATGCAGAGAAGCACCACCGCCAACGCAGGGACCTCCGTGATTTCTGAAACTCCTGCTCATCAGCTTCATCATCTTCCATGTCTTCGCCATCGCCGCCGCCTTCATCCTTGTCGCGCCGCTGGAGGTCTGTCTCTTGCCGCTGCTTGGCCTTGCCGCGACGCCCTCCCCCCGCCGGTCTCTTCTTGTTAGCTGTCGCAGCACCTTCCTGGCCTTCTCCTTGTCTCGCCGCCGACCAGCCCTCATCGCTTCAACAAGCTGCTCGACTTTCTTGCAGCTCGAGATCGTGGGCCCTTGGTGCGTGAATCTTGCAAGATCGCTTGTTGGACCTGTCTCGCTTGTCGGCGGTCGCCATAGCTTGGCGGTCGGTGTGTCGCTGCAACCTCCTTGCCGGAGCCACCAACCTTGGCCTTCTTGACGGCACCATCCTTGCCGGACTGCTCGACAACTAGTACTTCTTTTGCTCTTCTTCTTTCGTTGTTCCGCCGCCGCTCTTCTTTGCCGGGCGGTCTCATCACCGCCGACTCGCTTCAACATTCTCTCCTCGAGTCTTCTTCCTCCTCAAAGACGCGCACACTTGTCGGCCAAGGCATACAGCTCATCGACGCCTTGACTTTGCACATCGCCATCTCCTCCTCATTCTGCGGTTCCGCGACGCTCGATGAAACGCGCCGATCACCGCGGCAGGGTGGACATCCGGATGTTGTAATGCACACGGCTGAATCTCTGAATAAACTTGCGCAGGACTCTCCTTCCTTCCGGGCGAGCAGGTGAAGGTCACTCTTTGGCCATGAGGCTTGTGGCCACCGTGAAGGCACCGACAAACCGATGGCACAGATCTGCCCAAGAAGATATGGAGCTGTTCGGCAAGTGCATGAGCCAAGATCTCGACGCTTGGCTTGAGTACCAGCGGAAGTAGTTGGCGAGATCTTGTCGCTCGCGTCCCCGCAGCCTACACCGCGATGGTGTAGATGCCGAGGAACTCCGGCGGGTGTGTCCTGCCATCATACTTTCAGCACATCCGCTTGAAGTTTTTCTTGTCGTGCCACTAGACTTGCCGCAGCTCACGGGTGAACGCAGGGAAACCTATCGCGACGGCAAGTCACCGTTCCTCCGGCGCTTGCATGTCGGCAGCGGCCCGGGCGCTTGGTCGATTGACGCCGCTGCTCCGGCGCCGATGCGGGTTCGAAGGTTTTCTTGTTGCCGCTTTGGAGAACTTGGCGCTGGTCACAACGAGCTCAGGATCCGACGACGCGTGGAGTCGCTGCCGAGGTGGATCCGAGGAGCGGTGATTTTGGCCTTCGAAGGGGAGTGCATGGTGGTTGCACTTCGCAGGTTTCGCCGCCACCAGCTCAGGTTTTGTCGCTTTGCCGCGCAGCGACGCCGCTTGGTTGCCGCGGGACGCCGCTGCTGGCAAAGCCGGCGAGACTCGATGGTGGCTCTCCATTCGCTTAATTTTGTCGGCCGCTGAGGGTAGTCTAGAAGCAGTTGGGCTCTCGCCAAGGCTTCGCCGAGTAGTGGTGGCAATGGCGACGGTGCGAGGAACGGATATGCTTGGACTCCAACCAAGTTAGGAGGAGCAGCATCCGTCCGGCGATCGCATTTCCGCTGCATCAAAGATGTCAAGGCGGCATGCTGGCCCCGAGGGCTTTGGGATCCTCCAGCTTGGCCTTGATCCAACGAGCGATGGCGCTAGAAGCACCATGACGCTGTTGGTCTCGCCTCCTCGGGATGGATGCGTGTATCCGGATGCCGGGCTCGCGCCGCTTTGTCCTTGGACTTGGCAACATCGGGCTCCTCGACGACGCCGTTTTCTCCGCCAGTTTTCCCCACCACTCGCCGCCCGTGGTGGTGGGTTCGACGCTGACGGTTTCGCTGCCGCCAAGCCTTCTTCTTCGTGGCATGCTGATGAAGATGATGAAGATTGTCGCCGGTGAACGCCGGATCAGGTTCACACAGCTCGACGCACTTCTACCGGGCGCGCCAAAGATGTCGGGAGGTTGATCGTTCCTCATTTAACACCTATGGGACCGAGTCCCTTGTGGTTCGGTGGGGGCGGAGAATGCACAAAGAGCAGATCGAGGCGATGCACACGAGCAGTTTACCCAGCTTCGAGCACCGGAGAGATAATACTCCTACCGCTGCTTGGTTGATTGTGTTGTGTTCTTGCTAGGGAGCAATGAGAGCTACAAAACCTAGCCTCAATGAGTGTGGTCTCAGATGAGTCGAATGAACCGAACGAGCCGAACCCCTTCTACGCTGCACATGGGCCTCCTTTTATAGGCTCAAGGGGTCACCACAGGTGGCAACGCAGACGAGGGCAAAAAGGGAAACAGTAGTTGGTACACCAACTTGTACAAAGGTACAGCTGCATTATACCTAACTCGACGGCAAGGGACAAGAGTAATAATGCCCGCCCCTGTCGCCTCGAACAAGGCAACAGGACCGCTGGCGCGCCCGCTTGCTATGATGGTAGCTTGTCACCGCCGCTTATCGCTGCTCCCCGCTGGCTGCACAGCCTTTGACACGCTGGCGTTCGGAATAGCCCCATGGCGACATCGCTGGCGGATGAGCTGGAGCGAGATGAAGAGAGGTTGCTCGCCGTGGCAAGCACCTTGCCGCTGCTGAATCCTTGTCGCGCCGAGCTTGTCGATCACTTTCCCGCAAGCTCCTCTTGCCGGGTCTTGTTTCTTCGCGCTTTATGGCCTTCCCGCAAGCCCTCTTGTCGGGGTCTTGATTACTTTGTTCTTGAATGGCTCCAGAGGAGCCATGGAGGATCTTGGCGGTCACTAGGCCAGCCTCGCCTGGTGTCAGAATCGCCTGCGCACGAAGTTCGGGATACTAGGGTACCCCTACTCTAGTACAATCACACGTAGCCCCGCCATGCTTCGCTAAAAATTGATTTGCTTGTTTCACATGATATCTCCGTAAGAAATAAAAGTTAAAGTCGAGTTGCATAGGCGCTGTAAGCTAAGAGAGCAAGTGAAAGGATATCCAACATCGCCGGAATAGTGCACAAGGGAGTGATGTGTGGATACCTAGTTCGGGCCGGCTTGGGCATGCTCGCTTAGCTAGAGTGCGGTCACTCAGAGCTGTTGAGGGTGATGCCAACGCTATTGGCCGCGCACGGATGAAGATCTTGAGTGGCAGCGAGCGCCACGATGCGGTGGACGAGACCGCTGGTGAAGCCCCAATGACCTCGGGGCGGAGGTGCGACGATGTGCTCGGGCAAGGCAGCCCCGTGAGCTGGAAGACGGGCCGGTGAAGCGCACTGATGCGGTGGAACTCGGTGTCCGTGGAGGCACGCTCGGTTGCGGTGGCCGACGCCAGGGTGGACCACCCGCGCGGATTTAGGGCGATGAGGTAGCCGTGCGGTGGTGAAGCGCGACCGCCGCCTTCGCTATCATCGTCTGCACAGAGGTGGGGAACGGTGGGGAAATATACGAGACGAGGGGCGTATTCGAGGGATGGCGCGAATTAGGGATTTGAGCAATCTGGGCGGAAGGGACGGTGGAGAAGAGAGATTTTGCAGGCTGGAATTGGGGCCCGATATTTCAATCCAAACATGGAAGCACGAACTTATATTGTCGCTGCCCTTTTTTTGGGGGAGGGGGGTGGCTGGTGCTACGCTGTCCGTCCGACACACGCCACCAGCCCGACAGATTACGCCGGTGCCTTAAGGCACCTGCCTTTGTGTCCATGACATGTGGGCCCAACAGGTGGCTGGCCCACATGTCACCACCCAAGGGCTGTTGCCTTTAAGGCACCGGCAAGCGCCCACCCCGACACAACCCCTGGTCTGCCTGGTGCGCTTACATTTGAGAATGCAAACGAATCTTCTTTCATTTGCAAACTAATTTGTATGTATTACCATGCCCGTGTTTTCCTTGCAATAATTAGTCATTCGAACGAGATACCCATCCGCTCACTTTTGTAAGTCGTTTGCATAACTTAAAATGAACTGTTTTGCACATTGTCCGAAATGTCTTCAAGGTCTTATAAAAGTGAACATAGGGAGTACTATAAATTAATTAATGAGGAGTTATTTGAAAAAAAACGGTACCCACGCTTAACATGGATTAGAGTGTGTCACATAATTAGTTATTTGAATTAGAGTGTGTCACGAAGTTAGTTATTTGAATGAGTGTGTGTGTCACGAAGTATCTCCAATTCTAACGTGATTTCGTGATTTCACCAGTATCCACGCTTACTTTTTTAATACAAATTCATATGTATATGATGAACACCATGGTAGTGAGAAAACTTTTGATGGATTCAAACATATGACCTACAAAATAGCACAACAAATTGAGCCAATGTCAACTTTTTCAAACTTAGTATGGCACTAATTCAAATAATTACCCGTATGACTGGTCCTCGGTTCAAATCTTACAATGTACAATCAATTGAAACATCGATATTAAGTCTCGTGACTATGTACATTCAAATGTTGTTTTTAGTCCCCTCACAAGACAAACGCTACATACTTCCTCAGATCGGGTCAATCTTCCTCTCCTAACCACCTTAGCAAGCTATCGGTTTCAACACACGCTCATTCTTTCTCTCCATGTTTCGATCTCTAAGTCTCTCAACTACACAACCCCTTTTTCCACTCTCTACTAAATGTATTTACCTCACACACCCGCCATTGCACCCCATGCCGAGCTCTCTCTCTCTCCCCTCTCCTCTCACCTCTCTCGCTTAAATACATGCATTGCCTATCGAGCCCCTCTAACCTCTCGTGGCGCATTTAACGACGCTTGTATATCTAGGTCACCCTCGAGACTGCTCTCACTCTTTTCTTCCGCACGGCGGCCACACTCTCTCAATCTCGCTCTTTATCCGAGTCTCGCTTAACCTCGCTTTCTTTCACACACAAATGATATATATCCCTGCTCGGCCTCGAAGGACACACTCTATACTCTCTCATGCAGATTGTCTATCTAGGTCAGTCCATCCAAGCCGCTGCCACTCTTTTCGACCTCATGGTGGGCCATGCTCACTCTCTCTCTCTCTCTCTCTCTCTGTCTCTCTCTCTGTGTGTATGTCTCGATTTACCTCACTCTTTCTCGGACAAAACGATATATCACCATGTTTGAGCCCAATTCACCTATTCACATTGTATACTCTCTCACGCACATCGCCTATCTAGGTCACTCTCTCCAACCCTTCTCACTTTTTGATTGCATGGCTAATTCTATGTGATCGGTTGACCTTGCTTTCTCCCACGCACAAAATATATCTACACGCTTGGACGGATCATCTCTCAAGCTCTATCTTACAACCCTCACCCTTAATAAAAGCTCAACCGACAATATCTCTCCGAGCATATATATTTGTTCAATGAATGTCGGACCACACTCACTTTGTCTCTCTATCTATATGTCTCTCGATTGACCTCGCTTCATACCGTATCTTCCACGCGCTGAAGCTACTACCTCTCCATCCTCGCAAAGCCGGAGCTATTTACATTGCGAGGGCACTCCAACCTTGGATTAATTTG